>JAODUD010000095.1:17672507-17683538 GCA_026784285.1 Stomatorhinus walkeri | reverse complement strand
CCCCACCCCCCCCCCCCCCCCCCCCCAAATCGCCAATGCTTTTTTGCTCTTTTCCTCACCTCAGCGATCGAAGCCATGAAAAACGCACACCGAGTGGAGCTGGAGAGAGAGTTGGAAAAGGCACGGAAAGCCAACAGCGGCACGGAAAACGCAGACATCGAGGAGATCCGCAGACAGCACGAGTGAGTGAGGCCTGTTTTCGCTGTAAGGAGTCGTGTACGAAGTACGTGGACAGATAGGGGGTCTGGTGAAGCAAATATGTGCTGCCACTGTCCACGTCTTCAGATTCTGGCATTTGCCTGGTAATGTGGTACAGATCCAAACCCCCGAATAAGTAACAGACCGGCACTGTTAAGAAGAAATAGCTAAACCCTTTTGGTATGCGGTGCACGTTGAATAGGGGACTTCAGATGAATGGGTTAAGCCGGCCGTTGTGACTGCACTTGGCAGTCAGCTGTAGCTGGAGGCCGCAGTACCATGACGGGGCTTCGACTCAGCTGCTGGCTTCGTGAGGCCAGTCGCCTGAGACCCGGTTAATCTGTTCCGCTTTTCCACCCTGGCGCTGTCTATGCGCAACCCGATTGACACCGCTCCCCGCCTACCCGTTTTTTTCTGGCCGAGCCAAACGCCACGTGGCGTTAGCCAAGGGTGACCCCTTGTGTCTGTGTGCGTGTGCTCGGCAGCGAGGAGCTGCTGTCCTTCCAGCGGGAGATCGAGGTGCTGTCAGAGCAGTACTCGCAGAAGTGCTTGGAGAATGCTCACCTGGCCCAGGCTCTGGAGGCTGAGCGGCAGGCTCTGCGACAGTGTCAGCGGGAGAACCAGGAGCTCAACGCGCACAACCAGGTGACGCTCTGCCGCCGCCGCGGCATCTTCTCAACCTAGTCTGTCCGGCATTACATCAGTATTTCAAAGAATTACAGCCTTCTAACTTTATGCTCTCAACAGAATATGCTCTGTAGCCATGTAAAGTCAGCAAGTCAAACAATGGTTTATATGTGTGTGTATATATTTTATACATCTAGGAGCTGAACAATCGTTTGGCAGCAGAAATAACGAAGCTACGCTCTATGACGACTTACGACGGAGGTGACTCTTGCACAATGATTCATGGGAAAGAAATGTATGAACTTGAGGTAAATGGATTTCGATAAAATATGATGCTTTGATGTACATTAAGGTACTGATGTGTGTTGAACGAATTAATGACTTGGTTTACATCTATTATTCATAGGTTTGTAAAAATGGTGCTGGCTATTACCGTTCAATATTACTCCCTGTGATTTTCATGTGTCCTGAGTGCCAACTTGGAGTCGAGGGAGAGCAGTGTGGTTTCGGATGTCCGTTACAAGGAAGTAAACTGCCATTCATGCTGCTGTCCCCAGGTCCTGCTGCGGGTCAAGGAGTCGGAAGTACAGTACTTGAAGCAGGAGATCAACTCTCTGAAAGACGAACTGCAGGCGGCTCAGAGAGTATGTGGTGGGGGGAGTCGTAGACACCCTGTGTCATGGGAGTCGTAAGCATGCTCAGCTTGGTGAGTGACGCCTTCTGGAGCGCCGTTGACTGCTTGTCTCCAAATGTTTCAGGACAAGAAGTACGCCACAGACAAGTACAAAGATATTTATACGGAGCTGAGCATCGTGCGGGCCAAGGCGGAGCGGGACCAGAGCCGGCTGAGGGAGCAGCTCCAGCTGGCCCACGAGGCACTGGGCGAGTCCTCCATGGAGGACATGGAGCGCGGAGGCTATGGTAGGAACACACACCCCATGCTACTGGAGAGCCTGCATGCAGAAACAGGCTTACTGTTGGGCGGGTGGGGGCTGACAGAGGGTTGGTGGAAGATGAGATGTGCCTGATTCATTCGTATGGGCAACAAGCAACAAATCCTGTTTTTTACATTCAGTAATCCAGTTATGAATGTACAGTAGGTCTTAAATGTATTCTTTATAAAGGTGGCATCTAGTATACTTAGACACAGTCTAGAAGCTAACATTAAAAGACAGGCATTTTGTTCAGTTTGCATAATCTATGTAAAGAAAGGAGTTACCATAAAATGGCTCTGAAAACGCCGCTGGTTAAAACCCATCTGAAGCTAGAAAATATTTTGTCACGGCAGACATTTCATACAATTTTGAAATTGGTCTCAGCTGTACCAGTCGATCTTAGGCTGCCAGATCATGAATGTGATTGCTGGTAGTAAATCTGTTCTGCTTTAATTACAAGCCTGAAGTGTCCTTCAGCTTTTGATGAGCCCTTCTTCACGTGTTCCCACCGATGACCTCATCTCTCTCAGGGAGAGGCCCTTGAGTTTCTCGTTGCTCAAGAATCTGTCCTGATGCCAATCAAATATTTTCAGATATTATGAAGTCCAAAAGCAACCCAGACATCCTCAAGATGGCCGCCGCAGCTGCCAAACGCTCGGAGCGCACAATGAGGTCAAAGGTAGGCATCCGGCACTGCTGGCCTGAGAATCTAATCCTGATACTGCTACAAGAACGCTGGCTCTTTTCCTAATGTAAACTATCTGCTTTAAGGAACATTAGCTGAACAGAGAAAAACTCTTAATGGAACATCAGCTGAAAACCATGTATGCTCATGAAGTTATTGACTTTTGCACAACACTGCCACCTTCTGGGCAGCTCCGCTAATTTCTTTATCTTCTTCCAGATTCTTATCCTTCTGATATACTCTCTCTGATGTCAGCACAGTACCATAGTTTAAAAAAAAATAGGGTTTTGAACTTTAAGGAGCAAGGTGACGTTTTAAATTTAGTCAATTTGGAATATTAACATCCATTGAATTAGTTTAGGTCATATTCAAGGAACATAGATGCAGAATTCTGGCATGCTTTAATGTAGCCATGAAGCACTGTAATTCCACAGAAAGCAGCACTTACCACTAAATTTAAAATTTGATCGTAGCTGTTTAATAAAACAGTTGATGCTGATGTATTAGTATGTTGTGCCACTGCATCTGGCAGGAAAAGCCCTGGTAAATGTAGGGTGTGCTGTTTTACTTCCCTGCCCCCCCCCCCCCCCTTTCCCATCTAACACACCCTGGTGTGCTTCCTCCCTCTGTCTTCAGTCTGTGAATCGTGACATGCCCTGGGACAGCTAAGGCTGCCTGAAGACCTTAGTGGCTCCTAGGTAAATCCTCGGGGACAAGGGCATGCCTCTGAGAAACAGTGGCACCCAGTTTCACTCACTGCTGCTTTTTCCCAGGGTGCCTCTCTTACTTGCATCTGAAAAACCACAATGCTTTGCTCCATTTCCCATTCGGTTCATCGTGTGTGTCTTGCAAGCACAGGTGCTTGCTTTATAGCCACTCCTCCTCAGAAAAATAATAATAATAGCTCTTGTACAATGGATTCTTTGTACTTTTTTTTTTGCGCACTGGAATCATCCCATTTAATGATGTTTTTCCAACATCCATTCCCGTGAGCTGTTTTATGAGCACAGGAACACTTAAGCACGCTATGGGCCTTTCTGATATTCCTTTGGACACATCATTGGTTATCTAGACCCCTTACTTGTCTTTTCATTGCCTTAGTTCCGGAAAATTAGCAGCGGCGTTTGAGAGATCACTACCCACAGTTGCAGGGAATGCTCTTATGCTTGTGATGATTCCAACACACTCTGTTGAGAGTCTGTGTGGGTGTTGGGTTTATGGTTTCCTACTAATTTATACTCCCCAGCACATTGTGTCTTCCTGTAGGGTTAAGCAAGGTCCTCACATGCCAGTCCTCATGAGGCGCAGGTTTTGGTAGTTCTTGTCCAGCTGAGTTTTAATTTTTCTGCTGTAATTTCGCTGTTGTCTTGAACAAGGACACAATTTAGACTGTTAAGCCAGAACCACAAGTTGTTGGGTTACTGTGATATTTGTTTTGTTAGAAATGCACATGTACAGGCAATAGTGAAATTCCCCTTTTTTGGTTCTTTCAGAGACCAACTGAAATACATTACAATTAATGGTGTTTATTTATAGTCCATTTAATTGCCATAAATAAATGACTTTATTGTAATAAAGAATGAAATGTTGGTTAATAAAAAGCTCAGCCAATATCTGGCCTGCCAGGAATGGAATTTTGGACCATTTTGCTATAAGAAATATTTTAGGACAAAGATCCTAAGTTAGAGGTGAAATACAAAACTCTATTGGGGCCTTTTAATATGCTTTATTTGGCCATTTTAAATTCAGATTTGATTTTATTGCTATGCAGTCCATTGCAGTTTGTTTCCAGGAGATGTGCAAGACATGACATTCACAGCATGATTTAAAGCATTCACATTAAATCCACATCTCCAAGGGTAGGGAAAATACACATAGCCACGTTACATTTAGGAACTTTAACCCTAAGTGTCTGCATCATACATCATATTGTATTATAAAATATATTCCTAACACCATGACTAAATGTCACAGCACAAGTGTGTGACCTCTTCCAATTTAAAGTTAGTACTATCACAAAGGCATAAATTGTTAAGCATAAGTTATAAATGGTTTAAACTATGAACATCAATAATAGAAAAAGTATGAAACCCCCCCCCCTCCCATTTTGAACAGACTGAAGAGCAGTTTTTACACACGTACTGTGCATAATTATTAGCTAAGTACTATTGTTAGCCAACTAATTAATAGATAATTCAAAAGATTCGTTTTGCTCCAAGTAAATTTATTTAGAGAAAATGTTACATAGACTTTCACAAAGAAAAGCACTTGATTATCAATGTGCACAATTCTTAGGCAATCAGTGGATTTTTCTTTCTTCATCTACAGAAATACAAAAGCTTTTGCCATTCAGCCTGTATAAGCAATAACAAACTGAGACGTTCTATACAGTCCTCTTCTCAGTGGCCATCGTGAGCCTATTTTCCATTGAACCAGTCAAGTTTTAAGTTTTGATCATGTCAAACTTTAGCTGAGGCAGCTAGGACCACCTCCCAGACGCTGCTCTGAGAACTGTACTGCTTGCTACCTTGGTAAATCTTATACTTTAGTAAGGAGCAGTAGTTCTCAATGGGGGTTTAGTCAGGTGATGAAGGGACCAGGTCATAATTCAACCACCTTTCAAGTCTTTCTTGGCCACTCTATGGAATAATGGGAAGGGGCAATTGTCCTGCATGAATATCAACCTTTTTGAAAGCTTTGCTGACATCTTCCTGTGCCATTGTAGAAGAAATTGAAGAAAGTATCTTCTAGAAATTCCCAGTAGATCTTGTGAATAATTTTTATACCATCTGAAAGTATGAAAAGTCTAACAGGTTCCTCACTGAAACTGCAGCCCATACCATCAGTCCTCCACCACCTTTTTGGCACTTGAAGGTGTCCAACTCTGGCCCATTAATCTTTTTCATCACGAGTCAGTCTAATCTCATCTGTCCACAAAATGTTTGAGATGTATATCAGTCTTGTGATGTGTCAATATCCATTCTTAATGTTTTAGCTTATGTGCCTTATTGAGTGGAGGTCAAATTTCAGCCTTTGCGACCTTGCCAATAGCATGGAGTACTTGGAGATTCCATTCAGATTTGAAAATGGTGGCACTTGATTCTGAAGGGTTTCTTGAAGTCTCCGCTTTAATTTGACACAAATCATTGGTAATTAATTTGTGTCATTCTTTCTACATGCTATTTCCATCTATTTTATTTGTTGGCCACAAAAAACTCGTTTTTTGTGGCCAACAAACTCAAAGTTGCGTGGTAATCACATTTTAAACGTTTTGTAAATTTGTTTGCATCCCTCTGACTGGCACATAACTTTTCCTGCTCTCTATAAGGTCCTTTTTCAGCCTGTTTAAAAAGTTTTTCCGAAGAGTTTAGTCTGAACTGAAAATATTGAGAAGATGGAAATAAAATACACAGTTGCTTAATAATTGTACAGAGTGTATATATATAATCATTTTAGTTACCTGCTCTTCAAAACAATTTTGTTCAAAGGCAAAATGGGCCGAACAAACGCGGTTTCAGCAGATTATTGGAAAGGGTTAGTCCATAGTCAGGCAGATTGTTTCAAGTTGGACGGAATTCTGCCCTGTTACTAAACCACCTACAAATGGGTGTCCTGCAGCAGTCAGTGTGGGGGCAATGCTGAAGGCTCCCCTAACAAGTACTGAAGAGCCCGAGGGTGACGGCAAAGGATCTGCAGACATCTCTTGCATTTGGTAACTTCAGTGTATATGAGGCCACAATAAGACAACCACTGAACAAGTGGTGTTCATGGTTTTACTGTGAAAGGAAACCACTGCTCTTCACAAGGCCAACTGTGTGAAGCATGGTGGAAGGGCTGTAATGGTTTGGGGCCGCTTTGCTTTCTTAGGGCCTTGGCGGCTTCAAGGGACCTGTTCCAAGTTGTTTCGGGAATTCTACAGCCAAATGTCATGCCGTCTGTTTGTGATCTAAAGCTAAAAAGAAGTTGGGTCATACAACATGGCAGCGATTCAGCCCTGCATTCTGGCTCAACAATGGAATGGCTCCAGCAGAAGGAATCTCAATTTTAGATGGCCTTTCCGGCAAAACACCCCAAAAATATACAAGACCTGAAGCCGTTTTGAATAGAAGAATAGCTCAAAATACCTCTGAATGCAAAGGCTTGATCATTAGGTTAAAAAATATCTGGTTGAGATTATTGCCACCAAATGAGGTTCCACTGAATAACCACTAAATCTAATGGTGTATATACTGTGTTCCATTTGTGACCATGATTGTTTCTTATTTTCAATAAAGAAAGCACAATGGAAAAATATTGTCCAGTAGATAAGATGTCTTTATTATCACTGTTCAGACCACATTTTGTGAGATATTCCTGCAAGAATCCAGATAATTCCAAGAGCTTCACAAACCTTTTCTTGCTTCTAAGTACAACCTGGTGTCTCCTTTTCCGCTGAGGGCTGTCGAGCTGCATTTCAGCAGTTTTCAGCAATGGAGACCTTGTATTAACTATTAGTTTAAAAATTAACATGGGCAGATACCTTATTAGCAATGACAATTAAAAAGCTGCTCATGTAGATTAAAAATGAGTTTTAGTGACTGTCCCAAGACCTTTCCTGATTGTATTCCTACAGTGATTACGTAGCATATATGAATTTACGTATCCGCGGAGAGCATTGTGAAATATTGAAATGCATTTACACTGGATTTCGATAATGAAAGTGACTGATAGTGCTACATAGTCATGTCTTACAATGACATTAGTTGTGTTTCCAAACTGCAAGTGCTTTTAATTGCAATGCTTGCATATTGCATGCAGTAAGTAGTTTATCAGGGAAAGTAATTTTTCTGAGACTGATTTATCACCCCCCTAAGGAACAGTTTGTAGTCATTGCATCAGCATGTTAATCCACTGCTAACGGCTAATTTAATTTTTACAACCTGTTTCATGCAGATGTTTAATTTGTGCTTCATTATTTGACATCCATCACTTGATGTGTCAAGCACAAGTATCACTTTCAATGTTCTTGAACACCTAAATGAAAAAAAAATGAAGACCACTGCTGTAGGTGGTGAGGCTAGAGCCCCTGGTGTGACAGGTGCAAGCAATTCACAGAAGGTATTGTTTACATTTTAGTGTTCCATGCAATGGTTTCCCCTTATGACTCTTAAAATATGGCATGAAAATGATACTCACAGTCCAATACAAATAGTAATGCAAATAAATGCATGGTTTGCATAACATCCTCACTTGAACATTGCTTCAATATACTTACGACTTCAGCCATTTTTCATTTTTAGTAAGTTAACTGAACATTTTTATGTATGCTGCATGTATAGCTGTGCCTTTTTATAATCAACATTTTAGTGTACGGTGCTTAATATTGCGAGTTCTGTAATCGGCTAAAAATAATGGCTGTATGTTATACCTTATGAAAGCAGGAACGGTGTAGGTGATAATTCATTTATATGCAGTACTGTGCGTAACGTTTTCTAGTGATTAATTTGGCTGTCTGCTCTCTTGCATATAGGGGGCAATTGACCAGTATCAGCACTGTCATTCTGTGCCATTAGCGTGTCATTAAAATGGCGCAGTGGAGTTGTGCTTTCACTGTACACATTTTTCAGTGGTTTCCTAGCCTTGTCAAAGATGGCCTAACCCTCTACACTTTAAGTTGTATTGGAGTCATTTGTAATTACATTACTTTAGCACTATAACGTTTTACTCTTCAACTAGAACAAAACTAGTGAATTCAAAGCTCCATAAATGGCATAGCCCAGATGGGAGTAGATTGTATGCTATGCAACTGTGTGTTATTTGCATCAATTTCTCTGATATCTAGCTGTTTTGGAAAATCCTGTGACCTGCAAAAATGACCTGTAATGAACTGTAGTTGTTACTGAATGTTCCCTTTGCTTGTTTCTCCTTAGAGTCTCAAGGAAGGCCTGACTGCTGAGCAAAGACTCCACTTGTTTGACAACAAGGAAGCTAAGGAGTTTTAACGACGAGACATCAACCAGCCTCGCTGCATGTTTATTTTAGTCCTGTAATTCATAATTTAGAAACATCACAAGTCTTATGTTAAATTTGTTATGGAGGTTTTTTTGTCTAGAATCTGCAGTCCATGCACTACAGTTACTGTGACTTTTTTCCCCGTTGGCACGTCTTACTTGTAAATATTTTGTGTTGGTTTTAAAGGAGTATCTATCCTATATAATCTAAACACTACTGTGTAAGCTACTGTTTTAAACATGCTCTTAGTATGTGTGAATAGCCAAAGGAAGTCACTTTGTATTGCCTGATTATCACAGCGTGTTAATGGTTGAATATTGCTTCATACCCAGCAATATCAAAAGTTTCCCCTAAGTAAAGTTAGATTTGGTCAGTATGCCCAATTTTACAGTCCCTCTCTGCCCTCTTTTCATTTTAATGCTGGCATAAAAAAGCTTTCAAAGGAATGGTTGCCTGCATAATTTTACAGGTTTAACTTGGCTAAATTGAGCTTTGCTTGTTAGCCTAAATAGTGATAGCTTGTACATGGTTCTTAATATCCTAGTTACTTAAAAGATTATAAATAAAAGTGCAAGGACCCAAGAAAACAGTGTCTAAATTTTACATGGATTGGTTCAGCAGTTATAGTAATATAAATTTCTATATTTCTTTCTGTAATCATTAAGATTCACTCAGCTGTAAGTTGGTTATGTTTGTAGTGCTGTTCAGTGGCAGTCCCATTGTATTTATTTAATATTTTGGAATTTTGTTTCACGTTCTCATTTCTGTTTTCTGTTGTAAATATACAGCAAATGTATACCAACTGACTACAGGTTTATTAGCAATAAATATTTTTGCACCCTGTCTGTGTCTAATTTTATATTTCACGTGAGAACTTTGGCTCAGCTACTCCAGGGGTCTCATTTATCAACTGCGTACAAAGGAGATTGCAGAAAGGCTTCCAAGACAATGCTCATGCTCATACTGCAAAGAGAGCCAGCTTTGTGACATCGAAAAACCGGCTACACTTATACTCAGAGTTATCCGGCTAAAAAAGGAGTCCAGCTTCGTGATACCAGACTCTGATCCTTTGCTTCTCGCAAAACGCCTGCTTCAAGACACTGACATATTCTCTTAATTCTGTAAACTTTAATTTTGTACACAAGTAAATTACACGGGGGACTAGGGTTGTCGCGATCACGTAACATAATGTACGTGTCAAACTTTGAACGGCAAAAAGTACCACCACACCGCCAGCATCTCTTACCTTGTTTATCCACAATATCTCCTCTTTCAAAGATGTTATAACTTCCTTTCTTCAGTGCCATGATTTTCTAAAACAATTCACTATAGCAAAACAAGAAATTGTTGGTTCTCTAGAAGTATACTACAGGGTTTTCAGTTGCATGGTTCAGCCTCAAGACCCAAATTATTTCTTTATTTCTTTGTCAGTGAGTGACATCTAAGTTGTAGAAGTTGGCGTGGGGTGTATTTTTTTTCCAATCTTTTAAAAAAAATAAAATAAACACGCACTCCACAGCTCACTGGAAATCACCTTCTAAACCACCAGTTAACACTGGTATAGTAGGTTGGTGAATCATATTTCTCTACTCATATGAAACAAATATGGAACACTCAAAATATTTCAGAATGTATTTAAGATTTGACATAAAAAACATCAATGGAATGGATCTGTCCATATGGTCAGCTGTAACAAATAAAATGCCTTATGAAACATACAGCATAGGCTGAAGAAAACTACATTTGTAGAATTTCAGTTTGATTCAAATTAATATTCACAGAATTCTAAAACTATGACTGCAAGATGTTGATCCATATGTCCTTTATTCAGAAAGTTCTGTGTGTCGCACGCTTAGGGGGTTGGTTTAGCTGGAGCACTTCATCAAATAGGTACCACAGCACATCCTCACGAATAGGCTAAAAGAACCTGTTTGGTCCAACACGGTGCGTGCATTTAATTACAAAATGGGTTTCATCCGCAGCAAGGATTATTCCTGGATACAACTCGGTATCCTATGTGAACACATACATGCCCAGGCACCTCTGGGTCTTCCCAATGGATTTGTGTCTGTCTCTGTAACACAGCAGTGTTCCAACCCTCACAGTGTAACTGTTTCAGGGTTGAGCAGATACACCTAACATCGCAAGATATTATTTCTACTATAGCAACAGTTACCACCTGATGTATTTTGCAACACTATTGTTAAATTTTTTCCTAAACAACTGTCTACTATCATGTATTTATACAACAGAATTACAATGTTAAGCCTGACAATATCAATTTGACAATAAAAAACAATGAAAAATAGGTAAGAAGACACCAACACTTGGCTTATTTTGTAGCACGTTCTTCAAAAGACTTGTTTGATGTCACTTCCTCGATGCTGATGTCACAGTGACAGATCCATTATTTTTATAGGGGGTAAATGGTATGGCATGATGGGGTTGGAAGCAAACTGGGGTTGGAAGCAAACTGTGTGTAAATATGTCATGGAAAATTCATATATTTTTTCAAAAAGGAAATAATTATTTTTTAAATAATTCTATATATATATATATATATATATATATATATATATTGTAATGACCTGGCAT
>JAODUD010000095.1:17660221-17671994 GCA_026784285.1 Stomatorhinus walkeri | reverse complement strand
AGTACGTGCCTGGATAGAGGCAAGCAAGCAAGTTCTGCTGGCTGGTAAAAAGGAAATAAACAGTGGTGGAAGACAACGCTGTCTCCTCTTGTTTGGCGGTGCAATTGCTCCAGCTCATCGAGGCACTTGGGGTCGTGCGGTGTATGGGACACAAGTGCTCTCTCTCTCTCTCCATTAGCACAAGTATAGGCGTTAGCTGCTAGCACCCTGCTAGCCAGATAGCCTAGAGCAGAGTATAGCAGTAGGTAGCTCCTTGCGAGACCCGCCGGTCGTTACAATACACACACACACACACACACATTAAACCACCTGCATTGATTGATGGTGCATTTGCGTAAAATGTTACCTGGCCCATTTTTTGCCTAAGAGTGTATGAGTATCATGAAACAAGAAAAACAAGAACTGTATCGATGCTTTCATGAAGGATATCTGTTCAAAATGGAACATAAAAGGGCTTACATTGACCTATATTGTCCTCTACTTGTAATTTTACACACCGGTTTTCTCGAAAGACATTTTAATGTAACATACGTCTAAAGTACTTATAAAAATGTGTTTTTATAAGGACAGGTTAGCAGCAATTCAGAATAACTACTTAACTGTACAATGGTACTTTTTTCGTGATACTAGTTAACAAGTGTTTTGCTAATATCATTAAACACTTCCCATTATAAATGTAAACCTTGAGTACACTTAAGAAATGAAAAAAAAAACACAATGCCCATTCACCGTCAAAAAAAGAGAAATGGGCCTAATCGTACAAAGCAATCTCAAGATCATCAGGCTGCGAAAAAATTAACGCAGCTACACTGAACCTAGTTACAGATATCCCCACATCTATTTTATTTTGGTTTCAGTTGAAGGCTATTTTGCTGTCCGTCGATTCTGATTCGTTAAATATCGCAAGATTTTAACAAGTGACTAAAATTTCCATTTACAATTATGTATACCACACGAGTCTGATAAAATATTCCAGAATATTATTTAAAAAAAAACCTTCGGCTGCGACACAATTAAAGATCTTATATATCACTGTTATATATGTACTATCCCACAGACATGTGTTTATCGACTAATAATAAAAAAATGTAACATTTACAAAAATAATGCGTGAAATGATCCAGTTCTCTTTCATACACTAGAGTATTTATGCTGTATTTTCGTCGGTTTGAAATTTTTTCCACATATAGTTGTTTCCCCATAGGTGTTTAACCTATGCAGATGTAAGAATCCATTACACGCAGTTACCTCGGAGCCACGCATTCGGCCGACGCCCATTGGTCCCTCTCGCCGGCGCGACCCCGCCTCTCCCCTCCGCGTCTCCCATGATGCCTCTCTTTGGCTACCAGCTGACTAGCCCCGTTCTGGAAGTGCGGCTCACGCTCGGCTAGCGCGGACGGCGAATAAAGCGTGTTCTCTTTCGTCCCGTCATCAATTCTTCTCGCTGGATCCAGCGGCTTGCTAGACGTCCGGCGTTATTGTGTCGGTTGGCAGAAGCACACGGGACTTCGAACGAGATGTGGCGGTGCCGCAGGTTCCTGGTTAAATAGTGCGTTTTAGAGCCCACCCCCCTCCCCGGACCTCTTCTCGTTTCGGTAAGTTTCTAGCCCAACGCAATACATTACATGGCTCCTTTTGTTTCAGCTGCGAAAGGCCTAGGCGTGGATCCGCGACCAAAGCAGCCAAAGAGAGAGATCGTGAAGCGCGATAGGGGGGCAGGCATTTGATCTGTCAGCTCACCTTGCGTAGTGTGAGGGGATTTCCCCCTCCCCATGTCTGTTATCTCCACTTCAGGGCACGATGGCTCTTTTTTTTTCCTTTTATGTCTGGATAGCCGGAAAGCTAGCAGCAACACTTCATGTACTGCCTGCTAAGCTAGCCACCTCTCCTAACTAGTCAGCCAGAGGAGGAGGAGGGGGGCTCGGCGGGAGTGCGCTGGAAATGACGGAGTCGCCGTTTAACCTCGTTGTTAGTCCGGTGACGAAGCTGATTTGAGGTGGATGTGAAGCAGCCATCGAGTAGACGGACATGTTTGCCTTGGCTGGAAAGTGTGTATTGTGCGGCGGCTGAAAGACGTGCGGTAAGCGGCTCCTGTCACTACTTCGGCTTGTCGGCCCGGAGTCTCTCGGAACTTGTTAGTTCAACGACGGAGCTGCGTGGTCCCATAGGCGCGCGTTAAAAAGGCCAAGCAAGTTTCTAAGGGAGAAATCGCCTAACTGGTCATACTTTTGGGTTATATGAAAGATCTGGTTATAATACGGACTGGCTACTGGCTAGCGATACTGACTATGTTTTGTAGACCGGTGACTTGACTGTAACGAATTTAACCAGGGGTTTGGTGGTTTAATGGCTTTGCTGGTGAGTATCTACACCCAGAAGTTGCGGTATTTAGTCACATTTGACTTATCTAGACGTTTACTATCTGCGTCTCCGCTTTACAGATGTAATATTTTTAGGTCCAGAAAGTAAACTAAACAGCCTTCTCCTTAGTTAACTGCCCATAAACAAACTGGCGTTCAGGGAGTCGCACCGTTATCTTGTTTCTGACTAATTTTGATTAAACTTTTTGCCAAGAAGTTCATGTAACATTCAAGCTGTTGTTCCTTAACATTTCACGCTGTAGCCCGTTTTTAATTTCGCTTCGCTGTGGGATTTTTGTCGAAGAAAATGATGGCAAATGAAAGTATAATATAAATATAGCTACTTCAAGTAGAAATTACGGGCTGAAAACGTGGATTGGAAAATCAGGAATTAGCCGGTGGTTGACTTAGAAGCGGTTTGTTATGTTAATGGCAGCCAGAGGTATGAAGAAACGCACATCTAAAGTTGCTTTACATTTTTGAAGTAGTATAAAGAAATGAGTGACGGAAGTAATTTTTGAGTGGAAACGTGTATGGAATTTTGTACTGTTGGCATGGTTGGTTGAGTAAAAATCGTAAATCTGCTTCAGAAGATTATGAAACTATGTTGCAACATCATTTTTGCAAATTTGGTCGTTTTATAGGAATTATTTTGTTTTTATTAAGGTTAAGTCAAAGAAAAGCCTTAATTGTATTATGTACGTGATGTGCTGTTGCAAAATCAAGGTATAAATCAAGGGTTAAATCCAGTAAAATTAAGATTGGAGGTGGGACAGGTAAATGCATCATATAAGAATGTAACTGTAAACAGTATGGCTCCTATTCTAGGTTATAGACAGATAAACGAATGTAAATATTTGCTTGATATGGCAATTTAAAATGTTTTGCATGCTGGAAGTGCCTGGGGAGGGGTTATTTCTCACATGTTCTCATTGGCAAACAATATATAAAGGTTTTTTTTAGCCACAGAAAAATGAATATCTTTATGTAAACAAGTCAGTAACTGTGGGTGGTGATCTATCGTATTTATTTTCAGTGGCGCAATATATTACAAAACAAGGGTTCATGAAATGTTTGATTTCCCTGTACAATCAAGCACTGACCATGATGATGTTTTCTTGTTGCTTTCTCTTTGATTTTCAGAATTGACATGGAACCTCCACCTCAGTCAGATGGTTTACTCTCTCAAGACCTCTCAACGTGCAGCTTATCCTCCGCCTTAAACCTGACAAGGAAAGGCGAAGACAGTCTTCTCAAAAGCACTTCCATGGAAGCCCTACGCGTGGTAAAGAAGCCCACCTGGCACAACATTGGTTCTGGGAACAGCAGAGGACTTGTGTACTCTGAGAACGAATCTGACCACATGTCTCAGCCCAGTCAACAGATTCAACCAAACAATACTTTTTCTAATGCAACAGTCACTCTCTCGTATGTGAGCAGGTCTCATGTCTTCTCCCCCTCCAACTCCCTCTCGCAGCTACCCCCTGTTTGTGGGGTTCCCTCCATAAACAGAAAATTTTCCGTACACTCCCCTCCTCATGAAGCAGATGCTCTGGCGAATGAGGCTGGCAGAAGGGGTCTTTGTGTCGACGTCGACCAATGCGTCCTGCCGCACGCTGCTAAGCCTGTCATCTTGTCATCACAGTCTGAGTTGTTCGAGACCAGCTCTCAGGCTCAGTTAATCGAGAGTGTAGGCGGAGCTCGTTTTATGCAGCAAGCTCCTGAGGTAAATGGGAACAAAGATGCCCATCCTATGGGTACGGAGAAACTTGAACCTGGACTTAGAGATGCATCCTCGGAATGTGTGCATTCTGAGGCAAAGGATGGCTGTGTGCTGAATGGCATTGGCAACAGCTTCTCAAGTCACGGCTCATGCAAGGAAAAGTCCACAGAGAGCTGCATTACAGACATAGTGGCAGAGATCAAAAAGTGTGACTCTGAGATGGTTTCCTTGATTTCAAGAGCTAAGGAGCCAGTGGATTTGCTGGACGTAACTCTTTCAAGGAACACATGTAATAGAAATGGGGAATATGTTAGCCCTTTAGAAGATCCTTTGTCACCCCCTGCTACCTCATTGGATGAAACAGAAGATGTTTTTGTTTTGCCACAAACACTAAGCTCTCCCACTAGTGAGAATTTTACAGATAATGCCTCTGTCATTGCAGGAGAGGAGGGATCCGGTGATCTTTCTGTAACTGAATTTCCAGTGGCAACTGTGGAAAGCGGTAGTCCTCTTCAGAGGAGTTTTGGTAACAGTGATGATGTTGAAATGCCCATCACCAGCAATGGAATACAAATACTGCCAGCAGATGTGCCAGAACATTGGAGGCCACTGTCTGATCCGGATGGTGATCTGTTGAAAAGCAAGGGCAGGTTGTGTGAGGTCCAGGAAAATAACACTTTGGTGCCTGACTCTATTCTCAATGGGACTGTGCTTGCGCAAGAGAGGACTACCCAAAGGAAGAAACTTCCTCCCCGTTCCAGGAGGGGAACTCGCTTAGATGCCATTGTCCAGAACATTACACCTTCCAGGTATAAAGTGACAACTAACTTACATTCCAGTAAAAGATGCTGCAGTTCTCAAACTCACCCCATAAATGTAGAGGTCCTCCAAAGCCAGGATTCCCTAGAGGACGCATCTGGTTTAGAACAAGAGCCCAATTTAAAGACGACAGTCTTGTCGAATATTAACACTGATAACACTGACACAGACAAAAGTAAAACTTCTACCTCAGACTCAGAAAACTTAAGCACCTTCAAAGCTTTATATAGTACCACATATCAAGAACCAGTAAACCACGAGGACACGGAGAAGGACCAAGTTAACAGGTCACGACCCAAGCGTTCTACAAGGGCTAGGGGAAAGTTGGCCATGCCAAAAATATGTCCAAGTTCTGCAAAGCAGCACAGGGTTTCAGTGGCCAACAAGCCTATACCTACTACTAGAAAAGCCCATATCACCAAACGAAAGCGGAAGAAATACAAAACTGGACAATCCTCCTTGTTTTCACCACAGGAGCCAGAAATCAAGCTTAAGTATGTGAATTACAAGGATGAGAAAAGGGATGTTAAAGCAGACACCTTCTCCCCATTTATACGTATGGAGGTCAAGGAATATTCTACGTGCACAGTTATCAACTATGCTGAAGAGGAGAATGCGAGACTAAGAAAAGGACAGCAGCAGGTGGCTTCCAGGTTTATTTCCTGCATGGTTCCAACAACCTCTTGTTTGCAACTAGGTCGTGTTAGCGCGGAAAGCAAATGGCAGAACTCTCTGGTCTGCTGTTTATGCGGTGGGTCAGCCAATGCCCTGGACCTTGGGGATCTTCATGGGCCTTACTACTCTGAAGGCCACAAACCTACCCTTAAGCCTCTGGTTAGTCAGCAGGACCTAAAGGAAGAGGATGATTCTAGTGACTCTGACTCCTCTTCCAGCATACGCCGAAGAAAGCTTGCCCAAGGCGGGCGCAACTGGCCCCAGAGACCAAGTCACAGGCTGAGGCGGCATGATGTCCTCGAGACTTGCCGCAGGTGGGCTAATGACAACGACTTGCAGAGCCCTTCGGCCAAGAGGCCACGGACCGAGTTGGCTGCTGGTGATTGGTACAGCCCCCTTGTGGTTCCTTTGGACACCAGAGAATATTGGGTTCATGAAGATTGCAGCGTATGGTCAGCAGGTGTCTACCTGGTGAAAGGAAAGCTTTATGGACTGGAAGAGGCTGTAAGGCTGGCACAGGAGACGGTGAGATTTAAATTATATACCGGTTACCACAAAATTTCCAGAATTTCAGGTTTGTTCCCCCAAATCTGGGTGTTTGTGGACTGATTGTATTATTAGCCTTATTTAAAACTATTTCATGTATAACGCACCCTCAAGGTGTGTATAATAAAAACAAAACTCGTCAGGTTTCTGGTCTGTTTTTCCACTTAACCAACTTGGCAAGTAAAATAAGAACAGGAGATACTGTTACAGTAAGCATGTTTTGAACCTTTAATAATAAAATCAGTTGTTTGAAACTGGGTAATGCATATTTTAAAATAGTGCTGGTTAAAAAATTGGGAAAAAGATAGGTGTTCATTATAGCTGCCAAGTTAAGCTCCTCTTCCAGAGAAGTGTACTGCTACTTTCCTGTGCTTTGTCTTGCCAAGCACATTTACTTGCGAAGTGACAGGGAAGAAAAAAATCCTTAAATATCTTTGATATTGCATCACGCACGTTCAATAATCACCAAGGCTTCAGATGATGTGCGCAACATTTGGCCAGGTGCCAGCTTTTTGGTGCTATATGGACACTAATTTATGCCCATAATTTAAGTTTAATAGTATGGCTAAAAAGTCATTATTAGTATAAAGACGCATATCCTTATGTTTAATAAATGTGTCAGACTTTGAACTAAAAGTACGACCACACCACCGACGTCTTTTTACCTTGAAAGTTACACCTTCCAGGTTACCTAGAGTTAGGAACCAAAACCTACACCACCTGAGCCTGTGTGACTGAAGTTCACCACTTCATGCTAGTCTTTGAGTGTAATCAAGATGAACTGAGACCTACAGTGATTATTGCAGATGGTAAAGCTGCTTATGTATTACAGTCCTTGACACTTGTGAAAGAACTTTCTAATTACTTTATTTTATTCAAAATAATGGTGTTCCTTTTCAGGATAAAAAAATGGTGTAGCTTGCATTCCATATGAGTAGGATTAAAATCGTTCAGTAGGGATTTTCTTTTGATCTTTTCAGTGTAATTCTGTAAGCTTGCTTCCATGATTAAATGATGAAGCATATAAGAATGTGCCTGCATGTGAAGACACATTCATCCTGGCACTTGAGGCAGCTGACAGTAGTAGAGATTCTGGCTTTGAGTAAGTGTCCTTATCCTTCAAGTTGCAACAGAACCATGGAGATGGCACAGAGTAAGGGTTGTGAAATTTTACATTGATAATGAGTCTTTGTGTAACCTATATCGTCCATGTCAGTCTTTAGTTTTATTTACTCTGTCATATGTTTGACCCTTTTACTTCCCTTATTTTTTCAGAAGTATTTTATATGAAATTTTGCACTGGAAAACATTTTAATTAGAGATGGGCCGATCGACTTTTTCAGTTCCGATCTGATTCCGATACACAACGAGTAATAACGATACAGATCCCAGTATAAGAGCTCATTTTACTTTAATGGTTTAATACCGTAAATGCACAAAATGGTTATACTTTCTACTAATATTTTAAGCTGGTAAATTCAGATGTATGCCAAAAAGTCTTTAGGCTTCTTGAAACATTCATAACGTAGTGTTCCACCTCATTTGTACATCTTGTTTTAAGCGTTTTTGTGGCACTTGCAATTCAATATAAAGCAACATATTTTTTTCCTCCCACTGGCAACACAGTCACCTTCATTGCAATAGCAGAATAAGCTGTAGCAAGTACACAACAGCCAAAGCTAGCGACGCGTAAATTATCCATTGCTTTTTTTCATATTACTTGTCCCACACAGTCTAGTGTAGGGCTGCAATGATTCGAGTAACTTGAATGACTTGATTACAAAAAAATCCTTTGCAGAATTCTTTGCTTCAATTCGTTGTTTAATCTACATGACTAGGTACTGCTCAGGGATCACCGTGTTTGACACAGAGGATTATTACTGTCGCACATACGCCGCATTTTGTGTAGTAGCGTGGTAGAAAAAACATAGGGTTCCTATTGGGACCCATTGTGAAAAATGCCAGAAATATTTCCGGTAAACATCTTGGTCATGGAGACAGTGAATAGTTCCAAAGATTGACATTCACAGCATAGAATCACATTCATTTCCATTGCTTACCAAGTACTTTTAAGCGATATGTTGATAAAATAAGGGATTAAAAAAAACATTTAATATATTAGCTGTCATTACTATACAAAATACTTTGTTTTTATATGTGCTCAGCTTTAGCTGTTAATGCTTATTATAATTAATAGCTACGACCAAAGGTAGCTTGGCAGCTATCAAGGCTGGCATTTCCGTTATTGACGGAGGATAACATTACATATTAAGGTGTTCTGGTTACCAACAGCTTCATGATTAGTTTGGTGATTAAAATACCGGTTTACAGCTCTTTTCGGGTCTCATGGTTCAGTATGAGTATGCTACCAAATTTGACAAAATAGTGTAAATTATTTTGTTTCAATTTATTTGCCAGAAAAAAAGCATTGCAGTAAAGTGCCTATTTTTGTGTGCTATAAAGTGTTGCATTTGTAAATGGCATTTGAACAAAGTGCTTTCCCCCCCCCCATTATATCGCCTTCCTCATGTTGAATTGCATGTTGAAGGTCACTGAAATAAAAAAACTTATGTTTGTCCATATGTCCCATTCACACCTTGTACTTTAGGGACAAAAATAGTGGCAGTTTTTACTGAGTTTGCCCAATTTAGCTTGTTTTGTGGATAAAGAATAATGATGTATTTTTCTCACTATTAGTTGCTGTTAAAAGCATAAAGTACTTGCAGATCATCACACTCATCTGATTTTCTTATGCTCCCCCTACTGCGAAGGGTAATGGGCATGATGTCACAGCAGGCAACAGCCACTGTACTCACATCTGCTGAGTAGCAAAGAAATTGAGTGACAGCGTTAGCGCTCAGCTTGAATGTAAAAAAAAAACACACCTAAAATGTGATTGATTGAACTAGCAGAAATAGGAGCCATCTTTTTAGAGACTGCTAAAAACAAAATAAGTATCAGACGTGGATCAGTCATGTATGGCCCATACCCGATCCGTCAAATAGGTCTGGATCGGCATCGATACCGATCCAAATTTCAGATCCGTGCATCTCTAATTTTAAACAAATGTATTGTTTGATATCTCATTTGGTAATATTACAATGTTTTAATATCAGTTGCCACTGTGCTGGTCTTTCAATAACATAGTTTGTCTCTGTCCACAGGTTTGCTCCACTTGTCACAACAGAGGTGCCACCTTGGGCTGCGTCTTCAAGGGCTGTCCCAATAAGTATCATTACACTTGTGCGTTGCATTCTGGTGAGTGGGGTCCCAAGGGGCTGCCGGTCTGCATACATGCGAGTTTGTCATCTTTGCTGCATGTGTTGCAGTCAGACTTTTCAGGAGATTTGATGCTTAACTGACTGCTTTACAGCAGCTGATTTCAGGAGATGGGCATGCTTGATAAGGTTCTAGTGCTTTATCTGCGTACATGGAGTGTGTTAATGTCTTTCATGTAATGCAGTCTAACTGGTCTGTGATATGTGCTCTTAGCAGTACTCATGGTTTTTTTGTGCCAGTCTGTTCCTTTTCCAGCATGGGGCAATATGTCTTGCTGCCAAATATGTGGTGAAAGTTGTGTTCCTGTTTGTTTGAATCATTTTGTGGTGCTCTTCATATTTTTTGCAGATTGTGTGCTCAACGAAGAAAACTTCTCAATGAAATGCACAAAGCACAAGGTAATGTCATTTTTGCCACTTCAATAGCTTACTATATTTGTCATTCACTTTTCCCCCACTTCTGCATATTTGTGGTTGTTTTATTTAAACTTACTTAAATCATTTAAGTAAGTTTAAATGAAATAACTTGCTGTGGCACATATGCCGCGATTTGATTTTGATTCACAGTGGAATGATTCTATTCAGCCCGATTTGGATCCAGTTCAATACGATAGGAATGTAAAATGAAACACCGTATACTGTAGCACAGCTTTCAATATTTAGATGTTTAAAAATCTCTAAATGGAACACAAATTTATAAATGCAGAGTCACGGGAAACAAACTGTGAAAACCACTAGAGAAAGGCCAAGCAACTGTATACCAAAATCTTATTTCAGAAACATACCATTATTGTTTAGGGCTGAATTGTCCCTGACCTCGCAATTTGATTAAATTTTCATTCACAAGTGCCCAATTAGATTGTTTTGATTCTGTTAAATTTCTTTGACAGATTCTCTAATGTGCAATCAAACCAGATTTGTTGTAAATAGAACTACTGGCACAGCACTATAGCGTTAACATTGCAGAACAAAGCAACTTAAGATGCCATTATATGACAAAAATAAGATGACAAAATTCAATATTGAAATTTCTTCTTGTACTTACCCATGAATACACTGAAATATTTTGTCCACACTTCTCTCTTCAGTTCTTGTACCCAGCCATAAATAAATATATGCATGCAGTTTTTTAGTCACGTTCATTTGCTTCAGTGTTACCCACAATGCTCGAAGAAATGGGTAATTAACAATATTCTCATAACTAACAGCAGTTCACATCCAATATCAGTTTCTCTTTACATTCTTTCCTTTAATGTGTTTTATTTTAGCAGTGTGTTGAATATGACTGGTTTAAGAATAAAGCCCTTCTGGACTTGTTCGCATTCACATGTTCTGAGTACTATGACTGACTGTGCACCAAGATGTGCAATCACCTCACGCTGCCAATACTTTTACAACCCAGCCTATTTAGGCGAGAGAGAAAATAGCACCTCCTATACAATAAGAGGAACGATACAAGTAAAATTCAGTGGAAAAAATAAAACAAGTTTCCATAACATGGAAGTGGTATCTTCCATCTTATCAGCTGGCTGTGTGGTGATGGCAGTCAAATTCTCGACTGTCCTTTAAATGCACTAGTTAACTCTTTCATCCCATGAAACAGGAGTATTTAAATTTACAGTATTTACCAGTTCTACAAGGGACCTTACTTGTTAACAAAGAATATTGAGTGTATTTTAATGTTCATTTTGTGCAAAAACATTTGGCTGATAGTGTATTTTTACAGGGTAAAGCCATAAATTAACTAGATCAATGTTGCAGTATTGTGAATCGATATTGAATTGTAAACCAAGATCATGTTTGATCATAAAATCAGTATTTTTCCTACCCCTAGTAGTAAGACACATTAATGTATCGGGTATGCATTGGGTAAGTGTTGTAGCTGGTATATAGGGGTGTGTATGTGTTTTCCTGGTGGAACATTGAATAAATGTTTATCCAATGGTTTCAGTTTGAGGCAGATGTTGCTCAGATGTCATTTGTATGGTGTCAATGAATAATCCTGATGTATCCCCTTAATTGTCCAGAATAAATCATTCAAAGGATCCTGTAAACAGGAGAGCAGGTGACGGGAGAAGATGCTATGCAAGGTTTGAGTTTTTCGGTAACTGCATGTTTATTCCTCTTCTGTTGCCAAAGAGAAACGGAGACAAATGACAGGGAGAGTAGAAAGACCCCCATTGCTGTATTTCATATTGACATCATCCATTTGTGGTGAACAGCTCAATCAAGTGTGTTGGGGGGGAAAGCGCCGTAGCTTTGACCCCTCCAACGTGTGTGCAGTTGACGCTCTACAGCCTATCACCCTGCACATGCACTTCTAGGACTCAGGACTTTAATGAGACAACACGCTTCAGTCTTTTACTTGCAAG
>JAODUD010000095.1:17642751-17660121 GCA_026784285.1 Stomatorhinus walkeri | reverse complement strand
ATCAGCTCTTGGCACATACACATTTACTACACAGGTAATATGATAAAGAATAAAAGAAATACATTTTCACTCTAACAAAGTGCCATATAATTATTACTACTAAATTACATTGCACTTGAAAACTAAGGGATTTTTAAAATGTTTATTATTTGAATAAGGAAGCAATGTAGTTATGAGGTCCCAGTGCTTTTTTTTCTTGATAGACTTAAGAAACCATTTTGTTTTCATTCTAAAAGTGCTTGAAATTGAAAATTGCAAGTGAAATTGAAAAGTGCCACAAAAAGTGTGTAAGCTATGATTTATATAATACCTCAATAGCTTGTTCTCGCTGGTGTAAACTGGGAAAATGTTCCAAAAACCATTTTAGAGTGGAGTAGAAGTGCTTGCGCAGTCGATCGCGATGACTAGCACTAACCGACAGTGGTATGACAGTTACTGTCGCTTTGAATCGGGCCTTTTCCGGTCATCTATTAAACTAAAGGTAATCCTGATACGTAATTGTCTCTTATATAGTGATAACAGGAAATCCAAAATGTCAGCATATAAATCTATACCATTGCAAGTAGTTTTTAAGTAAAATTTGAAACTGAAATAAATTCACTTGCACAAAGGCTTTTGTTTGATTTTCCGTAATGTCTGTTTGACAGGCTGCTTCTTTGCCTAATAGCTCACAGATCTTTCCCCGGCAGATTGAATTGCCAGCAGTCTGCTGAAGCACCTCAAGTCAGTCCAACAACATGGTTAAACTGGAAGAATGTGCTAGAATGTTTTTGGAAGCAAGGGTTCGGTTGAATGCAAACACCAACAAACCTTAATTGTTTCTGTTTTTTAAGTACTGGCTCCACCTATAACACCACTGGCAATCTTCACAGCTGCCTGTTGTCTTCTGGAATTTGTATATTCTTCTTGGTCTGAAGCCTTTAATAATACCACCATGGGTAGCTTAGCTTGCAGTTTAAAACTGTCAATACAGAATCTGGTTCAAAAAGGTATAAACTTATTGTATATTAAGCCCTAATCCATTGTAATATTGCTTTAAACTGTAATTTATTACCATTTTAATTTGAACAAGAAATGTATGGTGTCTCATGTTTAAAGTAATTTTATTGGAAAATGCTCAATTAAATTTCTCAGCTGGATATAGTTTTTACAGTTTTGTAAGTGCTGTTTTCAGGGGATTATTTATATTTTGTTTTTGACTCTACTGATTAAATTTTTTTTTCTCCTTTTGGTGAATGACCAGTTTGTGTGCGCATTTTTTTGCTTTTATTTAATTTTGAATGGCAATAGTGTTGCATATTATTTTCCAAGACCGCATACGTGCATGTGCGTGCACATCTGCCTCTAGTGTCAGTCCTTGATTCAGTCATTTAGACAGCTGTCTTTTCAGAGGTCTACAGGATGTTCTGCAAGCTCTTCATTGATTCCACACACCGACTGGTGTGTGTTTGTATGTTCACCACTTGAATGTACTTCTTGTCCTCACTGCTTATTATAGCTACTTTTTGAAAAGTGAAAGGGGGTACCTGAAAGCACTTTTTAAGAGGCACTTAAAGCATTAATTATTACAACTAATGTGTAATTCCCTGCACAGGCCCCATATTTGCCTGCCAAGCTCTTACCATATCCCTTGTTTACAATTGCCCCCATCCTTTCATCAGTGTTTTGGGCATTTGTAGAATAATTGGTTTTCAGCTGCCATATCTTCTGTTTTTGCTTAAATTGTCTGATTGTATTGTATATTTTTTTTATTTTAACAATCAGTTCTATGAGGTGTCTATTTAGGGTTTGTGAAGTGAAATGACTTAAATGGACTGTCACTCTGTCTCCTATGATATTGCAGTGCATGGCTCGATATTAATGTGTGCCTGGGACAAATTAACACTAAACCACCTCAGCTTTCTTAATTAGTGAAAGCACCGCTTCAGCAGGGGGAGCTTTTGTTTGGATGGGTTTTTTTTTCTCTTTAAGATTTCTGTTTTTCATTTTTATTGTTAATGCTCTGTTAAACACTGAAATTAGCAGTTTACAAGCATTTGATAATAGTTAGAAACTGGCCTTTGCAGAAAATACCTCACTTTAAAAATTTTTTGCTGTTGGCTGCTGTTCAGCTGCTTGCTGTCAGTGGCATACAGGCACACAGATGTAACGATAATGTGAAATACCGAGATGCCCCCTGGAAGATTAGCATTTGTTTTCCATTTAACTTCACTCTGTTTTTCAAAGTTCTATTATAGGTATTCAGCAGTATTTAAATGGCAGTATGGTTCTCATTTCCAGGATTCTGTAATAGATTCTACATCTCCGGCATTTGTAGGTGTTAGTGTTAGCCATGTGCTATTTATTAGTAAATAGCGGAAATGGGTTGCTTACTCATTATTTCCTACAGGTAAATATGTCAGTGTATGGGGTACGTGCACAGCAAATAAACCAGTGCTTTAATCTATGTTCTTTCAGCTTGTGTGTGGTTGCATTAGTAGTTGACGTGCACAACCAGGCAAAGTTAATGTCGAGCCCTGCTTAAAGTTAGGCTCCCAGGAGGACCAGTACATGAAGTGCCAAAGTGGACAATACATTTCTATGGTGATTACAACTTAAATTGGTGATTTATTCAGTTATTACCCAAAATCTGGATCTGTGCAGTAGTGTCCCAATGTTTCTCTCATTGCTAAAATGAACTATGAAGAGAGGAGGAGTCATTAAAAGGTAGCCTGTAGTATTATTGGCCTGCTCATGCATATGTCGGTGCTTCGATATATTTAGGTAAAATTACATATTTAAGACTTTCTTCTGTCTGAAGTACTACCAAGAGAGAAAGTGCCGGGTATTTCTGAATGACAATTAAATGGATCTTGGCTATTAATTTTAAGTGGTACCAGATACGCCTCTCTGGGGGGTTTATTATTTTTATTTTTGATTATTTGTGATGGGGATTTAGAGCAAATACTGTGTTGCATGTTGGTCCTGCCAGGGGGGTGATTCACCCATAAGTAAACGAGAAGGAGAAAGAAGTATTACATTGTCTGTCAGTTGTTGTCATTTTTCCTGTCATGACTTTTGTCATAATAAATACTCTGCTCCTACCCTGTGCTGTCAGTCTGTGTTGAAAAACAGTGATGCCAAGTATATCAGATATTAGGAGAAGAGAATTCTGTATTGCTCAGCTTCCTTTGCTTTTCTGTCAAAAAGCTTTAGTCAGCAACAGTACACCAAACATGCTTTTTTGTCTTTACCAGAAAGATTTTAAGGTGTAAAATGGCTACATTCTCATTTTAAAAATTTGTTTAAATATTGATTTTTTTTTTTGTCTTTCATTGTTCCCATGCACCAACTGCTGGGTACTCAGGATTATTCAAATCTGAAGTGCAAGACTATTGACACTGTTTTAAATTCTTCAGATATCCAATCAAAATACAGCCCTTTTATTTTTGAATGTGATTGGGCAAGTGTAAATGTACCTGAAAAGGCGCGTTTTCATTGGCTGCATTTCTAAAGGTCAAATATCAAATTTTGAACACTGTAGAGCTTGTATTTTTGTGTTCCTCCATTTTAATCTGATGTTTGCCTTATCAGTATTAAACGTTTTTGAATAAAATCAGGTGTTTGTTGTTTCTGGGAAGATCGTTTTTAAACAAGGCGTATTTTCAAGTGTCATTACATTCAGACTTCGTTTTTTATGTCTTTACGGTTCAAGATTGCATTAATTGATAATTATATAGTTTTCACATAGGAACTACGCCGTCTATGTGTGAATACGCCGATTTCGGTTATGGGAGACCTGCAAGATTTCTGCATGTTTTGCTGGGTTTGAAAGTGTGGTTGCGTTTTAAATTGCTGTATAAGAAAGCTTTGGCTTGTAATATCCGTCAGTTTACACGGACAAACTACTTCACTTTGGCTGTGTTCAGCATGTTAAAATCGCATGGTATGGTCAGAAGTTCATTGCACGTAAGGCCCGAGTGAGTGATTTGCAGTGTTAGGTAACAGCTACAGTTTACAGCTTCCTTGTATACTTTCAGTATACGGTATGCTGAGGTTATATTTGCATATTCCTCAGAGTTGTGTGCATCAACAACATGTCATAGGTATATTGTGTAGCTGTCACATATGGTCCACCCCTTTCTTGCAGCATATAATATTGATCGTATAGTTTTGTATCATATTTTGTATATAAATTTAATGCTCTGATGACTTGCGTAGGATTATCAATATTTTTTGCTGTATTTCTTGAATATAGCTGCTTAATATATTTCTCAAATATTAAACTGGAACTTTAAAAAGTATAACATAAATTTATTAGAGTAGTTGAGAGCACTCACATTGAAACGATGATCGCAGTGTGTTTTGTAACCTCAGGCTC
Organism: Stomatorhinus walkeri; assembly: GCA_026784285.1. Lineage (NCBI taxonomy): Eukaryota > Metazoa > Chordata > Actinopteri > Osteoglossiformes > Mormyridae > Stomatorhinus > Stomatorhinus walkeri. The sequence goes on along the minus strand of JAODUD010000095.1, from coordinate 17,655,761 downwards.
TGTTCATTTAGGTTACTTGATTGGTTCCCTCGAGCTAATATGTTGTGACGACGCTCCTCACGTGACAGGCTTATTATTACAGGTCGGCGTGGAAAGTAATTAGCGCTGCTTTTATCGGACATCGCCCCAATACAGGCACATTTATCGCGGTGTAGCGGACTAACCTTGTGGGAACCAAACGAGCAGGAAAAAAGAGCGAGGTACACATGTTATTTACAGAAGAATAGCTGCCAAATATAAGCTGGAAGCTTGACAAACGCCCAGCTGGACATTTTCATGCCTCTCATGCTGCTGCGTATTTCACATACGGCTCCCTGTTGACTGACTCCGTTGGTGATGAGTGGTAGCGCCTTTAATTGTGTTACCTACCTAATGTGCGTCCATTGAAATAACTGGCACAAAAAGGAATTTGTCGGCATATAAGGTGGAACTGCGTTTCTTGTGGTGAACGGATTGTTTAAAGTTTGTGGGCTATAGCTTTGGAGACATCTAGTGTTAAATCTGTGTAAATGCGTGTCTTCCAGATAACGCGTGATCGAAAGAGCTGCTTGAAATTTGCCTCGCCGTTCCGACGTTGAAACGCTTCGGCACTTTTTAAAAAGTTCTTAAAGCTATGTGATTAGGAAGGATGTTTTCTGCTGATATAATTAATATATTCACTTGAATCTGGGGAAACATAAATGGGCAATATTGTACGTACCGTTTTTGTCAAACGTTTAACAGGTTTCCTTTACGAAGACATGAACCGCCTTAATAAATTCGTTTTGTGGAGAACATATTACAGTATAATTTGGAATGTTACCCATAACATCACAATAGTGTTGGTATTCTGAAGTTTATAGCCGTAAAATAAATGCCATCATTTTTTAAATTATTTTTTAATTTTGCCGTTTTCTTTATTACATGTGAGTTAAACCAGTAGGTGACTGACGGCACTCAGTAATACACCCAATAATTTCTGACGTCTCTTACTGGTTTAATGAGAGATGAGTTCGTATTACTTTTGAATCAAGTGGACAGACACTGTAGTGTACGAATATGAACGGATTTCTATTTAAAAATCCATGCTACGATGCCTTTTTAAATATGCTTTTTTTAAAAATTGTGAATTTTAAATGACCCACCCAATGCACCCCTATGCTGCCACACACATTAAAAAATAAATCACAGACGATATTGGTTAAAACACACATTCCCCAAATATAAGATGCGTATTCTTTACAAGTTAAAACTAAGTGATAGTTTATACACATTTTGTATGTTTAGAATTCAGTTGCTGAATTATAAACACTTCACAAATAAACTTGCTGGCAGATTTTTAAAGGAATTACAGCACATTGTAGCCTCAAAGATACACGATGTGGTGTTTCTTATGGCTCGTTAATAACAAAGACTTGAGAAAATGCAGTATTGAATGCCCCAGATTTGCTCATTTTGGAGCAGATGGTTTGAACATGATGGTTTATACAAGAGAAGAGCATCAATTCACAGTGTGAAGGACCCATGGGAGGTGAGCTTTCGGTCCTGATTGTTTATTTAACTGTATTTTTATGGCTTAGTGTGTCTTGCATGATGACATACTTCATTCTACTGGTTTATTTGAGAGATTAAAGGAGATAAATTGGATTAATATCACTCTATCTGGTTCTGTGTTCTGGTTATCACACTAGCCAGTACTCTGACAGACTTCCAGCATAATCCTTTCTTTGCTTAGGTACGGACCTCTTGCTGTTCAGAGAAATAAAACTGAGTGGATCTTGTATGGGGGAGTTTTTCTCCCACATTCCCAAAGCACACTAAGGTGAACTGGCAAATTGTCCATAGGTCTGAATGGTGTGTGAGTGTGCCCTACGATGGGTTGGCACCCCGCCCTGGGTGATTTCCTGCCTTGTGCCCGTAGATTCTTGGGCAGGCTCTGGACACCCCCAACCTTTCATAGGACAAGCAGATATGGAAAATAGATAGATGTATCTTGATGGATAGATAGATGTTTATCTGTAGATCCAAAAAGCTACTTGAATACTTAAAATTAATTCAGAAAACCTTAGGATTAAATACACATTTAAATATAACATGAAGTGGAAAAGTAAGTTAAATAAATGGCCCAGTTGCAAGACACATAATGAAAGCTGTAAATGTCATGGATCTGTCTTCAAATAGAGCTGCTGCCATATTTCTGCACTACTAATGTTTATGTTTCACTTCATTAACTATACTTACATACAATTAGCTAAACTTAGCAACATTTCATACTGCACCGCATGAAATTAAAATTTGACATCTTTAATGAAAAAAATACCTCTATAATCCAGTACAGCCTGTCTGCCATAGAAACGCATTATTATGTGGATTAAACACCCAGCCATAATACAAAGCAGCATCTTCAGAGGGCCTGTGTCCTTGTTCCTTTCCCTGTGCACGCAATACCATCAAATGCATTAATTAATAAGTCACTGCAGGAGCAATGCAAAATGACGGTTCTGCCGTACGCTCCATTTCTTGCGGCCACTGCACTCAAATCTCAGCATTGCTGACATAGGATGGGATGCACTGACTTGCACACGCACAAACATCATACTACTGCATCCTGTGCCTTAATTAGGCAGAAATGACCTTGCAGCTCTTTCCATAGCTATGCTTGAGGTTTTGATGAATGTGGAATCAGAGGGAATAGAGGGTAATGTTTGCATCATTAGTAAGGTAAGGCATGAAGGGAAATTAATCACATCTTTTTTCATGTCTTTTTTTCCCCACCCTACTCTGAATGTGATTGATGTGGCAGAAGCTGGAGCTATGACCAGCTCTGAGGATTTTCAGTTGAATGCCCAGCTTCAGCATTTTGTCTAAATTGGAGGCGCTAATTAAAAAGAGACAATCTGGCAGCTGGGGCTCTTTTCGCAATTAATCAAGACACGGATTGTGTGAGGAATCTTCAAGTTGTTGGATGCTCCATTCTTATTAAACTGAAGAATTCAGTAATATCAGTGCAAATTTCTTTAAGGAGGATAAATTTTTACGTGTAAAAATTTACAGTGAGGATCTTCATGCTCCTCTAAAGTTTGTCAAACATAAAGATGGGATGGGGGTAGATGAAGCAATAGTACAATCAGTGTGCTGTTTCTGGCTGACTGCCAGCACCCTCTTATGATGTAATTATTGGCAATTTCTGCATTGCGAGCTGGAACAAGCCATATCCGTATCCAGCAGGCTGCTGATACTTCTCAAAAACATCTTGGACTTCAGATGGAAGAGATTCATAAAATGCAGTGAGTTTCCATTTTATTTTATTTTTGATTAGAGGGAACGAACAGGAAGACAATTGTATTGCAATGACAGAATTGGACACAAGTTCTGGCATCGTGTTACCTACTAGCTAAAACCACTGAAAATATGGTGCATCAAAATGTCACTTGTACAGATAGACGAGGAATTTCTTCACATTACTGGCAACACATTACATCATGACAGTTTGCTGAAATTTCTGTATCCAATTTTTTTTCAACAACTATTGAAACTGCAATTTCGGTGGTGATGTCTGCATCAGAAATTGACAGCTGTTGTTAAACTTGAAATAGAGCACATTGAGGTCAAACGTGAGCAATGTTCCCTTGAATGGTGTGGGAGGATGTCAAAATACGATTCAAGATGTTAGATGTGGAAAAAGACACCCTTGCACAAACTGTAAAATAGTCTAGAGTCTACGGTGAAAATAAGGTTTAGACTACACTTGCAGTATCGTGGAAATTGCTAGTGCCAGGAACAGGAATACCACAGCTTCTAACTGTAAAATTTATTTTTCTCAATGTATTCCTAAAACAATCATAAATCCATGCAGATATGTCCAAAAAATACAACACATAAGTTCTGTTCCAAAATGTCCCTTGTTTTTTTTTTTTTTTGCTTTTCACTTTAGTTTTTTTTCTTTTTTGTTGTCCCGAGGCATATATACTTGTAGCAGAAAATTCATTCAGCTTTTCACTTAAGTGAAAAATTGCTTCCGCTACTCCACCTGCATCCAAGTCTCATATTTTTGTCTTGCATTTTAAGTCCCATCAAAAACAAATGATTAGAAAAACCCACATTTCATTGCAATATTACAAGAGTTCCCGTTTCTAATGCCCACGACTCGATCAGCAGCTACTCTCTATGTTTTCTCCTCTGATTTGGTTAGACAATAACACAACAACAACAGCATACAAGTACAACACAGTGAATAAAAACTAACAACTTTTGTTTTTTTTTAGCCCTAGATTGTTTCAAGAAGTCATGATGGACATTTTCATTCTGAAACATTATGCAAGAAATTGTGCTACAGCAAAATTTCACATCAAAACAATATAAGCATATCTTTTATAAATACAATGTCATTTTTGTAAAGATATGCTTTTCTTGGATTACCTCCATGCAGTTTTGAAAATAAGCTTTCATATAACTTCAACAACTTTCTTCTGTTAACAAAATGTAGAAAATTATAATCAACCAACAATGCATCATTAATCAGCATTATTGTTTTAAAATGAAAGCAATATTCCAGAGAACAAGGAAAAAATATTTTCTAAACATACTTCAAACTGATATATTTAGAAAAAAGTGCCGCCTTAAAACTGTGCGATGAAAACATCATAAAATCCCCAACAATTTTTAGTCAGATTAAATTACAACCTTCAAATGACTGTGTAGAGATGGGTCAGCTGAAATAGTTTGGTCTCAGATACACTGTCCATTACGGTTTTATGACTTCCAGCTCTTCAAAAATCTCCACACTGCAATAAACATTATTGCTTTTATGATCTGCACCAGTAGATCTCTGCCTAGAACCAATGGGCTCTCACATGGCCCAATTTGCATATGAGTCTGTCCCATACACGTAGTGAATGTTTCCAGTTTTTGCCTTCATCAAATAAAGGAAAGATGTTAAATCAATGGTTTGCTTAAGATTTATGTAAATGCCATGTTGGGAGAAGACCTAAAGGTAGAATTTACAGCACATTTATTAAATTAAGAATTGATAAAACAAGCCTTGAATGTGCTAAGTAAAATTCCTTCCCAATAAACAGTGGCCATTTTCCATGCAGCCCCACAGTCCAGGGGCAAAATGTTCCAGTAATTTAGCAAATAAGAGAAAGAAAAAAAACCCATTTAGGCTGGAATTTTAAGAACATTGTTACAGACACCACCATGCTTGACCAAACCAATCAGGTCTACATCACCTATCAGAAATTAAATGCAATAAGTTCTTGGTGATCTCTGAATGTTCAGAGAAGTGAAGTGCTGGTTTTCTGAGGAAGCTAAAGATGCAGCAAAAGTGATAAAAGAAAGCTAGTTAATCTCTGTAAAGTTTACGCGTATTAGAGCATGGTCAAGGTTCATTGTTTTATGTCAAGCCCATTAAGAGCATGTAAAACCTTATTTTTTCCAAAATTTAATGTATCATCCTTTGAACAAATACAATAAAATACACCTGATGGACTTTCAAACATGTGACAGGTATCACTCCCACAAGAAGCAAAACAATATTACCTGTTACTGAAAATCAGAAATAAAACAGAATGGAAACTAAACAAATCAACATATCTGTGAAAATACTGATATGTGCGCTGACCTTTATAGGATATATGAAATATATCTATCTGAACTGTATGTAAATTCCAAACTCTAGGTTTATCAGTGATGATTAATGATGATTCCTAATCCCACTCTGGTTTACTGATTTAAAGATACTGGTGCTGTCTTTTCAGCAAGAATCACCCACAAGCCAAATATCTTTCTGTCAGGGCACACACTTGAAACAGCCACGACATCAAGCTTGTCACCTTCTGGGTCCAAAGAAGGTGACATTTAGCCATTCTTTCCCTGGGTAAAAGTCACTGATTCAACAGACACATGACGAAGCATCCCATTTCGGGAAGGTGGCGCTTGAGATCAGGAGATAATGTCACTCCCACGCTGCATTATGGAGTGGTGACTGCTAATGGCTTAAAAACGCCAAACTAAAGATGTCCAAACCAAGTGCAAGAAACAGAAGTGAGCATGTGCTACAATGGCGGAAGTGCAGAGAAAGGCTGCACAGCATCAAATTCCATTTGGCACTGCAGCAGTAACAAACCCAGGTATTCAAATAAGTTAGATAAGTCAACATCTAAAGCTACTTTACAAAATCAATAGAAAAAATATATTTCTGTTAATTTAGGATTCAAATAAATAATATAACCCAAAGGCAAGGAAAAAAGTGGTCGATCCATAGTACCCTGGAAAAGGTACGATTCATACATACAGAAAATAAGGAAATTCACACACGCTCAGTACCACGAACCACATCGCATTTACAGTAAAGGTCATAGTAAATTAAACTGTTGTTTGCGTTGTTTTTTCTCTCAAGAAACATTGTGATGGCATGTTTTAAGGTGCTGTATCTGTAACAGCTTCAAAAATACTGATAAAATAATTTGTTGCAATGTATTTTCATTTCGGTGTTGCCTAGTTTCTCCTGAAATGCTCAAATGTATAACTCCTTTTAAGATTTTTCACTTTTTTAAAATATTTTTTTCATGTTATTCAATTTGTTTTGCAGGAAAATGATAAACATATTGCTTTAAGAGATTTGGTCGACTCCTCACAGGTAACCAAGCTAGCGAGTTTGTAGCTCAACTAGCTCTGCGATTACCTCGTTGTGGTTCCCTTCCCTCCTACGTTGGCTTTATTTCTGTTCAGCCTGATGGCGAGGTGGGATGTCTGCACAGCGGGTCACACCTTAAGGGTGAGGAAGTATCTTCTGGGAGTGGCGGAGCATGTTAGGCCCAGCAGCATCTTTAGGAATGTTAGTTAAAAGCCCTCAGTTGAAATTTTGTCCACATGAAGCCACCCTCTGCCGAACAGCAACAAGAGTCATCTGGGGATTGAATCGCCAAACAGCAGCCACAATCACTGATTTTGTTAACATTTTTTCCCCACAGAAAGATCCTAAATTAATACTATTGTTTTCCAATAATTTATAATTATTATTTTTAAAATTCTAAGGATAGTTTAAGCATGTGTAAGAGAGAGCAGTAACGATGAGGGACAAAGCAGTCAGCGATTTCGACACCAGCACCCTACACACATATCTCTATCGGCGTCGCTACCAGAATGCGACCACCAGGGGCACTGTCACGAGAGACACGCTCGTAGCTGCTGGGGGGGGAGAGTGACCCATTGGTGGACACAGAGGAAAAGTGGTGGGCTGCTGGCTCCATGACAACACTGCCCTTTGCCACGCCACATGGGGGTGACAGTGTCTGCTGCTTCATGCGGTCCACAAGCAAGTCCTCTTCGGAGGAGGACGGGCTGATCTCGGTGCTGGGGTGCCCACTGGCACCGCCACTTTCGTTGTCTAGCATCCAGCAGTGGTTGTAGTAGTTGAAGACCTCCTTGACGGGGCAGCGGCGGTCTTGCTCGATGGAGAGCAGCTTGCGGAACATGCGGAGCGCGTCGTCTGTGAAGCGCCGCCATTGAGAGGGCACCGAGCCACCCCGGCGGCGCTGCCACCGCACAAACTCCTCATAGAACGTATCGGAGGGCAGGGCCTTCTCCCAGGGGAAGTTCCCGGTGAGCATGCAGAAGAGGAGCACACCAAAAGCCCACACGTCAGTGCTGTAGTCCACACAGAAGCCCTCATGCTTGGAGGCGTCGCACAGCTCTGGCGCTGTGTAGGGGATGGTACCGCTGACGCGCTTGACTGGCGAGCCAGCCCGGCGCGTCATGCCGAAGTCTGACAACTTCACCTTGCGGCACTCTTTATCGAAAATCAGAATGTTCTCTGGCTTGATGTCGCGGTGCACCAGCTTCTTGAAGTGCAGGTAGTCGAGGGCGACGGCCACCTGATGAACACAGCGTTTGGCCACAATCTCTGGAAGACCTACCTTTGGATGGAGGAGGGAAAAAACAATGTAAAAATTATACACATTTGTATAAAAATTATAAAAAACAAGAGGGAGAAAAATAATATTTTTGGAGATACAGTGGTACCTCAGTTCTCGAACTCATTAGAACTTGAATTTCTTCAAAAGATTTTTACCTAGAGCTTGATCTGAATCTCAGTAGTCAAACCGTTAATGTCGACCTAAGATAACATGGAAATGAGTCACGCTGCATGTTTCTCAGCGGAAATAAAGAGTAACGCTTCAGTCTCAGCTTCACATTCGCTGTGATAGCACCATGCATATTTACACTAGCTGATTTTATTTAGACAATAAAAATACATCTAGACAATGATAGACAGTAAAAGTAATTATTATTATATAATAAAATACATTTAAAAATAAAGATTTCTTATTCATTATTTTAGTATTAATAATAGACCATTAATACGTTTAATTGTAATAATATTGTTCTGCCCAGTGGGACGGAACAGACACAAAGGCGCAGACGTCAGGGTATCGGGGAATACAGGGTTTAATTACAGGTAAGGCAGGCAAAACGCAGACGGACAATACAATGATCGGACTGGGGGAAACAAACTGAAATGTGGAGGAAATACAGGACTAATGACAACAACCAGAAACTGAGGGGGCGTGGCACACGGAAGGAGTGGACGATCGAGGCAGGACACATTTTCTTACTTTACAAATTACTGTTTTGATAAATGTGCTTAGATGTGATCAGAACTCGAACGTTTTAGGATTTGATCTGGAGTTCTGAATGGATTAAGTTCAAGTTCCGAGGTACCACTGTATATCTATCTTACAGAATGCAGTCATTTAACACTACAACGTAATCATGGTCTTAAATTTGTGCTCACATAGTTTAAATATATATTACTTCCAGCACTGACCATATACTGCTAACATAAGGTGTTGTCCTGCAGACATGTGAGGAATAATACTTGTTATGAACCTCATTATAACTGCAATTGGATACCTTGTTACTTTTGATACAAAAACGCCATATTCAAAGCATTACTAAAACGCTGCTATCTGTGCTGAGGTCCCTGAGGCTGGATTCAGTAAACTTGTTTACCACAATAGTCAAAATGAACCAAAACCAAAGAAGGAAAAAAATAAACGCATCAGTTTCACATCAATCCCACCCCAGTTAAATCCTTACCTGTGGAGGAATGATGTCGAAGAGATCGCCTGCCGGGGCGTATTCCTGGGCGAAGACATAGTACTCATCCGTCTCAAAGGCAATGCCGAACATATTGATGATGTAGGGGAAAGAGGACATATACAGGGAGATGCTGTACTCCCTCAGGAAGCTCTTCAGCTTGGTAGTTTTCTTTCTGAGGAATTTCAGGGCCATCTTCGTGCCTGCATATAACATTTCCAGCAAGGGATTAGAGGAAACAGAGGTGCGTATGTGCACTGTAAACACACACACACACACACAAAGTATATATATATATATATATCCATCTTCAGACTTCCTTTCCTGGTGTGGATCGTGGTTACACATACATACACAACAACCATGGGTATAAATGCCTCAAATACCAAGCAAATATTGCAACTTTAATACAAATGTTAAATATTTCTTAATCTTAATCAAGTTAAAATACATTATACATTTATCAGATGGCGTCAAATTATTGTAGCTCTATAATAGATGATGTAATTAATAAATGCATCTAACAATCAAATATCTTTTTGGATCTAATTATAGAAATAATTCCTAAGGCAGCTGGGGAGGAGAAATGAATCAGGATATTACTGTCCATTTTGATGTAATCATGCACATCTTACCACCCATTACATGACCACACATTCATTGGGTGCTATTCATACAGAGATCTACCAAAGCGAAAACAAGGCCTCGATGCTATATTTTGCCCTTGCTGTGCTTCAATATGAGTGTCTGCGGGAGTCTTCCTGAGCTCTGTCCTGTAGATATACTTGCTCATCCTGCACAGCGGCCATACCCAGAACATCAGCAGAGGGCGCATCTGGGAGCGCGTCCGCTGGAAGGATACGGTGCAGCTCTCCCATCTCCAGCTAATTTGCAGTGGGGCGCTTGATGTGCGCGGCCGCACTGGGCTCTGTGCGCGATGCGTGATGGCTTAACCACTGGGAGGGCTACAGCGGAAACCCAGCACTCAGCAACTGCCAAGCTTCTGGGTCTAGAATTAGCGGCAAACTGCTTCTTCTGTCGTCCAGCAGCAGCATCGCCATTATTTGTCTCTGAGTTGTTCAGCTACATTTATTAAGCTGTATTCAATAAAATACACTATATAACTCAGTTATAAATCTCCTAAGGGATTTCTTTTTTGCTCATGTATATGTAAACGTCGGCCATCTGGCATGGCATAACAAAGCCAGACAGATTTTCGTCAAGAAGGCTACATGTGCATTGTTGCTCTTCAGCTCTTTCTTCCATTTCTGCTTAGGATGGTGCAGAGCTCAACCACACTGACAAAATGAAATATAAAACATTCATCACTCTTCTCCAACAAGCCGTCTTCAACCTACCTCTGATTTTGTGGATCACAAGGTCCACCTTGCCGTAGGTCCCTTTTCCAAGTTCCCGGATGACCTCATAGTATTTGTTGACCTCCAGCTTCTCCAAGTTCTTGGCCGCAATTGTCTGCAGCTCCTCGAGGATGTCAATAGACGTCCGCGACGACAGGGGAGAGGAAGAACTCATGTTTCCGGAAGGGACGGACTTGAAGCGCAGGACGCTGATCTTACCCTTGGTGTTACTGGACACAGAAATAAGCAGCAAAAATGTGATGTCTGCTTCAAGGACAAATATGCTCCTTGTTAAGCCAGTATATTTTCACTAGTGGTTTTATAGTGGGAATCCCAAAGACAAACTAACACAACCGCTTCTCTTACAATATATATTGTTGAGGCCAAAAGTTCACACACACCAAATATCTTGACTGTCAAACTCAATGTCTCACTGCTCCACACATGTGATGTTACATGTGTGAAATTGTGAAATGCTGAGTTTGAGATACTAGGTGCATGTAAACTTTTGGTCTCAGCTATATAGTATACTGTATATAGTATATTGCACAATATCATCAAGATCCATCAAAGTTGACTAGAGCATTAATAGAAAATATGTGCCGTGACGAGACCAGCAGCACGTTAAAAGTAGCATGTTATGTGAAAGGTGTTTGTTTTTAATTTCTGAAGCCTCTACTGGGCATGTGGTAAGAACACCATATGCATCTTATTCCTCTCAGCAGTGCAGCAAGTGTGATTATTTTTACCTCTGAACAAAAATGTGTTGTTTTCCCTGCCCTAAAGTTCTGACCTGTTTGTCAGTCTTGTGCTGGTACGTCTCAGCTTTTTGTACAAACATAGGGTTATATAATTTGAAATAAATAGGCCTACATTTCACTGATGATTTCTAAATGGTGGAAGTTAATTTTAAAAGATAAATGTATGTTTCCTTTTAATTGTTGATCGTTATTTTAATCTTTAATCAAATATCTCCAAATAAATTTATTCTAAAGGTCTGATTTTCTAAATGCATGAAAACTATGTCAACCATTACAAATCCAAATCATATGTAACAATGCATATGATTCATAAAATACCCAAAAATATCTCACATGGGGTAGTTTATAGCTAAAACAAAATTGTGAAACATTTTCTAGGAACATGTTTTCTTCTTCTTCCTGTTCTTATTATTATTATTGTTGCTGTTAAATTAAGTAAATGTAAATTCTGCATCCTTAATGGAAATATATTTATTTAATTAGGCATAACTAGTGATTTCCACATCACACATGACATAATGGTATGGGATAAATCCTGACTAGGAGCCACTGCACTTTATATTACTGTAATTGTAGCGTGTAAAAACCCAGGTTCAATTTTGAAGCTCATATAACATTAATGCCTAGCTCGTTTGTGAGTCAGAACGGACCCTCTGCACTCTCTCAGAAGCATAGACTTTGTACAGCTGAGGATGCACTAAAGACCAGTCATCCATTACCAGGCATATAGCCATGCAGCTTTCTACCCACCCAAAGAAAAAAATATTCCTGTTAGCGATCAAGCATGTTCGCAAAATGAGGAATTTGAACCCCCGTCGACATTCGCTTCGGCCCTTCCACTCGGCAAAAATTGACCTAAGGGGATCCCTCCCCCCTGCCAGTGAAATCTGCTAAGAAGCCCCTATCGTTATGGCTGCCAGTCCCCCTACCAAATCTATTTCCGGCTATGTGTCTGATAACGGCCCTTCGTTTATGACTGACTGATACTAAAACCCACAAAAATTTGGCTGGGGTTGGACTGCCTTAATCTCCAGCCATATTACCTACAGATCTTCACTGAATATGTAACCCCAGTCTACAGTGCTGCTTCTGCCAGAACGAAAGCCTCCCTCCGAGTGGCATCTTATCACAGGTATAGTACAGCAGACAGAAGTGTGACTCTTTGTTATCCACAATTCTACCTGCCGTAACCTTTCTGACCGGTTTAGGTGCTGCTTGCAATAATCACGCCATTTAAATAATTTAAATCGACCCAAACTTGTTAGTTGAAGGCTCTCTCTCTGTCTACTGGTATTAAATGGAATTAAATATTTTTTAAAATTATGCGGAATTTGCTCTTAAACTAGTGAAACCACAGCTGTCTTACATCTGGTTTGTATTTCAGTGAAACGTAACAGAATATAACTAATTACTGTAATAACTGGACTTATTAAACTAATGTAGTTAGTCAAAACCCTAAAGGATAAGCTCAGCTGGAAATATAAGCTGGGCCACCTTGCCGGCTACGGGCCCGGAGCTCAGTGTGGAGACCTCTGCTCCGGACCGTGTCTCCTTCCAGGGAAGCTGCCGTCGTTACATAACGGCGCCCATGAGGCACTCAGTGCGTGATGCGAGCTGCCTTAAAGCGATGCAGGGCTGTGCTGTACGAGCAACACACGCCGAGAAATAGCCGCGCCAGCGGGAAGTGGGCGCCGTCAGCCGCCCGGCAGCCCCTGAGGTAAATACGGCCAAGCGATTTGTTTCTGCCAGAGATCCCAAGAGCTCCATTTTGTACAGTAAGGCACACGACAGCTGTGTTGATTTATTTTTT
>JAODUD010000095.1:17622006-17642704 GCA_026784285.1 Stomatorhinus walkeri | reverse complement strand
AAACAATTCTTGCTGATTTTGTTATAAGCCATCATAGTCACTCTTGCCTGATATATGTACTGTGCGAGAAGAATGAGATAAATATGCAGGGGACTCCAGCTCTTACATAAATACAATATCTTGGGGGAGGATAAACTGAACACACTTCAAATGAGGCTAGCTACCGTTTTGATGCTTACAGATGCTTTTTTTCCCAGAGTCTGCAGGCACATCAACATCCATAAACAGAAACCGAGAAAAATGCTGGAAAAACAGATGGCATGCAGTTTGCCTTCTTTGTTGCTATGGCCCAAGGATCCTGGTCTGATTACTGATGTGAGAATGGACATGCACATGTCAGTTCATGCCCAGTCAGCGACCGGCAGGCAGAGCAGCACAGAAATCCTCCTGGTTTCTCAGCATACTAAAAATGATCCTTAAAAGCTACGGGGCCACCAATTCCATTTGTAGAAATATGCCAAACGTGAAAGAACCTGAACCCTTATATGAGGAATTCGTCACCCAGAATCCACCTAAGGAAGGTGCCCCACTCTTTCAGACTTATATGTGCATAATTTAAGAACTGGACCTACAAAAATTCACAGCCACTCTGCAGCCGCTACATTTTTTGATGTAAGGTTTGTGAATCTCATTTATCATTCACACTTCCGAGACAGAACACAATGTCCCTTTTTCGAATTGCAAGTTCATTTGAAATTCAGACAGATTTCCTAATTATTAAAAACATCATTAGCGGCTCCGGTCTTTATAATTACTATTAATGCAAATCCTTATTAGGACAGAAAAAAATAAGCTGAATTAGACAGGAAGTGTCTGATGAATCCCATCAGTTTGTGCTGTTTGTGCATAAGGAACACTAGAGGCCCATCGATGGACGCAGCTGAAGTCACGATTACACTTGCTTCATATGCAGTCCTGCACCATCCTGCATAAAACTGCCTGGATACGAGCTCCTCCAGGTGTGATGGAACAATGAGCAAGAGCACAGACACAACTACCAGTACAGTAAACCAGTTTTTTCTATGCCTCTTATAAAGGACAGAGCTGGAACAAGAGGAAGCAACTGAAGCAGACAAGGTAATTAGTGAGTGTTTCTTTGCTGTAGACACAGCCTACACGGGCAGATGGCTTTATCACCAGAATATTCATGTCAGAATAGTGCTCAGCAGGACTTCTGAGAATAGCGGGCTGTGCTTGTTACAGACAGCGGTACAGTACACATTAGCATTCTCTCAAAACCCTAGCAACCAGCAGGCAGCCATGTGCCTGAAAACGTGACTCTGGAGGAATGGGAGGAGATAAAACTTGGGAGATATTACCAATGAGGCCATGAGTTTGGCCCACTCAGCCCAAAAGCAGTGCTCTCATTGGCTGCTATCGCAGCATCCTGAGAAGGGAAGAAGTGCTTGACTTCTGAATCTAACTGGCTATAAAGTAAAGCTGTGCGATTCTCTATCAGGTTTCATTTCTGCCTGTGCTCAAGGTTCACTTAATGTATCACACTACACTTAATTACAAGCATGCCCCTGTAGACTGAGCAAATGTCTGCTATCCTCTGAGAAACGACAGAGAGCTTTAGTTAAACGGACAATGGTCACAGCTGTTTGCGAGGCCCAGCGTTACCAAGGTGAGTTCTGAAGAGGACAACCTAATTCTCAACCTGCTCCACAAATGGAAAAAAATGCTACTAGATTTGCTTGAAGTAAATCATCTTAGATAAAGGGAGCTGGTTGGAATATGAGTAATGTCATTCTGCATCATTTATTTAGCAAACTCTGGTATGGATAAAATACTACTTGGACTGGCAGGATAGAAAGGCAAATGACAATCAGCGTTATTAATGTATCGTATTTCAAATCCACAAACAACCGCCTGATTATTGCAATGCTGTACATCTTCAGAATGTGACACAGGTGCAAAAAACTAATGAGTTTAATATAAGCTTTAATATGGCCCTTTGTAATATTGTCCCTGATCTGTAAGGCAGTATGCCCTTAGCTACAACAAGCTACATTTGTTTTATGTATTAAACAATGGATGTGCGGATGAAGGACAGCAATAGGTGTGACAGTCAGTGTTTAGTGCCTTTGAACGGTGCCTTGGTGTGACACTGTGGGCACCTAATGATGTAGCACAGTGGTCTGGCCAATCCACGTGCAAGCCACAGGGCCACTGCAGGAAAACCAGTGTTGGGCATCTCAGGTCCAGAAACTACAAATCCAGACTAAGATTTTGTTCCTACCAACCAATCGAGTGTAGAGAGCAAAGAGTCACAATCACAGAGTACTCAACTGGTTGGTAGAAACAAAATCTTGGTCTGGATTTTTAGTTTCTGGACCTGAAATGCCCAACACTGAGGAAAATGCATCATGAGTCAGTGGACCTGATTAGCACCCCCCCCCCCCGCACCTTTAATAATTAAACCTAATTAGAAATGCAGAGGTGATGCTGCACAGTACAAAGCTGCAAAAGTAACTCCCGCGATGAACAACAGCTGCCTATTCCCCTTTATTCTCAGGCAGGGGTTCCTCTCCAGAGCCTCACCCCACACGGGAAACACGGACTCCCTTAACTGAGGAGACACACCGTAATAATACAGCCGACTTCACCAAAGCCACTGAAGGCTGATCTACTGTGTCACAGCCAAACCTCAGCACTGCTCACGGCTGACAATAAAAAGGAATTGAAAGGCCATTAATGAACTACCATCCTAGTAATAAATGTGTGATTAAATTGTCAATCTGTTGAACATTCTATGCTGAGCTTTGCTCCCATGTGGCAAATTTATTTAGCACTTACTATCAGCAGAGTTTCTAGGCACTGGCATTACAACGACTTCACCGAAATACGTCCACTTGTTGAGTTGCTCTTTATCTCCGGCGCCATCAAACATTATTCATTGTAATTAATCTGTAATTAATCTGTGCCCATATTATTAATTAATATTATTATTAATTAGATTAATTATATGTAATTAATCTGTGCCCATATTACACTTGCCACACCCAAAGTGACCCAGTGGACGGTAAATTTTGAGAGACAGCATTTGCAACCCGCACCCTAAAAGTGCCCTTTACAAGTGTCAAAACACAACAGATATTCCATTAGTCAAACAAGTCTCAATCCAGTCCACAGGTTCCCACAGACAGTTTTTACTCAGGAGCTGGAAGGGAGGAATCCCCAAGGACCAGATTGGTAAACTACCGAGTTAAACGATGGTTTATTTGAAGTACTCTTGGCCCCATTTGATCATCTTCGGGTGGAATGCCTTTTTTTGGTATGTTCCAACTAATATACAGAGGTACAGTCTTCTCCCAATCATGGCTCAGAGAATTGTGAAAATGAGCTTCAGCTGATATGCCGTATCGGCCCAGCCGTCATAAACTGTTTAATGCTACAAACCACCACACCCAGTTGACTTTAATCGCTTTGTGTTTGTCATCATGATGGGCTAAGCTGTTTAAGAACGTTGGGAAAATGTTTGCACAACAGCGGCACTGCCCTGTCCCGGGCGTTCGCCGCTGCTGCCACCTTGGGTGAGCTGGGCTGGGCTGCTTAATCAAAGGCTGCAAAAGTAGCGTGTCAAAAATCCACGACAGAACTACGGGACAGAGCAAACGTATAGCCGCTACCATGCAAATGAAACGGCACAAACGGAACGGAAATAACGATCAGTAGCGATCAAATTTCACTCAGATGTTCTTGTATAGATATCAAAATGACATTTACTTTGCAGGGCCCATAGGTCATGGTGTAGGATATGCACATTTTTATCATCCTGCATCACGTCGCATTCGGGGCACTGACGCAAGCATGCAGCAGGAACAGATGCGGAAAACAGAGAAGCCTGTATGAGTTTTTTCAATTTGCACTTAAAAGAAAACACGTCCTGTGTAGAGCCACACATGCAGATGGGACACACATAATTGTGTGTGGAGCCTTGATCTGGCTGAGCTGCATAACAAAAAATAATGAGGGTATGTAAGGCATGCAGAGGCTCCAGGGCAAAGAGAAGCGGCAAATAACCCCCCTTTGTTTCAGAGCATTACTGATGATGAGCAGCCTTCAGCGCCGGTGCCAAAATCCCTCAGATATGTCCCACTGCTTTTACATCCCAATACTGTCCTTAGAGTCATAAGGTGATAAATGCCTTAATAGGACATGGA
This sequence comes from Stomatorhinus walkeri, assembly GCA_026784285.1. Classification (NCBI taxonomy): domain Eukaryota; kingdom Metazoa; phylum Chordata; class Actinopteri; order Osteoglossiformes; family Mormyridae; genus Stomatorhinus; species Stomatorhinus walkeri. Next base: position 17,638,538 of record JAODUD010000095.1, on the reverse strand, counting down.
ACACAGATCAGGATGACAGAGTTCATTCTGTGACCAGGTTCATTTGTTCTGTTGTTATAAATCCTTTTGATCAGATTGTAATTTTAATGCATGAGATTGCTGGGGCTCTCTTGAGTGGGAAGTATTCTAATTGGAAAATTGGAAAAAAAAAAAAAAAACATCCAGTGTCTTCCAAAAATATTGCCTGCCAAACATGACAAATACCTGCGATGTTCCTTTAAAAATATTCATGTGGTGGAACTGAGTGTCCGTGTGTGTAAGATCTGTGTCATCTGCTTGCCAGCTTCTTAGGAACATTCAGCATCTTGGGTAATTTTCATCCCTCAAAGCAACCAGCCTTTTCCCAAATTAACAGTATAATATTGCATGACTAGTATTAAAATCTGATTGGATAATGTGTCATTTCTGCAATTAATACTGCTGTGATTATTTCCGAAAACAACTGTAGTTAAAAGGCTGCAGCAGCCTTTGTAATGTATGAGTACAAACACTTTGTTTCAGCTAACCTTTACTCCAAAGTGGCCTACAAAGACGCTCAAAACACAAAAAACAACATTAAACATTAAATTCACTTTTCAATGAGCAGAACATGCACAAGTATGCAAAGAGCAGAACTAGTTCTGTTAATTTAAGAGTCCCGTAAGACTAAGACTAATGTAAACAGTGAGAGTATCGAACGTCTGCCAGGTACATTACAGAACTCTACTCTACCTGTCAAGGCAAGGGGGGAATTGAATACGTACAAGTGTCTGAAACAAGTAATTAAAGTAATTTGTGTTTTTCTTGCATTTTTAATCCTATTACTGTGAAGAGCTTCGACAGTACTGAGCACCAGTGGCTTCCTACCATGTCAATGACATCGAATGGCTGTGTTTGCATCAGCAAGGCTGGGACGCTCTGCCACGCTTCCACTTTCTATTCTTAAATCTGATGGTTTCTAGCTGCGAAGAGCGCAGAGCATCATATTAATTCAGTCTAATCTCTTTCACCGATTTTGACTTTCATTGGACGCCATATTTACCTTGTCCCTTCCTATAGATCGTTGGAAGCCAAGATTTTCCTACATCACTAATCAGTGATATTATGTTTCATATAGTTAAGTACTGCGTTCAGTATAAGCTCAAATCCAGCCTTTATAAATACGGCACATTATGACGCCGCAGTGTTCTCCATGTCTCCTTTTGGCGGAGAAGGTCCTGGTGTGGGACCCCCCTGGCTGTCTCCCTAGTCCTGGCTGCAGGACACTTCAGGGGCCCCCGCGAGGGTTCCTGCTGTTCTAGACCACACCTGTGCTTCAGGCTTGGCTGCTCCTGCTTTGTGTTCATCCAGTCACCGGTCTGCAAACATTTCTGCCCGGCCAGCTCTGTCCTGTCTCAGCTCCGTCATTCTCAGAATATGGCGGAAGGATTAGCCCACAGCCATTGAAGCTGAGCCCCCTGCTGACATTTACCGTGGATCTCATAGACTCAATGCACTTAACCAATAAGTCATCTGTAATGGAGGAAAAAAAAACATCAGCCTTATTAAATCCAGTGCTATATCCTGTCACATGACAGGCAATTTGGTTCTATTAAAATATACGTACATTGCAGGCTGCATTTGCCCTTGATCTTTCTACTTTCTTACTCCTTCCTCTTTCATCCTCATATATCACGCACTAAATGAGGTCCCTGCATTGTTTTAAAAGCAAAGTATATGCAGTGTACTGGGTCCCAGGTCACTATGGGCTATTCTGCAGACCAGTGTAATGATCCACAGTGGAGAAAAAGAGCTGGGGAGATACCACTCTCTGCTCTCTCACATTTACGGTGACCTTACACCCCCTCCCCCACACGAGATAATATAGCACAACACATAACCTCTATACAATAATCCATTCCAGTATATGAAACACGCCTCCCTCCTGACTGAGTTACTGAAGCTGGACAAGCATGCCTGCAGTTTCATTCCCTGGGGTATCAAGTGGATGATCAACACAAACAGAGAAACGGGGGGAGAGAGAGACACACAGTTACTGGTTAGGTTGTGTGCCCGCACCCCTGCACGCAGCTACAATACAGCACAAATTATCTGCATCAGTAGATATCAGTTTAAAGCTGTGCAAGTTATTATATTGTATCTGTGTGTGACAGAGAGAGTGAGAATAAACAATGTAGATTCGTTTAAGTAAGTAATTTATGACTGAACCACAAAGAGAATGAAAAGATGCCTGTACGAGATCTCTCTCAAACAGCGCAGTATTTAAAGTATACTTAATGCACGACACTTCTTGTTCAAAAACATGCTGGTATTTCTCCAGAAAATATAATGCACATATGCATTCCATTGCAAGGTAACATCTGTGTAAACAACAACACATACATTAAATGCCTACAAAGCCGATCAAAATGCCAACGAGAATATTCCATAGAAACGTACGACAGTCTGACGCTTAACTTTGAGTGGCAATGAAACCTTTTGTTCTCAGTAGAATGCTATCTATTTATTAACATTGTGAAGACATTCTGAGACATATATATCCAGGTAAATACAAAAGCGAACCAAACAGGCCACAATAAATATCATTTGACTCATCAGTGCATTACTATGAAAAACCCAAACAATAATTCTGTGAGTTTTTTCATTTCAAGGAACTGCGCCCGATGCAAAATTATGCATTAAATGTGGGTTAACTAATTAACTAATCGAAATCAGCGATGCATTGCAATATTGCTACATTACGTAAGAAATGCAAAATAAAATGTATGCAATAAAATGAACTCGGTTAGGAGTCTTATTAAAAAATACGCGTGCATAACTAGAGAATTTAAATAACATCGCCCGTTATTTACCCAATAACTTACCATTCAATCCGCTACGCATCCAAGGAATGTTACCGCTTCTCCATTATAAACATAAATGTTACAAATGAAGGAATCCGTGAAAATAAAAAATATTAGATATGTTCTTCTTTACAGCTATTTACTTATCCTGCTCGTCATACCAATAAAGGAAGTGTGGCTATATTTCACTCAGCCTGAGCAGCGGTTGCCTCTCCAGCTCCTCTGCGCTCCCCTATTGTCTCTACATCGCTCCTGGATGCAGGAGCTCCAGCCCACAAGCCACCGCCGGCCAATGGCAGCGCCGGCCGGGCACCAGTGAAGGCGGCGGGCTCGGCTGTCAAGCAGCGCTCCCGTGTCCGCACACAGATCAACTGCGCCGGCAGGCGCATTGCTACTGTAAAAGGCATTAAGATTAAGTCGATACTGTTTTTAAACATCAATTCGAGGCTATATGGTTTCAAAAAATGACAAACAAACAAATACACCCCGATTGTATCATAAAGACCGAAATGCATACGAATAAAAAACTAGCTGCTATTTCGGTATTTCCAGAGGAAGTCAATCATCGATGTGTTAAAATACCATCCCTTCTGGTTTTAACATACACTGAAGCGTCACACAAAAGTGTAAAATATTTTAAGGTAAAACGTGCCCTAGTGCGGCCACGTAAACTGCAGTGCAAAAAGTAATAGGCCTGTAGCCAATGTCACACATTTTAATTAAAGGTACGTTCAAAAAGCACAGGCGGTTGTCTTAATGCTTACAATGATTTGGCTTGTATTTCAGAGGAGATCCGTCACATTGCTTTTTTGCAAAATATTACCTTGTGCTTTCTATGCCATCTTTCTAGGTTTAAGCGTGATAAAGAATACATTTCCGTGCGCTTCAACTGTGTCCAATTAAAAGGTCCCGACATGAAGCAGATTTAAATGTGCGAATCGTAACACATTTCTCCAAAACACTCAAAATATTAATCTTTCTGCCAAGGGCATAGATATGAGTATGGGACATGAGCCTACTGTACCAATATTGGGGGAGTAACGAGTGTGTTTGGGGGGGTGGGGGGTGGATTCAGGGCTGATTTGGCCTCTTCCAAAGTTCCAAATCCACGCCCTTGTTTTCTACCTATTTAAGCATTCAATAATTGTTTAAACAGTGTAAGCAACAAAATATGTTTTATGATTTTTTTCAAATAATAAAAGGAATATATTAGGCCATCATTCAAAAATTAAATGATAAGTCAACTCCACTGAATATTCATGGCTGGAGTTACACTTCCCAGGAAGTTTAACTAATGCAAGTTAAATTTATTTTATTCAGTGTAAGACGTGTGAATTATAGGCTACAATTACAATACATCTGAAATTTTCCAAGGACAAATCCAGCAAGCGCTACTACAGGTAACTAGCTTGAAACGGTTGCATATGTACTCAGATGGATAAAATTTTGACTGTAGCACTAAGAAACACATAATCCTGTTTACTAAACCTTTACTTTATGCCGGGATTCTGCCTGACAGAATAAGATACATCAAAAATCAGTGCAGGTACAGAAAAGCTTACTAGTTTGGCCGTAATCACATAACGGAGCCTACTCAGCTCATGCCAAATTGCCTCTTAGCAACAGTAGAAATCTTGATACTGAGTAACAGTGGTACCGATCCTCCTGAGGTTCGCTAGGACCAAAGCTAATCTGTTTAAACTAACAGAAGTATGTGTATGTGAATAATACTCCTTCCTTGCGATGAACTGATATTCTGTCCAGGGTATCTCCTGATTTCCCTGTCCTCCCTGGTAGGAATAACTCTCCCCATGACCCTGTACTCATTAAGTGTTATGGGAAATGGATGGACAGATGTATGTGTAAATTTTACATATTATTATAATAGTGAGACTACGTTACAAGTGGCCTGCAGCCCTACTCAAGAGAAAGAAGTGGAAGATGGATGGATGTTACAAGTGTGCTATGATTTATAATAACATGTAAAGTTCTAAAATTGATACATAATGCAAACGTGACATTTTATTAGTTAAGTAAGCTGCAGATCAAATCAGTTGTACCACTCCCACTGAACATCATCTGAAACAAACAGCGTAAGCTGCTCAGGGCACTTCCACATGCATTTAATTTATAACAGAGTAGTTTGTAATGCTGTTACGATAATATTTCCCAATCCAGTCCTTGGGGACCACAGTCAGTCCACGTTTTTGCTCCCACAGAGCTTCCTGCCAGACAGTCCATATTTTTGCTCCCTCTGAGGGAGCAAAAATGTGGCCTGTCTGTGGGTCCTCGAGGACCACATGGGAAAACACCGATACATACTACAATACATTTTTTCACATATCTCCCCTTAGCACATCTGTCAGACCAGGATCATGGCAGTTTGAAACTAGCACATTCTGGGCGATTCAGGAATCCTAACAGGTTTCTTACATTTTAAAGGTTCATGGACACGGTGGCCACGATGAGAGCAGGTGAAGAAAAGATTCCTGGTTGTGCCCCTTCTGTCGATCACAGGACTAAACGCCCGTTAATCCCACGGAGTTCTAGTGGGTGATGTGGTGCCTTTGCTTATGCCTGTCGCTGAATGTTGTTCTGCACCAGTAAAAATCCTCTTTGCATTCCTAATTATATTATTGCTGGAACTGTGTAAGGTCTGAGGATAAAGGTTCAATCTGATGAACTCATATAGACTATACGCACCTATCCCACCGCAAGCTGAATCAACTGAACTGAAAATATTCCAGTCACATCTTGTGGCTGGTCTGTAACAAGCATTCACCTTAGCACCTTCAGATGCATTCCAGAATGTATAACTATTAGAAACACATTAAAAGCCTTCTTGTTGAGTGTTTACCTGCATTGCACTGCTACAAATATACTGAGTGCTTCATGGGAAAAAAATACCATAGCAACACTCAGGCACTGATTCAGTCACACTGGCGTGACAGCTGTCCTCAGCTGTGCCTGAGCAGCCTTGATGCACATACTGTATACCTCAATGTCAAAAAGGCGCCATTACAGTTTGCTGCTAAATCACCCTGCGACCAGTGACAACACGGATGGTGACATGTGTATGGCATTGCAGCTGCAGGAAATCAAGCTATGCTTACTTTCTAATTTTACTAGTCTTTACTAGTTTTACTTACTAATATTGTGTATTTCTCTGTAAGAGAAAAAAATAATAAATAAATGGTTCAATAACTGGTAGCAGTTTAAACAGTTTAAGGTAAATATTATTTAAGGTAATATAAGAAGAGGATATAAATGGAAATATATCATTATAAATAAATTATAAATAAGATGTTATAAATTTAAACAGGGTTTAAGGATAGCACCAACTCCTTTGCAATATTTTAGTGAATCATCTTTGACAACATCATTGCATTTGATGACATTTTGTAGTGATTCATTTGTCACTATACCATCACCAATGACCAATGAATGACAGGATCATATTTTGACTCTGTTCTTCACCGAATCTAGATCAGACTGTAAGGCTACAGGATATTTGTGCTGAAACCAGTAATTTGTGTCCTGGAATTGCTTGATAATACATATAGTTACACTAGATAAATATTGTGATTCTTTACTCAGTATGACACAGCACACAGTCCATTCTGCTCATTATTACCATTGCTGATCATGTTCTTCAGCTTGGATAAAGTACAAACAAGAACTGTTATAAAATACGTTGTGCTTAAGATTTTAACTTCATTAGCAGTTTGTAGGGACCAGCAGGTTTTATCACAATATCAGCCAAACGTGTAGGGTCAATGTTAAGTCCACTGCAGACCAATGTGATAATGAAGTACATTTCAAGATTTATTACCCAAAAATTCAGGCATCATGACTCATAACCTGCCAACTAAATCACAAAAATATCTATGAGAACACCCAGGAGAATCGCTGAAAAGTCTTGAGGCTCCTAAGAGAGCAGTTGAGCGTAGGTGGGTTGGGGGTGCAGCATTGTCAGGCAGGGGGCCAAACAGCCACTTATTTAAAAACCATAATAAGACAGAAGTCCGGCTTGAAAACTGGGGAGACAAATCTACTTCCTCACTGAACTCGCAAATCCACGATAAAGTCACTTCACCGAATGTCAGTCTTGATGCCAACAAAACTTACCTGCCGTTCATGGCATCCAAAAATACCCCGTTTCCCAAAAAACATCCAAAAGAACTACATTAAACCTCAAATTCTTAGTTTACTTAAAAAAAACTGTCTGTTTAGAGGAACATCATTCAGAGATGAAAGCAGACATTCATTCATATATTTATAAATGTATGCAGTGATTTATTTTCATTTTCAACACTTTCCTAAAAAACACCATATTCACACAGAATTACCGAAAGAGAACATCACGCTACAGGCAATGAATGATGCAAAACGGCATTTGCTGGCAACACCATGTGTTACATCGAGACACATTCAGAACACCATATTGGACAAGACATAAAATAGAATTCTACATTCATTTTGCTCAGTTTGGTGCATTTAGGTAAAAAACTGTATCTAGTCCAGAGCACACTATAGATTTCCTATCGTTTGAATCCAGAACGGTAAACGGATGCGTATATATGGAAATGCTCGGAGGTTTATGACCTGTGACTCAGATTGCGGTTCACATCAAAGCCCCGTCATCCATGGACTGTGGGCCAGACACGCTGCAGTCAAAGGGCAGAGCTGGCAGCGCATTCTCCGGCAAAAACGAGGGCTTCAGCTGCCCAGAGGAGCCTGGCTACAGACCGCATTCACACCTAATACAAACCTCCCCTGATGCCTACACGTTCCTGGTTGCCAAATGTGCAATATGCAGCACTTATCCAATTAGTGCTGGCCTTCCAACATGGCATGGCGTGAACAGTGCAGAGTAAGGATAACCAGACTGTATTTGACCGGGGGCACCACTAATAGGATAATACTAACAAGGCAGGAATGGGTTGTGTTATTCTATCATTGTATAGCAGATATTTACAAATGCGCTACCTTCTGTTTAGGATACTATGCAAGTTTCAAACAACCTCTGAATTTTCCATTAAAAGGCTGGTATGCAAACAAAAATTCGGCATCTGTCCATCCACACATCCATCCATTGAGAGTCGCCATGGTACTAGAACAGCTATGAGTAATATGATGTTCGGTACTGTATTACAACAATTTCATTTTGTATGTATAGAGCTGTTAATTATCTCACATGCAAACACTCACACACTGATCATACTCTGTATTTTCAGGTAGTAGGGATTCGCAGTGACTTTGAAAACTGGATAGTCTTTTAGACCACTCTGCAAGTCAAGATTGTTGTATAAACTTCATATATATGTCAAATATAATCAGCAGTGCTGCTATATGGTTGCCTATGCAATAAGTTGGTCATCAGACTTGCAAATCTGAAGAGGTGCTGTTTTTTACTACAGGTCACAACACAACATGCAACTTTTCCAAATGTAATTATTTAGTCATTTAGAAATAAAACAGCTCCCCTAGAATACAGTTCTGTTTTTGGCATAACATCTCTGACCCAATATACATATAAAACTTTCTAGTTTTCAACACAGTCTAAAATATTGTAAGTCATATAAAATGTGTACATGATTTATTTTCTAATACTGTATTAACAAAAAGAACAATTTAAATGCGATATTTCCTATGAAGGCATCTTGCTGTTTTTGAATAAATGTTTAAATAAAATACAAGAAGTAGCAAGAGGCAAAAACAGGAAAACGGTGTTTATATTAACCTTAGCTCGTTCACGGTAACCATTAAGCGCCGCAATTCTTTATTTACTGTCAATTATATTACGTTTTCACGACGCAGTGTGTACTTAGTCCGAAGAAATCTTCATATGGAGCGAAACATTCATTGTATTACCCTGTGCATGTGTCACACTGCATGCGCTGTAAGTTGAGATTCATGTGATTTATGCAGAAGGTGCAACATTCATTCTCCCTGCCTTGCCCATGATGTGATGCTACACCTGACTGTGCACCTGTTCATTCGGGGTTTCCGACGGGGTTGCTTTGCTATCATTCCTTTCTTTTCAAGTTTAAATACATCGTTGATATTTTAAAGACTAGCACCATGGCATCATACACAAATGTTGTCTTTTAAAGACTCGTAATTTTCAGTTTCCCCTGACTGATCGATTACTTGACGTATACGTACCAAACGTATAACATGAAAGACAGTCTGTTATTTAAACGCCTGCCGCACAATGGCCATCGGTTGGGAATTTAATTTATAAGCGACATATTCCATACAGATACAGACGGGCATAAAACGCCAGATCTCGGTATATGAAGCTCGCGGCGTTATGACTCAGCCCCCCGATAGCGCTGCATGTTTGGACAGAGGCTGCATGGAATGACGCATGTCTGCCGTCCAGATGCTCCGGAGCTCAATGAATCCGCAGAATACTAAGCAAAGGCGATCGTTTGCAGTTTTCTGCTGGACTGAAGGAAGTGTGAAAACACATTTATTAATATGATTTGTTTACTGACGTTTTCATGACCAATGCTAGATCATTTTGTTTGCAACTGGAACCCAAACACTTCATAGATTCACTGAGCAGCATGCATCCGTTTCACATCACAGTCTCATTAGTAGCATCAAAACGAGCGATTGGTCCTTTAACTCTACACAACTACATACAAATCTTTATTTTATTACTAATAAGTATTCAGTCGCACTCCCGGACAGGAACGTGAGTGAACTTTTAATTGATGCAAGACGCTACTGTAGCAAATCCCCGCGTCTCACAAAAGCGACGGTTCAAATACTCACAGACTGAAAAATTTCAGACGCTTCCAAAGCAGCGCATCGTTGGTTTGCAGGAGTTTAAAGTGTGTTTTCTCCAAAGCTGATTCCTGCTTGTCCTTCCTTCCTTCCAGTAGGCGCTTAGACGCAGTAACTGCGTCACTGCACTAGTTTTGTATTCTGCTGGTACCAGGACTTTCATTCCTTATAGAAGAGATTAGGCGCTCTTTGGTTACTTTTCAGGACAGATCCTGTGAATGAGCTTGAGAAATGCACACGCAGGTATTATTCGTATGCATTTTTGTTTAAGCTTATCAGAAATAAAACATTAAACGCGTTCCCTTGCATTATCATTGTGAAACTTGGCGTGCTGCACTGTTATATGCAGGTAAATTGTATACTGAGAACAGATGTAAAGCTAATTATGTCCCGTGTGCTCGTATAAATTTTGAAGTAACCGAAAAAATAAACTGGCATTCCACATTCAACAGTGTTAACACAATTATTTATTAGTAAATTATTAATCATAGCAGTCATTTGGAAATTGAAGACTGAGAACCGTACTAACAAAGGTCAGACAGCTTACATCGTTTTAGGTAATTTTAATTAAAACACTTTCCAAGCAACGTCCAGCCAATCACTGTTTTTTATGACAAGGAAACCCTCCACCAAGTAACGATTTTACCATCAAACATTTACAAAACACAGAAAATACTGGAAAAATATGGGTGGATTCATAAAAGTCCCCCAGGCATGAAACAAAGTACTGAACATAGAATGTTTTTTTAAATGTAAATGATCCTTAAAAATAATTTCTAATCAATAATTAAAAGAAAGATTTCCTTTAAAATAGATTTGTGTGGTAAAACCAGTGCACTCGGTCATCTTTTAAAAGACACTGTTAAAATAGGGAGCTCTACACAAACAGAAAGAGCTCCAGCTCCTTGGAATGTAGGTGCTGGGCCAGGTTTTTTATACGGCAGAGGCGCACGTTCTGCGAATCCCCGGCATTGTACACTCTGTAGATGTGGTATCTCTCCTTCTCCTTCAGAGCCAGATCCAGCTCATTGGCAGAGAGGCGGATGAAGTGTTTCTCAGACCTCACGGTAGACTTGACCTCCACAAAGACCTCATGAAGGCCAGAGTCCTCTGTACTGAAGGTGACTTTGAAGTCGAACGGCTGGCCACCTTCTCCGTCGCGGTTGTACCACATGATGTCTTTGGGGCCATTGGGACTCCCGCTTTCTTTCCAGTGTGTGAGGAAGGCATTGACCAGCAGCTCTCCCCACTCCCCAATCTCCCGGTTGTCTGATTTATCTTCAGGGAACTCTACCGTGTTGGGCCGGGAACAGTCCAAAACCAGGTCTTCCAGTACGCTGTCCGGTGGTAACGGATTTGACCAGACTGGGGTATCCAGAGCCATGGGGGCACGTTCCATGGCCCCATTTCCCAGGAAGACCCTGGAACCTACACCTCCATGTTCTGCTGGTTTATCTGTAGATGTGTTTCTGGACACAGGGCAAGAGCGAGTCAGGGCAAATAGGAGTGCATTCCAGAAGTCTGGGGTAGAATGTCAGCTAAATGAAGAAATATGCAGTGCCATTTCTGAAAGGTCAGGCCCAAAGCAGACTGCTGTGTAAACTCTCAAGATGAGAGGAAAGTAAAAAGTTGCTTACTTGGTTGTGGAGAGGCTTGCATGCTGCCCCGGAGCAGCGGCATCAATGGTAGGTTTCCGGGGTTCTGCCGTAACCAAGCGAGGCTTCGATCCTTCATCGTGACGTTCACTGGCTTCTGGCGGCTGAGGGTTAGTAAGTTGGGCCGCCGGCGTGCTGGCCTCACTGCTTTTGTCTGACAACAACACAAACAACTGTCGTGAACCACAGCTCCAGTACGTTCTGCAGTAATAAATAAAATTCTCAATGAACTCAAAAATAGGGCCTGCTATGACACACTGCATGGTCGCATTATCTTTCGGAAAATGTGTTTTGGTAAAAACTTGATTTTCAGTTAAGGACAATATATTTCTATGCAATTTGGAGGGAAGTGTTGGTACTCCAAGATCAACCTGTAGACTGTGAGGTGCTTGTGCTGGAACCCGACTGGAAGTGACTCTGTCCTTTCTGTGAATGAGGGCCTTCTCTGTTGTCGTGGCAGCTGTGACCTAACAGCTGTGCACCGTCACTGGATTTGGGTAAGGCTGGAGGGGGCCACATCTTCATCACAGACTCCACGACAGACCCTGCACTGGCTGAAGCACATAGTCCACAAAATCTGAATGACACACCATGGTTTCTTTAGCTTTTCTAACAGACAGCATTAACTGCCACCTCTAATATATGAAAAATCTAAGATAAAATATTCTTTAGCCTCTCTAATAACAGTCCTGATGACACAGAGATTATTTCACCTATGGAGTTTAACTGCAACAAAATCCAAAGAAATTAGCTAGCATTTAAAGGTGTGTGAATGTTGCCTAGTAACAAATACAGTTAATAACTGAAGTGTTTTATGGAAGAATGTAAACAAACCTCTTTGTAATCCTGTATATTACATAAAAGGATACAATCCTGAACACTGCTACATTAATGTTGGACTTGCGAACCACATACTATCCTTCTTTTTGGAGAAATTGGTGGACTTCTCATGTGCCCAGTGATAGGGAGATGTGAAAAGGGGCAGATGAAAATTGATAATATAGCCAATAGGACAGGACAAGGTTGAACTCACCTGATGTTACCAATCATTAATTAAAAAGTGCATTTACCAGCAGCCTGAAATAGATTCCCTCTGAAGGGGATTGTGAAGTTCATTGACTCAGTATTCGTCTCACTTCCCTGTTTCTAACACCCTGAAATCTCACCCGTGTGTGACCCTGGATTTTTATGAAGAGACGCCTTGGGAGGCCAACAGGCCAGCGTATCTTCTCCATCGGTCTGCTCAACCTTACGTTCCTCCTCCACGATGCTTGGTGCCCAGCCGAACATTGAGCCAGTGAAGACTGTGGGTTTGCAGAATGCACTCAGTTTAACCATCGGGTTCTTCTCCCCAAGTAGATGGGTGAACATAGCAGAATACCGCATTTACATGTAAATGATAAAGATACCTGTTACTTTAAGTCTTAAATATCAAAATATTGTGAAATAAATTATATTTTGTGACGAGATCACAAGTTTTTCAGTTTACACTGATTTTAAGATCCAGAAAGAAACCATACTTAAAACTGAAATACAATCTGGGTGTGGGGCAGACTGCAGGTTACATGTCTACCTATTGTACCTACAGTTTTTCTGGTATCCAAGGCGGTGCTCAGCCAGGGACTTACCCAGAGGTTCAGGTTTAATCTCCAAGGGTTCTGGAACCTCCCACTTCTCCTCAGGGCCTGGCAGCTCTTTAATGTCCTCCCTCTCCAGGAACCTTTTCAAGTCCCCTTCATTCTGTTTGCAAAACACAAGACTTTCTGTGGAACATTTTGCTTGTTTTTGTTTAGGCATAAACACACAATGTTTTAGTTTGAAACAAGCTCTACTGATAGACAATGTTAAGGCAAATACACAAACAGCATGGTGTGACTGTCACATGTTTATAAGTCTACGAAGCTATTGAATACATATCTTTTAAAATGATATAATTCGCATCTGTTTGAATGGGTAAGACCCCAGCTTCTTAAGGCTTTAAACGATTGTTTAAGAGAAGGAGTGGGAGAATGCCAGAGGAATTAAAACAGACAATTTAAATTTCTGGCAGACTCCTAAAACAAATACTCCGAAACGGGGGTGGATACAAAAAAAAATATCATCTCAACTTAAAAAATATTGCTTTTAATTACAGAGCTGCTGGCCTGATTCTCATTCTCTATTTGAATGCACCGCTTGATCAATTCCTTTGAAAATAAAATAATGAGCTCCCAGGGTTCCTCCCTGAAGGTGTCCCGGCAACAGCGAGGCGGTGCGTAACATAAACAGCACCCTAAGAGCAGATGTCCGTGCACCGCTCATGTGTACAGCTTATATACAGCGGTACCCCTCCTCCTTATTCCCACAGGAAATCCATCGCTGAAACGAACAGAAAAATACAATGTCCAACAACAAAAAGAAGCAACTATCTGCACTTTCAAACTCTTTGAACTGTAATCCAACATACTCTGAAAAAGGTTTCTGCAATTTTTATTTATGTCTGCAACATGAAAACCTACAGGTGAAGGCAAAGAGCTTGACAGAGTAGGTGCAGCTGTCATTGCCTGCTAGCTTTGGTACATAAAAATGTCACAAGGTCTAAATATGGCACAGGTCAAGTATGATTGATTTAAACTGCAGTTACTACCTCGTTTTGCAACCTGATTTGATGATTTGTTCACCCAGAGAACTTTACCTCGCTCAAAGGCTTAGGTCAGGCTAAGTCAACATATCTGCAATACCACGTTAATACAAGCATCTGAGGATTCAATACATTGCTTCAATATATAAGGGGCTGGAAAAAAAAAAGTGCAGAAGACCACTATCGCAGCAGAAATAAATTCAAGCTGCAGTACCCAGAGAGTCGGGTCCTGATATGAGATTCTGCTCAAATCCCAGATGGGCTCTGCATGCCCAAAGTTCAGAGCTCACGGCATCACGAATCCCAGTATGAGCCTGTGCATGTTCTACAGCCAGCAGCACGATGAGGAGATGGCAGGGCGTTACATCAGTGCTGCTCACCCACGCAGTACAAGACATGTGCATTAGCTTTGTTCAAGTTTAGCATATTGCACAGTTTTTTTTTTCTTTTAAATTTCATTATTCTTGCCAAGAACTTGGGAAAGAAAAATCATTAGTTTTGTTTTTTACAAAAACAAAAGAGGCACACCTCCATCCCACTTACATCCAGCTTGGAGATGAGTCCCTCCAGGAAGTCCTGCAGATCCTTCGCATTACTGCCCTCAGTGTTGAAGAGCTTCACCAGCTCCCTGTAACAGACAGCAGCATGGTCAGGGATACACCTCTGTCTGGCTGCTGGCGGGTGCTTGTGGGAGGGCGTGTGTGCTTCTGTAGGTGAGCATGGTAAGATCAGCTGCATAAATGTAAAATAAAGAGCAGTGAGACTCCTCCGCCTCGCCACAGCAGCGCCGCCACACACGTAACGCCACAAACTGCAGAGCGGCATGCGCTGTTACTAACGCAGGCCCCGGGGAGTGCTGTGGTATCTGTGGAAGACGAACATTAATGCGGAGGCCTGTACTCTGCTGTGCTCTGAAATATGGGCCGTTTATTAGCCTCACTTAACCTTGCAAATGATGCTTCATGTTTCATACTTGCCATAATGTTACCTTTTGAGAGCTTTCTGGGTCACTCTTAGACATTCATTTAAATAAGGGAAATGGAAGCTAAGTAGGTGGGCTGTGGTTGTAAATCCCACGTGCTGCTGTGCAGACCCCTGCGGGCTGACAGACACAGCCCGATTCTCCCTGTCTGTAGGCTTCTTCCAGACCCAAACAAACCCTGCTCTTAATACTCTTGATTTACAATTTCCAATGAAATCCCAGCGCCACTCTAATCCTCTAGGGTTGCCAACTTTCTCAACCCCAAATGAGGGACACTTCCTTGCAGGTGCGCACAGAGCAGCTGACCAACAATAATGGAAAGGTTTCATACCATAAATCTACACATTTCACGGTGTAAAAGGACAAGCCACTACTGTACTTGCTCCTTTTCTTGAAATAGCACTATGGCTGCGATTGGAATACAGGACTGGAGCTGCCCCTGAAGGGACAAATCAGAATCACCCATATTTCAGGATGTCCCGGACAATTCGGGACGGTTGGCAACCCTATAACCATCCCACCCCAAAAAGGTACTAATGGTCCCTACATTAGCAACAACATCAAAATTGTAACAGCAATAACTAGAAACATGCAAGGCTGCCCGACAGCAACATGGAATCTTGGGCGACCATGACCTTTACCAGAGGCAAAGTAGAAAACCTTTTAAGACAATTAAAATATATATCGGAATGCCGTTAAAGAAAAAAACATGACTTAAACATTCATATTCTGTACCTTCACGTCTGCTGCTAACTGCTAACAGCAGAAGAATGTAACATATACGTTATTATGGACATTTATCGGAACTTTAAATGGCCCAGTTCAAGGCTTTGGTGCATCATCTGCTAGCCGATCAGCTGTTCTACACTGTTCTGGACAGTTTTATTGGCCGCATCAAGGGCACACAGTGTGCCTTCAAGGCTTGTAGACAGAGATGGATATAGAGATTGGAGATACCATGGACAGATTTTACTTACGAAACTAAAAATCAAATCAAAGTGAAGAAAGAAACCCCTTGTTAGCATAATTAACCATTTATCACACTTAAACAGATGCTTAGTTTTGGCAGATTAAGCAATTAATTTGTCATTTGTTAATGACTAATAGCAAAAACAACCAGATTCTGTTTTTATTTGCAACTACTAAAATATCCCAAAGTATTTAGAGGATGCAAAGTAGAAAACCTTTTAAGATAATTAACATATGTGTAGTAATGTCTGTAGTGAGAGTACAGAGCAGGTATAAGAGACTCTGGGGAGGAGTAAACACGCTCTAGAGAGGAGAAAAATGAAGGTCAGTAGGATTAGACAGAATACACGTGAGGGAGCAGAAAGGTAAGGATGCAGGGAGTAGAGCTGGCGAAGGTGGAGGAGCTTAAATACTTTGGGATCAACAGTTCAGAGTAACTGGGAGTGTGGAAGAGAGGTGAAGAATATAGGGCAGGCAGGGTGGAGTGGGTGGAGAAGGGTGGCAAGAGTGATTTGTGATAGGCAGGTATCAAAAAGGGTGAAGGGGAAGATCTACAAGGTGGCAGTGAGACCAGTGATATGAGTTGGAGATGGTGGCACTAACGAAAAGAAAGGAGGCAGAGCTGGGGATGGTAGAGCGAAAGATGGCGAGGAGGCTGGTGTGAAAGAGGAAGACCTAAGAGGAGG
>JAODUD010000095.1:17598097-17614266 GCA_026784285.1 Stomatorhinus walkeri | reverse complement strand
CCCCCCCCCCCCCCCCCACCGGCGCCCATCTCAGGCAGTACAGGGCACAGGGCTGGGGTACACATTAAGGGGGGGCACATTAGCGCACCCGTTCTAACACACAATCATATTCACTTTAAAGATACCAATCAATCCAACTGCAACTCTTTGGACTGCGGGAAGAAACTGTAGTAGACAGAGGAACCTCACACGACATGCAAATGCCACAAACAGAGAGTGGAGTTACAATTCAATATCCCATCCCTGGAGGTAAAAGCCACCATACCGCTAGACTGATTAATATCGGTGCAGAACCGGAGGAAGTGGAAAGGCGAACTGGGAAGAACCGGATGAAGTGGAAAGGCAAACTGGGCAGAACCGGAGGAAATGGAAAGGCAACCTGGGCAGAACTGGATGAAGTGAAAAGGCGAACTGGGTCTTATCACTGATACTGGTTTTTTTTTTTGTTACTGTATTAATCCTCGGGGGGGCGGGGGGTTCTCTTTTTTCACTTTTGCCCCATCTACTCTACCAATCAGGTAAGACCAACCTTGAGGGTCACAGCAAAGGGGCAGCTACTTTGTGGTACCCAGGGACCTGGGGGTTAATGACAATGCTGTAGATTTGATGACAGGGACATGTCCCTACCAATACTGTAGGAGAACTGGGTGTGTTTAGGAGGTCGGGCTGTTTGAGGCAGATATGATCCCTCCCAATATCAACACCAAACCTATGTCCTTGGTTAAGGGCCTTGCTCAACAGCCCCATGCACGTGTGGCTACTTTGCCAAAGCCAGGCTCAAACCAACAACCTTCCGAATCTAGGCAGAGAGGCTTAGCTCACTGAGCCACACATAAATATACAAGATAAAGTCAATAATTTGTCCCCAGGTCTATAGTTTGATCCCAGGTGGATGTGAGGCAAAACTGTTTAAATCAGTTATAGTAACTTATCTGAATGTGACAAATGACAAACATCCCGTATTAATGGTGTGGTTAATTAAGGAGGGGGCAGGGTGAGACCTGGGATTGACTAATATGAAGCATTTAAGATTCAGCTCAGATTATCTCAAAGCCATCAAGAAAAATACAACTTGGAAGCTCAGAGCCATATCTAAAATTTTGCTGATATTAAGACCTTTATATACATGTTTCTAACACTAAAATGATGAAAATCTAAGTAGTCATATCACGGGTGTTAAACTGATGGAACGCATCTGGATGCAAACTGGATGTCTGGAAGTATCAAGATTTACTAATTCGCCGTGAGAAATATACAAGCAATAGCATAACACAGAAGCAATGACTGAAATGCTACTGACAAAAATAAAGACTTACAAAGACGTCGCCTGTACAATTTCCACCCATTTCACTGCCTGCTACGAGTTGCCTATGGAAGGACTGTATGTCATGACGACTACAGGCGCACAGAAAGTCACTACAAATGTCAGACATCCAAACCAATGCATCTAGAACTCAAGAAGAGTGAAAAACTGTACTTTAAAACACAGCAACTATAAATCTGGCATAATTATAGGTGGGAATTATTTCTGAACTCAGTGGACAGCAAGCATATGAGCAAGTAAGTGATGTGGATAAGAAGCATAAATAAGGCTCTATTCTCGCACATGGCGGATTAAACGCCGAGGGAGCCTGCACGTCAGAGGCCTTGCGGCTTCTGCATTATGCATGAGCTCATCCATTTGAACAAAAGGCCGTGACATTCGCTCTCCAGACTCAGCCAGAAGGTGCGGTCGCGCATCTGCTCCAGCTCAGCCACATCCCTGCATCCGGAACGACGTCTAAAACGACTGAAAGATCTCTTGAACGTGCCAGGTCAGGTTTTGCTGGCGTCGAAGTGGTAGGGTTTGAGGAGAGCGCGCCATAGAAAGAACGCGGCCGGCGACTCGGGCTCTAACGAGAGAGAATCCTACCCGGTGTCCCAGTTTTTCTCCAGCAGGTTCAGCAGCTCGTGTCGCTGCTGCAGCTTCACCTGGTCTGGGAGGTGGTCTGCAGTGACCAGGGAGTGGAATTCCGCACACTGATAATCCTCTACGACGAACATGCCACCTGCAGGGTGGCAGAGATCAGCTTCCTTGGCCCATGGGGTCGCGGACTGAAATTTAGACAAGAGTGCAAAAGAACATATATGTTTAAGTTCACTGTGAGTTTGTCACACCCCTCTTTCTATGCTGGTATACTGATTTTTAAAACCAAATATGAATACATTTTAACGATAACTTTTCAGACTTCGCTTTGTAGATGTGCAATGCTATGCTGGAAGCGAAGGGGAAAAATATGCAAAATATTCAGATATGCAGATATGAATCACTCAAGCTATTTTTTGTATTCTTGCAGCATCTGGCAGATTTTAAAATATAATGGCAAACACACGTGACTGACGTTGCTTTACATTATAAAAAGTCTGCTTTCATCTTTGCATCAGCCGAATGGCAAAGAAAGATTAATGTGGCAACAGTTCTATAAGTCTGTGTGATCAGAGTAAAATCAATGGTGAAACATCAAAAGAAAAGCCTGACTCACACAATTTATTTAGATAAACAGGTTAAAGCAGCGGTGGCCAATCTTATCCACAAAGGGCCAATGTGTGTGCAGGTTTCTGGGATAACCTGTAGGTCAGCTGTTCAAACCCAGGTGTGAGGACTCTTCAGCCAATCAGTCCTCTGATTAGTAATATAATTAGGGAGCTGCAGCGAAAACCCGCACACACGGCGGCCCTTTGCGGATAAGACTGGCCACCCCTGGGTTAAAGCCACAGAAATGGAATCATACAGCTTATTGAATGGGTGCCTGTCTGCTCATGACTGCACTAAGGTAGCACCTTTACGTCAGTCATCTGGTCTGAAATCGCCAGAGCCAACCAACAAGATGCAAGAATACCAAGGCAGAGATTCTCATACAGTCCAAGCCTGACTACAGTCCACACAGCACCCCGCAGCTTAAAGTGTAGCTGGAGGCAGAAGGTTATGTCTGTCTTGGTGGTCTATGGGGACAACAAGAACAGGCATACCAGTGAGCAATTAACCAAGTGGCCGCATTCTAGATGTACATAAAATATAAAAAGGTAGCTATTCTGATGCAATTCAAGACAAAGCTTTTAGCTTCTGCAAAGAACTATGGAGTGTGTCTGAATGCCTAATTAGGCGCATGCTTAATTAGGAATGCGAGTCCACTGCGGAAGGGGGGAGGAGGAAGGCGTCACACACCGGCCGGTCGCCCTGCGCTTGTCATCCTTTTGATTTGGACAGTCTGGTCAGAGCAGTTTTTAGCCAATGAAAAGATCGGGGGCTATGCCAGGTTTACCGGGGGCTTCGGGGTTAAAATACTTGGGGCTATAGCCCAGAGAGATCGGGCTTAATGATGCCCCTAGGGCCGGGTCACCTCTCGCATGAAGGTCGCGGGACATGGTCCAGTACGGTGAGACCCATGAAATGTCCAGGTTCTGCTACACCGGTTCACTGACTGATTCACTCTCCGGGAAGCGCGTGTGGGATTCACCTACCAGGTCTTGTGATGACATCGAGAGCTGCTCCTTGTTGAAGATGAGCAAATCCCGCACCCCCAAACCACTGAAAAATTCCTTCCAACCTCCAGGATCTCTGTCAGCCTGCAGATAGCAGGTATCCAGCAAGACCCAATCCACACCTGTGAGCAGGAATTAGAAGTAATGGGACAACATGAGATAAGGCTGACTGTGCTGCAGAATCACATCTTTTCCTTCCACTGCTTAGATGACAAAAAGTCTCCACTGCATGTTAGAGACATCAGATACTTCCTTTAATGCTTTGTCTGGTTCGGAGCAGCCACAACATCAGTTTACCATATCAAAAAAGGTAGTGAGACAATAGAACAGAACAGCATAAATCTGCCAATGTAGTGGGAATATGCAAGCTGGAAGATGGGAAAGAACATGGCTCTTGTTTACCTGGGAGTTTAGTGGGGAGATCGATGTTACCGTATTCCTTTGAGAACTGCACCTTTGCCTTTCTGGCACAGAGAAAGCCCTTATTGGTCAGCACAGGTATGAATTCATCCAGTGTCCTGTAGTCCTGGTTTTGAGAGTGCTGCTTGATAAACACGACGTAGCTGATAATAATGTCTTCCTGTTTCTTCTGAAGGCAAGATGAAATTGGCTGTTAAGGTTCCTGCATCATTTAAGCGTCTGCTCTTCAGACCTGCAGTATGCATGGCTTTGTCCTAAATTCGGAATGTTATGCTAAAGACACCAAAACACTGGTCAACCGTGCCCATGCTATGTTTAATATACTCAGAGCAGTCCCCCCCACGAATGCTTTCCAAACTACTTTGGCTTTTAAGCATTCAAAAACACCTTAGCCATGGATACTGAAGGCACATCAAGTTAAATGGCCCACATCTAACATCATTAACACGACTCTAGAGAGCTACCCCTTGGCCAGTGGGACACTGTGAAGGTATTACCCTATCCACGCCTACATCTACTGCTAAAAAGCTTCACCTTCCAGCCTCCACTCCTCAGAAGAGGGTAGATGTGCTCCTGCAGGACTTTGTGGGGCTCCAGCTGGTGCACATTCAGCCTCTTCAGCAGCTCGAGGACAAGCGAGTTCCCCAGTGGATCCAGGCAGCCCAGCAGCTGAGGGGATACGGTGCTCAGGTCCTTGTAGAGTGCCTCTAAGCCTGAGTGGCAGATGGATGAAGTGAGGTGAGGTCACTCCCTCCTAAAATAAATCCACCATGCTGCTCTCCAGCTTGGTGGGTTTAACCGTCTCATTCATTTTAAGGCTTGCTATTTAAGCGTGTCTACTGACCAACCCATAAGAAAAAAAAATCATAGATTATTACAGGTTGCTAAGCAAACCCCTGGTGCTAAGCCTGGTTAGCACAGGACTTCCTTCATGCCTCATGTAGCATGTGGATGATTTAATATTTACCTACAGGCATGTACCATTATGCCTGAATTACTGACTCAAATACAGACATTGCATTTCATTGAACATTGGAGAGGGGGACTTGTTCTAGCTTGTTCTGAAGTGTTATTCATAATTAATTTATAAATTAATAATTCAAATCAAATAAATGCTGGTAGGGAGGAAAAAATATCAAGGACAGTTTTAAATCACTGAGTTTTACACGCAGATTTATTTTATTGCAATGATCAACCTTGGAGAAAAAGTGAGAATACCGATGTCGGTGTTCTTTGGGTCCATTAGTGGAAAGAAGACACCTTCCTCTCTCAAGGACACCATACGGCCATCAGCCAGAGGGATGAGGGGAATGTCTCTGAGCACCTCCAGCATGGCGCCTGCCTCACCATAATCCTGCTCCAGGGCACGGAAATTACATACCAAGAGCTTGGCCACCTCCTTAAGATTGGAGTCTGCAACAAAGTTGCCATAATTCAGAACAGAGAGCATATTTCAAATCACATTCTGTTGTAGTAATGAGGACCGAAACATTGCTGCTCAGCTGGAGAGCATCTTCATGTAGAGATAAACGGGACTGTTACCTGACCAGGTCCCTGTGCTGCGGAAGAGTTCTGTAGTCATGGCACGAGTCACCGTGGCAATGTC
Organism: Stomatorhinus walkeri; assembly: GCA_026784285.1. Classification (NCBI taxonomy): domain Eukaryota; kingdom Metazoa; phylum Chordata; class Actinopteri; order Osteoglossiformes; family Mormyridae; genus Stomatorhinus; species Stomatorhinus walkeri. The sequence continues at coordinate 17,608,718 of JAODUD010000095.1, read as the reverse complement.
TTGCCCTCTCAGGCGATGCACCCCCAAGGCAGATATTAAAGACTGGGGCAGCACAGCCTGGAGGGTAGGATGCATGTAGGACAAGTTCAGGTGTCTCTGGAGCATGTCTTCTCCAATCGCCTCCTGAATGAGTGGGTCTTGTGTGGCAGCAATCTGTGAGGGCAATTTGAATTCCACCTCTCCGTCTGTGAAAAGACACGTCTCAAAGGTCACGTCGTCTGTAGAGAGCCGAAGCTAAAATCTCATGCGGTCGTCAAAGATTCTGTAAATGCAGCATATCACGGGTTCTGAGAGGCTCACTTTGGCGTTCCGTGGTAGGCAGACAGGCCTTGCCTTTCAGCAACTGAATGATCTGGCTCGCCACAGGGTTGAAAAAGTCTAGGATTTCATCCGGAAGAGGAACAAACTGCAGGAAATGGCACAGCCCCTGCAAACCACTGAATTCAGGGTGCTCCTGGAATATTTCAGAAAAAAGTCTGATGAAATAAGTGTGTATCTATAACAACAGCACACATCCCAAGATCCAGCTTAGAGTCAGTGCAGTACAACATTTGTAAGAATGTCACTGAAAAACAAATAGCAACTAAGTTGTGCAAAACTGAAAATGATCCTTAAACGTAATTGATATTTCATTTATATTCTGCATCATTTGTTATAAGTGGAAAACTATGGCTTGTACAGCACCCAGATATCTTTGGTTAGTGAAAGTTAGTGAAAAATTACTAAGTGGTTTCTATACACAATACAAGAGGTTCAAAAGGAATCTGAAATCCATGGTGAGGTGAAAAGGTTTTCCTGTGTCTCCATTCAGGATGTCTGCTTGTTATCAATCTCTTACGGTAAAGACATCCATAGCATGGAGGAAGAGCTGGGGGATTTGGGAGCGAAGCCACTGGTTCCAGCCACTGTCCCGGTCAACGTCCTCTCTGGATGACGGGATGTCAAAGTCCCCTGTGAGAAAGGATGGAAGAGCAAGAAGCCATTTTTCTATCTAACACAATCATGCATGAGGCCCTTACGACCAAGATTAAATATGAAAATGAAATTATTCTGATGACATTTCCCTGTGGGGAAATTTCCCTTTCTCCCACCCCATCATGCTCTCCATGACACCAAGAAGATTCAGCGGCAGCCACCTGCCATGGGGCCCCTAGAGCTGGGGGTTAGGGGCCTTGCTCAAGGGCCCACGGACATGTGACTACTCTGCTGAAGCCGGGAGTGTACTGGCAGTCTCCCGATCACAGGCACAGAGGCTTAACCCACTGAGCCACATACCGCCCATACAAAAACCTCGGCGGGACAGTAACATTATTACTGCACGGCAGAAGAGTGATAAACATAAATAATAAGAACTCCACATGTATCTGTGTTGATGATCACCTGGCACCCCACTCAGTAGCCACCTGCCAGTACTACCCACTGTCTGTTTCACACACTTTGTCTATCAGACATAAATCACTGTGGAATGCCTGCTTATGAAGGCTGCATGTCCACACCTTGGATGATGAAACGGAACCCGAAGCTCCGCAGAGGTAAGAAGGCAAAGACAGGCTGCTTCTCTGGCTGGAACTTCCCGTCGGGGGAGGAGTCCTCGTTCAGCCTGAAGGCCAAGGCCAGCTCGGTGGACTCGACATCCTCCTTAATCTGCAGAGGAACCAATAGCTACTTCTCAGAAACAAGGTGTTCTCAACGTCTAGAAGGGTGTGGTCAGGACGGTGTGTGGCTCTTCGGGTTAGGATGCTGAGCCTGTAATCAGAAGGTCATCTGTTCCAGTTTCCACAATGATTTCACTGCTGAGTTCTACAGCAAGACCCTTAACAACAATTACTCCAGGAACTGGCCGACTCCACTGTATGTTACTACAGAATAAACTGTCTGATAAATAAATATAAAACCTCTCATCTTCAAAAATGATCTGAGCGCCAAGCCTGAAGTTTAAAATCTAATACTGAAAAGTCTTACCAATCAGATGCTACACATTAGTCTAGTTTCTTAAAGTTTCCACAAAATTATCTCTGGTCCTTTGTCTGTAATCTCTTTAACTGAACAGCTCTTTTGTCTTCCATGAAATATTTAAGATAATGATTCTGAAGACTTGAAAAAGGAAAGTAACAGAGGAAATGCAGAGCAGTAAAGTACCGATTGGTACCTGTAAGTTAAACTCTGGCCTACTGCTTTAGAAGCACCGTTTCATCCCACATGATGGCACAAGTTGCCCTAAGAGGAGGAGGTTAATTCACTACACCTTATCGATAAGACTATTTTCATGAACCTTAAATGAGATGCAAGTGCCTCCGTCCTGATGCATGCTACCAATGAAACCATTACATAACCCAGTCAGCAAATAAAAACAAACCATTTAGCCCCCTCTCTGGAATGAAATATGCATGTTCAAAATGACTGAAAGTTGAAGACAGGAAGTGTCTTGGGTGGGTGTGTGGGGGGGGGAGGGCAGAGAGGCAGATTGACTGTACAGTGAGTCGCAGTGCCTCGCATTTTCGCTTTAGAATTCTTTGTCCTCTGACGGCTCTTCAATCTGAATGGCTGAGATAAAAAGTTACAGTTTTAATTCTGGAGAATGACTGATCCTTTGATTATTTATAATTGTGGATATTTAGTGGAAGCTATAAAATATGCAGATTAACATTACAAAAATAAGAATTTTATTAATTGAATGCTTGTGATAAATTAGTAACAAACATTTCAGCTTCTGGCCCTTTTGCTGTAACCCAGTAAATTGTCTTATTATTCACATAGTGGTAAATCTGCTTCATTAAAACTGAGGGAAAATAATAAAATATATTTATTAATCATTTAAAATGAAAAATAAACAGATAAATGGTGTCATCTTCTTGATAACCTTGAAATTAAGAAAAGAAATATGCCAGTCTCATGTTCAGTGCATGGGAAATATCACAGGCATTTTTCCATTAGGGGTGATATCAGGTCACCCTCATGTCTGGTAAATCTGAACTGCAGATGGAATATAATAATATTAATCAATCCTTTATTGTCCCCATGGGGAAATTCTTTCTACACCTCCCTCAACTTGCTCTTCTTTAAGCTGACTGTGAAGGGCAGCCACCTGTTGGGGCGCCCAGGGAGCTGGGGGTTAAAGGCCTTGGTCAAGGACCCACAGATATGCTGAGGCTGGGTTTGAACCAGCGACCTTCTGATTACAGGCACACAGGCTTAGCCCACTAATCCACACAAAATATTTTATTTAATATCTTTACTTGTTTATAACTAAAACGCAATGCGTATATCTGTTTACATTTATATTTATTTAAATGGCAGACGCTTTTCTTCAGAGCAACGTACGAGGCAGGTAATGCACAATGAGACTACAGCTGTTGAAGAGGCGACTAATATACCAACAAAACTTCCAATGACTGATGGCAACCAACTGCAAGCTTCCTGTGGGAAAACAGCTATATGGACATTGCTAAAAGCCTACCATCAGGAATTCCATCTGCACAAATATCACCCAGAAAAGAAGCTAGTAAGATAATGACTCTGAGTGCAACATACAAAAAAAAAGTGCTGTCAGTAGAGCAAAGCAAACTGCTTCAAACACGCACACCACATACTACGAGTGATCCACAGCACTGTTTGGTCAATCACTAGAATTAGCAAGATGATCAATACACAGCCCTGAGCTGGCCCTGTTTGAACTAATTAACTTGTCAGGACTCTAAAATGTGGCCTGAATGCTAACACAGAGGAAGGCTGCTCGATCTCTATAAGGTTTTTAAGTATTCGTTTGCTCAATTAGTGTCATTTGTAGCATCTTGTTTTAGCCCGAGAAAGCCTAGTTTTGGCTGAACCTAGTCACCCGTGCCTCTGTCCTGCAGTGCAATGAGACCCACACAGTGCTTCTTATCAAACTATGCAAACTGCACAGTAACATATGGAACGCGTACTCAAAGCCTTTGCGTTATTTTCAATGACAGTTTATACAAATTAGGTCTGCAGTAGAGATGCACGATGTAAGGCACCTATTCACCTTACGTTTATTCTTTTAGGCCATAGGATGAGCATCACAGCCAATGAAAATACAGGCAACAGATATTAAGGGGTAGAACTAATGCAAAACTGTTTAGTTTGACAAGATGTTTGTCTATGTAAATCACACAGTTGTACTATAAGTAATAAAAATGTCAAAAGGGAAGCTACAGTGGTCTTCATTTAACTTAATTGCATCTACAATTTTGGTTGAAGTATGGATACTATATCTATGTATGTCTATGCAGATAGTCTGGAGGTCCCATGGAATATAAGAATTTTAAATGTACAGTCGCAATACAGTGTGGAATGATTTTTCCCATAAAGATACTCAGCAGTGTGCTGAAGGGAATCAATACAGTTGAACTGGACATCAGCACATTATAGATGAATTGGTTGCTTCAATGCATGTGTGTAATCAATATGCACTTGGTTTCTGATAAGTAAACTGATAAGAAGTACATTCCATACTCCAAGAACATCATATTGTACCATGGGTCTTCCTGCTAACGAATGAAACATTGTTACAGATGCTAGACACAGAGAAGACACTTGCCTTGTTGGGGAAGAGCATCCTCTTGACTACCAGCCAGCGTTCGACACCATCACTGTGCTGCACTTCTGAGACCATGTGGTTCAGGTCTCTCCGAGTCATTGACACCACATGGCCCTCATCCTGGCAGAATAAATATGCAAATACGCAATGTGTGAGGTGCACATGAAGAATATAGAGATGGTATTCAGTGAGCGTGAGATCAGATACGCACAATGGGAAGAAGTATCAGAACGAAACGTTGGCTGGGTACCTGGTTGATGATGGTAATGGAGCGCAGCCGGTGCAGAAAGAGCAGCAGCGACGGGTCGACGTCATGGAAGAGGTTCCTGGTCTGGTAGCTCTTTGACCGAAGTGGGAGAAAGATCTTGGTGTTCCAGCTAGGGAAAGGGGCGGGAAAGAAAACAGACAAGCATTACTGAAGAACAATCAAGAAGCAGCGGAATGATTCTAAGAAGACTGGTATGCTAAGGCAGCTTCATACTTCATGCTCCTCACCTCTGCTTCTTTAACTGCTTTATGTTTGTGTCCACGACCTTCTCCTCCTCCACCCAGTGAGGTAGGATGTAGCCCATGGGGCCGCTGTTCTTCTCAAAACGAAGGTGGAAGTCATTGGAGTGAATCTCAGGACAATCTGTCACCTTGAACACCGATTTGAAACCGATGCCCTTTTGTCCTGCATAGGAATGCAATTGCACGAGGACATCCGTCATAATGAAACGCTATGATAGTGACTATAACTAATACTGCAATAACAAAACCAAAATGTTACACTTATTCGTAATTGTGTCTATGCTTTTTTTTATCTGGTGAAGTCGTACTAGGACTGGTCAGGACTAGTCAGGACTAACACAAGATCTTCTCTCAACAGGGTTTTGACACAATTTAAGGTTCAAAGGCAAGTTCTGCCGGTAGGGTCATACCTATGTAACCATACTTGTGCTTCCCCTTGGTGCTGCGTCCCACGTCACAGATAGCGCGGATGTTTTGTTCCTCAAAGCCGTTCTCATTGTTGAGAATCACGATGCAATCTTTCTCAATCACAAAGGCCAGGGCTGGCTGGACATTCAAACTGTAGCTGTTGTCATCTGCATTCTGCGGAAAGTAAATGGACAACATTAGCCTGTGTGACAGAATTTAGCTAGTTTTGCTTCCACACCAGGACCTATAGCTAAGGATATATTGAATAAAAGACTTTCTAGATGTATGCACATACAGTATTGTGCAACACACCACTACTAACCTGGATGAGCTCCAGGACAAAGTGGGTGTCTTTACTGTAGAGCTCAGCAGACAGACGGTCCAGGCTCCTCCCCAGGCGTTCCTGGTGAACCTTCATGAGCTGCTCACCCTCCTCATTCAGCTCCACACCGATTCCAAACTCGTTCTTCCTATATAGAAAAGTGACCAAAGAACCAATAACCAAATGCAACCAAAACTGCAGAGTTTTGGGGAAACTACTAACATATATGTCAGAGTGGGACGAGTCTATGGTCACTTCTGAGGCACTACCTGCTCTTTATAAATGAACTATTTCAGAGTGAATTGTTCCATTTTTCCTAAAGAACATTATAACAGTGGCACTTCAAGAAATCTCCATCAAAATCTCCTCATTACCAAGACTATGAATTTTTTATTATTCCATTAAAAACCCAGAGAACACAGGGTTTCCAGTAAATTCAAGACAAAATACAGACATAAAATCCATTCGCAATGCACCAGCTTCTAACAAAACGTCACGAGATGCTGCTTTGATGTGAATGGCAGTTAATATCAATGTCAACATCTGGCATCTTGCTTTTTACAGCTTGTCTTACAGTATTAAAATTTAAAGGAGAATCACAGGAATTTAATTATATGCTATTTCAAAAATAGTTAGTTTTTAGTAAGAAATAAAACAACCATTTCATATCTTGTTCTCTTGCTCCATATAAATCAATTAAAGGAGTCTGGACTCTAGAGTAAATATACAGGATGTTGCTCAAAAAATGCCACCACACCCACTGACAGAACATGGAACAAGTGAGTGCATAAAGAAATAGACCAGTTCACACTTATCTTATGCAAAGCTTAAACATAATAAAGTATTTTGCCAGATATTGTACAATATAACTAGATCAGTGCATACTGGGGAATAGTCTTTGATTTTCTTGTAGTGAAGATATTCTTTTAATGCTTATGAAGCGGATTAAGTGTCAGGCCCCATATAAATTCTTCATTTCACATATATTCACAGTGAATAATATAACACTATATGCTGTAATGGTGGTCTTGTCATGCAATACTGCAAGGCTTCCTGTTCATGTGGATGCAAGAAGATACCCCAACTCTACGTCTCCAACAATCTGGATGTAAATTTGTATATTTACAACATTATATACAATAAAGCATTTTTTATATTTATAGCATGTATTTTCATCGAGAGAAGTGAGTAGACTGAAGAAGCTGCCAGAACAGTTTTATTGTACAAATGTAAGCCCAGACGTGATGCGAGAGAAGACTGCAAACCTGATGTCTTCGATTATGACTCTATGCCGGGTCAGTCGCCTGTCAACTTTGTTCAGGTCCTCTCTGCTCTGCCCGTCCTCAGCTGAACATTCGACCCCCACGTCCTGAGGGGCATCATTGAGGTCCTCACAGGAAGCGTACGTCTTCTCATCCCTCCCTGTCACCAGCTCGAATTTCTCCTCGCTGTCTTCGTCGTCGTCTGCGTGACCAATCAAGAGGGAAGGCATTTTTAGAGCGAAGGGAGCAGCATCTTTGGATATAATCATTTGAAAGAAGTATGATTTGGTAGACATCCGTCTGAGCTTTGTCTAATGCGATTAATTCTGCTGATATTAGACATGATGATAGTTACACAAATGTAATCACTGGACTAAAAAAAATTCACCATCCATATTGGGTGGACTCAAAGATGATCCTGAAGAATGCTCCAGGTCTGGGCCGAAATCTATCAGGTCCTCGTCATCACTGAGGGCCGCTGCGGAAGACTTGCTGCTCACAGACATGCAGTCAGTACCTATGAACTGCAGAAGGGACAGGAAACAGGGATACCTTTCAACATATTTCAGGACAGCAGTATTCAGGAACAACAAATCCCCTACGCTTAGCTGATAGAGCTCCTTCTGTAGCTATCCATTAACCCCAGTAGATACTATGTTAACATTCAGTAGAAAGAGACTGTTTTATGAATAAAGCCTTTTATAACTAATATATAATCTCTCACAAAAGCTGTCATTTTAAAGAGGTAAAATGGAGTCTTTATCCTAATTAATATGTATTCTCTGATCTATGATTCTTTGGTCATGTTACTTGTGTAATACAGTGGTACCTCAGTTCACCAACTCATTAGAATTAGAATTTCTTAAAAGTCGAACCAACCAGTTTGACAAAAATTACCTAGAGCTCGATCTAAATCTCAGAAGTCACACTGTGAACGCTGACCTGAGATAACTTGTACAACGCGGAGAAATGAGTCACGCGGCACGTCTCTCAGCGGAAACAAAGGGTAAAGCTTCAGTCTCAGCCTTACATTAGCATTGCTGTGATAGCATCGTGCATGTTTACACTAACTGAATACATATATTTAGACAGTAAAAATACATAATATAATTATTATACAATAAAATACATTTAAAAATAAAGATTTCGAATTATTTTAATATTAATAATAAACCATTAATACATTTAATTATAATAATATTGTCGTGCCGAGTGGGGACGGAACGACGACAAAGGTGCAGACGTCAGGGTATCAGGGAATACGGGGTTTAATTACAGGTAAGGCAGGCAAAACGCAGACGGACAATACAATGACCGGACTGGGAAACAAACTGAAACGCAGACTAAATACAGTGGACTGATGACAACAAAAAGAAACAGCTGATCACTTTACTTTAAAAATGACTGTTTTGATAAATGTGTTTAGATGTGTTTAGTACAGTATATGCTCTTCTTGTTTTATCTGGTTCATTTTGTGTTTAAATGCTAAAAAAACATATTTAGGTGTAATTTTTTTGGGGCCGGGAACCAATTAATTGGTTTTCCATTATTTCTTATGGTGAAAATTCGATCAGAACTCAAACTTTTTAGGATTCGATCTGGAGTTCTGAACAGATTAAGTTCGAGTTTCGAGGTACCAGTGTATAATATTTCGATTTATGAAAAGAAATATATAATGCACAATAATTGCAGTAAATTTTTAGTTTTAAAATGGATGAGCTGTGTATTCTAATTCCCTGCATTTGTGATGTTTTGCAAATAAACCAGGCGTGAGAGCGAATCAGAAGAGAGCCTATTTCACAGGGCAATGACTCCAAACCTTTTTCACCAGGGGGGGAATGATCTTCGACTGTGGTGGGCTCAGCTTGCTGTGGAAGTCCTTGACCCAGTCTGTCATCCCCAGCAGGATGCCCACATGGTGCAGCCTGTTCAGGTGGCGCCAATCTGCCTTGGCCGTCTGCAGCAGCACGGCCTTGGATTTGGCCTGACCCAACACCCTCGAGAGGGGCTCCAGGAAGACCTGGGTTCATATAAGCATTGCGGTGTAAGTGTGCCAGACTGCTGTATCACAATGCGCAAGATACACTATCAGTCAGAAGCTTTTCTACACCACAGATTTTTACCACTTTTCCATTTATTTCATAAACTGTTGATTTTTATTCTTGTTAAGCATATAAGTCAAATAAAACAAGCTTCCTTTATAGCCAGAGTATGTAGAAATAGTATGTAACAGTGCATGTCTGGCATCCTATGGTTTTGTGGTGATGGCGTAGTCATATTCCAGGCTGTCCTTTAACTTTAAATGCACTAGTTACTGTAAGTGGTCCATCGCTTTTAGAAATAATGCCTCAAATGTTTTCAGTTATTATACCCGATAGAGCAGGTACTCAAATAGTGAACAAACTGTAAATTTATTTGTTAGCAAAGAATATTGAGTGTATTTTTAGTAAATGTTAAGTGAGTAACATGCAAATGTTGTCTCAGTGTGTGCAAAAACTTTTGACTGGTAGTGAACAGAATTCCCAGTAAACAATTCCCAATGGTGCTCCTAAATTAACAGCATTTCTCAGCACTGTTTAGGAAATTGTTTGCTGTTGTAAATCTATAAATTACAAACACATAAAAAGTAATTAAATGGAGGTTATTTGGGAAATCTACAAGCTTCAAAAGTCTCAGATTTTCATTATGCTCTATGGTCCCAATTCAAAACAGGTTGGCTATGCAAGTTTTATCTTTCACACTTAGGGCTTAACTGTTTTAAAGAATATAAAGTCAAAGCTATTTTTCAAGGTTTCATTTTGTGAGCCTCAAAACACTAACAGCACTCTCCTCTTCCAGTGCTTTGACCCAAAAGACTATCACACCAGAAGCTGACCAGTAATGTTTACCATATATAACTCATAAAAATATTAAACATGCTCTATGTACCTGAGTCAGCAGCGCTTTGCAGATTCTTGTTGGTATTCTTAGGATGCAGTCAAGAATGAATTTTGCAACAGTCTTGGATGAGTTAGTACCATCATCTAGTAATAAAAAAAAGATCATAAGCATTTAAAATGCAAATGTAATTTATACAAATTACTAGCAGGGAATGAGAGGCAATCCCTTCAACAGAGCAAAATGCCCATGAAATTATCCCTGTGTAAAGACAGTATATTTAATGGACCCTCAGAGAACACAAGCTCAACATCCTAAAACAGAATGAACTAAAATGTCAGGTGTTAATAATTTCAGGAATAGTGCAATGGGACAAACCATTGTTTATAAACCCACGTGTCAGTGAGGGGGGCAGAGAGATGACAGTTTTGCTCCCAACACCCCGGTACCAGGTATCTTGATTGCTTGAGTTGAGCAATAATGTGGAGAGTCTGGTGCTCCCTGAGGACCATTACACTGTAGGAGGACCGCACACACTGATCCCAGTGACCGCGCACACTGATCCCAGTGACCGCACACTGATCCCAGTGACCGCGCACACTGATCCCAGTGACCGCGCACACTGATCCCAGTGACCGCGCACACTGCTCCCAGTGACAGCGCACACTGCTCCCAGTGACA
>JAODUD010000095.1:17555111-17574498 GCA_026784285.1 Stomatorhinus walkeri | reverse complement strand
AAAAACTAAAAATGCTGAAAATCTTGTATTTTGTTTGGTTCCTTATGATTAAGGTTACGGCTGGGTGGGGGTTAAGGTCATCATGATGGGATTGGAGTTTTCCCCACAGAAGTGAACGGAGAGTCCCCACAAAGATACAATTACAAACCTATGTATGTGTGTGTACACATACGCTGGCATCCTATACAGGGTGTCCCCCTGCCCCCTGCCCTATGGTTCATGGGATTAGCTCTAGTCCCCAAGCAACCCCATAAATGCCTGAATACAATTCAACAAATAAAATGATGAACAAGTCTTTTTACAGTACGTTGTTCCTCTATATCGTGACTATGATAAAGGTCTTTTATTATTAATTGCTAATGACCCAGAAAAGCCTGTGGTGTTTGACTGACAGCCATCTAAATCATCTGATAGTATTCAGACCATTTTTGGAAAGGAAGGAGAACTCGAAAGCCCTCGCATTTCCCCTAGTAAGCGGGAATAACTTCTACGTGAGATCATGACCTGGTGGCGCTGAGGTCATGCTCAGTATCCTCCTTTATTCTGTGATTAAAGACAGGGGCGGGACCTGGGCCGCATGCAGATATTACTGGGTAACAGGTTTTGGGAATCGGGGTTGTGGTTTATCTGGGACAATCGTATGCAGCATGTACCAGTGTCATCAGTCCAATTCAATAAAATAGTAAAACTTTCACTCACACTTTAGTCCTTATTTGCACCCCAAAAACTCGAGTGTAAACTGTTTAATGCAGAACTTCTGGTGTTTATTCTCTTTGCTATAAACCATTCTGTCTGCAGCACACACTGGCCAAACCCCATTCTCTTATTTAGGGATTATAAGAAACAGCACAAGCTGCTACGCCCAAACAAAGCCAGAAATCTTTAATGCCTCACAGTGTATCTTGGCCCAACTGCACTGATAACATGTAATGCATTCCGCATTTGTTCCAATCCATATTGGTATAATAAATATATATTTTCAGTCTTCAGTGTATAGTAAGAAAATAAATACTTCATGCAAATTCTTTGGTGTTTTGGAAGCACCAGCCAAGTCGACAACAATGAGAATTACTGCACATGTTTGTGGCTCCATAACTGCAATTCTGTGGAGCTTTCAGCTACCAAAATGCATTCAGATCTAGGGCAAGTGACAAATGTTTTTAATCATTTAAATGGGTCTAAAACATGCTGGATTTGAATTTTTCTTGATTGGTCCCATTTTTGGGGGGTTTGTGGGTTGTTCTTCAGTTCTTAAAAGATGAAAGCAAAACAAATATAGCATGGTGTTCACATTAGAGGAAGCTGAAGAGCGAATACGTCACACACTTCTGCTAAAGTGCATTTAACCGATTTCACAACACTGTACCCATGCAACTCTAAATCCACACAAGAATCTGGGTATTGAAAAAAATCTCCCTAATCTTTTGCTTATTTTTCTTCAGACATGAAAGCAAACATCCTAAATAGAGTGGTACCTCGGTTCTCAAACTCACTAGAACTCGAATTTCTTGAAAGTCAAACAAACCAGTTTGACCTAGAACTCAATCTGAATACCAGAATTCGAACCGTGAACGCTGACCTAATATAAATTGAACGCGCCAGGAAATGGGTCATACTACAGTGCAATTCTTACTTGAATGCCTTCTTCACAGACTGGACAATTAACCAAGTAAAGCAGTGCAACATTCCAGTAACTAACAATAAATAAACCACTAACTTACGTGTACTCTTAGAGCAGGTTAACGAGGGGGGCGTGGCATACAGAAGGAGCGGACGATCAGGGAAGGACAGGGGTAATGTTGGGATAAGATCTTTATCGTTTTGGAAGCCATTAAGAAAAAAAATGCTCTTCTTGTTTTATCCTGTTCATTTTGTGTTTAAATACTAAAAAAAAAATGTTTTTTTTTTTATTAAAAAAAAAACGTATTTAGGGGCCGGGAACCAATTGGTTTTCCATTATTTCTTATGGGAAAAATTTGATCAGAACTCGAACTTTTTAGGATTCCATCTGTAGTCTGGAATGGATTAAGTTCGAAAACCGAGGTACCACTGTACATCCTTTTTCACTTCCACTGTACATCCTTTTTCACTTCAAAAATAATACATTGATACTTCACAAGTATCAAGAAAATCAAAGACTGCTATGTAAAACAGTTTGTAATACTATCTGAATTTTGGGAACTAAGTATGGATTTCTTTAAAAATCGCAGTGAAATACTGTTCATGACTATTCCAAGTACAACCTAGGAGAACTATTTGTATAATTACTGTGAAGTGCAGTGATGTGAGCCTTTAGCTTATAAGTTAGCTTCAAGGCAAGGGGTCTTCACTGTCTAATCAGGGACTCAGAGTATTTCAACACTGACATAGAAATAATGTATAGAAGAAAAAAAAACAAATGAACACATGCAGAGTAGAGAATGAGGCTTTTCTCACCTGCAGCAGGTACTCCTTGGGTGTGGCCAGAAGGTTGACAGCTGAGGAGAATTTCTGGAAGAAGTCCAGCGCTAAGTCACTCAGCCCGATGCCCTGTACCCAGTCCATAAGGAGGTCCAGATTAGCCTGGATCTGAACCCCTTTTGACCACTTGTAAAATCCGCCTCCAGAACCTTTACATGGAACAATGTCGCATGAGTAATTTTGCTAAATTAGAATAAACAACTACGTCTTTGAGGAACTCAACACACACCAGTTGTTGGTAAGGCTCCAGAAATCTGGCAATGGAGTTTACACTCACCCCTCTCCATCAGTGCATTGAAGAGTGAGGCATTGATGAAGAAGAAGAGGTAGGCAAAAAGCTGGGAGGTGATCTCCGAGTGCACCTGGAAAGAGCTGAGCAGCTGCAGGGTCTGCTTTAGGGTGGCCAGGACACCGTTGACGCCCTCAGGGTCCACCAGCTGCCCACTCTCTGAGAAGGGGTTACTGTCCAGCAGGGCGGGCAGGTCTGCATAGAGAGTCTGGAGGAGGAGAGGAGTGGGTAAAGACCAGTGTCTCTCCAGGACTGTACCGCAAAGGAGCAGGTTTCTTCCATGTCCCGGTTAATCAGGTCACTACTTTGCTCTTAGTCTTCTTACTAAATATGACTTTAATATGTATTAATAATTAACTTTACAGCCATTTGAAAAATGAACTGACATGAATGCTTCTGCTCTAAAAACGCAACCAACTCATGCTGCCTCTGCTGTTACAGATTCATGAATTTTTGATGCAAGATATGAATGTATTAAAATTTCTATGCGCTATAGGCTCCCAGGCTGGGGGTTCAAACCCCATCCCCAACCTGCGTGTTTGCATGCTCTGCTTCACTCACACAGTCCAAAAACATGCAATCAGGCAAAATGCTACTCTAAACAGTCTATCTTTTGTGGGCATGTGGTCCCTGAACTGGATTAGCATCCTGTACAGGGTGTTGCCCTGCCTAGTCCCCTGCACTGCCTGGGATAGACTCTAGGTTCACCATGACCCTGTACTAGACAAGTGGTCTGAAAGTTGAATGGATGGAACTTAAAGATCAAGGGCATTTTGGGAGTAAAACAGCAAAAATTACAAGTTAAAGAGCAGAAATGCTGTGTAAAAACAGCTTAGTGAGGAATTCTGTGAAGTACCCAGCCTTCCGATTGCTGAGTCCAGGCAAAATGAAAAAAGGATAGGCTGACCTTTCTATAGATCCATAAATCCAAGGCTAAATTATCCTCAAGCAATAGAGCCTTGTGTTTCTGCTACTTTCTTTCCCACTACTAAGTTCCAGCAGCCGTGGTTCTATCCTGGCCAGAAGACGGGCAGCTCTGGAGGTTCTGCTTCTCTTTCCAGCATGCAAAATACAATTTATAAGCTACGTGCTGCACACACATCCAACTGCCTGCCAGTGTCATTTTTCAGAATATACGATTGTTTTTTGAAGCTTTCCAAAGCTTACTTGCAGCAAGAATCTCCTGCCCGACGTCCAACATCCAAGCTCTTCAGAGTATGCAGACTCCACAAAAATGATGCAGACTCCATCCAAAACCACAGCCAAGAACTCACGTTTTTTCAACATTCTGACATATAACATTACCTGGTGCAAATGAATTACACGCTATTAAAGTAACAATAATTCTTTATTGATTCCTACTGGGGGAGGTTTGACTTTTAATAACACGTGTAGTAATCGAATTTCAAGTGGTCAACTATTCAATGGTCTAGATTAGGTTGCATGGACTGGTGGGTAAAACTGTCAAATTGTGCCCACAGCATTTATTAGGAGCTGGGAGTCAGTCCTGGGAGTGACTACATCTCTTTCTACAGGAACCGTAGCTGCAAAAACACGCCTTTGTTTTCCGGGCAACACCAGCAGCTGCTTCCTCCCAGACCAGATGGAACTGTGTGGAGTACCCCGAAAGAAAACACTGAGTTTAATCTCTGTTATTCTCGGTCTACAAAGTCAGTTAACCTTATTCACTGTTCTGTTTGTTTTTGATATAAATTTTCTCAAAAAAATAAAAAAGTCCCACCACTAATCTGAGACCTGAGTCTGCATGCGCACTGCTGAATGCTTTTAAAGCGACCAAATATGCAATGGTAGCAGAGAGGGGGGAGGACTGAGACATAACGAGACTATTCTCAATGAGACCACTTATGGTGAAGCACAAGAGGAAACAAGCGTTTTTGTGAAGGACACAGCATTAGCTGGATTCAGATGAATCTTCTCAGTAGGACAGAGAGAGGTCGCATGGTTGCTGAAACCACAGGAGTGAGATGGGACGCCTGTGTAGCACTTGTGCTGCCACACTTCCAGCAGGACAGCTCACTTATTCACTTCCCTTAGCATACGAGACAATGGGGCCTGTGTCAAGGCCATCCGAGGAAAGAGGGCCTAGTTCCACCACTGGAATTAATAAAATTAAAAATAAGCACTACCATTACTACATGAGTACGGCCATTGTGCGCCTGATCTGCTGGACAACAGAATTCAGTCCTGACAGTCTGTAATAAGATGAAGACATAGCTCAATCATAGACTTAAATGAAACTATTACTATTTCTGTAGCATCCACTTATCTGGTCAAGGCTAATCCAAGACGCAAGGAGGACAACGCCACGCCCATCTCATCTTACCACTGGAACCATGTGTTTCACTACACTATCATCATCATTATTATTTGAATGTCAGCTTGCCTTTGCTAGAGTGCTAGTATCAGTATAAGTTGACATTTGTATACAAAGTTACCCTTTTGTTCTGTCATTTGTATGATGAGTGGTCACCCGCCAGACGTTAGCTTCCCATTGCCCTGTGGTACAGATCGAGCTTCATGGTATACATCATCTGCTCACTGTAATTTGCAGTGATTTTTGGGTATTTTACACTGCGCTATATAGTCAGTTGGAACTTATTTTACAAACAGCAGTACAAAAGGGCAGACTGAGTATATCGTGCACTCTTTAGGGATATCTCCTCCTTACAATCTGATATATACTTAGGATATTGAAGGCGGCATGATCTATGTTCCTGATTTGTGCTATCTAATAATTCTGAGAGAATCCTTTATTCGTCAAGAACTATTAGGGAGTGATTTTGAATACAGTCGTAGCCTTGCTGCCCCCCCCAACCATAGGCATGAATGCTGCTTTATCCGCGAGACTGTGGGAAGTTAGAGCCTCTGTCATGCAATTAAGAACCAAGTAATTTTGTTTCCCCCTAAAAACCTGACTCTGACAATAGAGCCCAGAAATCACTTTACATATAAAACATATTGCAGGTCATCACAGAACCAACACAGTCGGGTCAAATACAGTTAGAAGAGAACTGCACTAATGCGTTGCTGATGACAGGACGATGAAAGCCTCAGTGATAAGCCTGAGTCAGGGCTTCTTATTCTTTTTACACTGAGCAAGTGCAACGAGCAGCAAGAGTCAGGTGTGCAGGCTGGGTAGCTATGGCAGCCATCGCCACACCACTCTTTCTCCACGTTCATCTAGGGCATGACGAATGCAGCAGGGCGAGGGACACAGGCAAATGAGCCTGAAATTTAAATCATGGGAAATGACCAGCATTTACAAAACAATGGGTACCAAATTTACAGTGTTTCCAGGTCTATGATTAGCATGCCATCCATGTAATGTGGCACAAAAAATACATATGATTTGAAACAAAAAATACACGATATTTAAATATTTAAGTACAATTTTATAAACATAGTGATATATTTTAATCACAAAATATTTATCTGGATTTTTTTATATAGAGCTGCAAAATAGCTTTATGCTCAAAGTAAGTATAAGCTACATAACTGCACAGGTGTCTTGCATGTGAGACAGCAGTAAGAACAATAAAAACTGGGTCATTCTTGGTACTGGATAGTACTGAGTGTACTATATACAGAGCCTGTTGTGCTGGTCTTTTACAATCATCTGGTGCTATGCAGCCCCTTGTCCTAGTTAGCCACAAGATTTTATCAATAGCAAAGCTTTCCTTTTCAATGATGCCTGTGTTATTAAATTCAGCTCTCTATAATTATTTAATTTCAATTAAGATTTTAATTTAAGGGTTGTAACATCCTCCAATATTTAAGAGGCAGTCAATGTTGCTTTGCCAGTAAGCCAGTTTAATATAAAACACTTCTAATTGAAATGTTCTTCCCTGCTTTGGTTAGCCACAGACTATGACAGGTCCCTGGCTTGTACAGACGACACTAAGAAAAGTGAAAAATTCTCGGCCAGTGTTAACCCCAGAATAATCCGGTGACCTGCAGCATGACGTAACATTCACCACGTAGCTAATTCCCATTCACTCAACTGTCGGTGACACTCTCTGGAGCCTTAGTAGCCGTGGGTCACACCTCCCGCTCCCCTTTCCTGCACAGGAAACAGACAGTGAGGATCCTTTCCCTCCATGTACCCTACTCCTATTCTGGCTCCAGCTGCTTCCTGATTGGCTAAAGTGATTACGCACATTCTGCTTTCACTGAAATCATCGTTAACCTCTCAGCGCCCCTTGCTATCAGTGGAATTGTACTGCTTCTACTCTTAGCAGGTCACTTGCCAACAGACACGGCAGGATAACAAGTTAAATGTTACAGGATGTACTGTGATTCACAGACCAATAACTGTGAACCAACCAGCAGAACGTTTTTTTTTTCTTTTCCAACCAGCTTCCCCAGGATTATGGTAATGCTGACGGTTTCCAAAAAAAATTTATGGAAACAGTACGGGTAAGACACAGGATTTACGACAACGTCTATGGCAATTAATACCACAAAACCTTAGTTAAAAAAAAACGAAATATGCAGTTTAAAAGAATCGTTAAAAGTTAAAAGACGTTGTACTTTATTTCTCATACTTAAGGCCCACATTTTAGTAAAGGTATTGTCTTCTGCCTTTAGGAAGTCATTTTTGAAAAATATGGCTCTTAAGCTCATATTTTACTATCCAACTTAGTTTCCACTGACATATATGAAATTTCACTTTTAAAAAAGTTTGATACATGCAGTGGTGCATAAGGAACAAATTTAAGCCAAATGTCTGCAGGTACGGCAGCCAAACACGACTAACTCCAATACTATTTAATTTAGTTAACTGAAGTATCATGGTCTATTCTTCATTCAGAACAAAAGCCTACCAAAAGCAAAGGTTTTTTATCCAATATCATTTTTATTACCATCAGTCAGGGATGAACATAGAATGATCTAAAGCTAAATGAAGGACCAGAATGCAGTTGGGTTCTAGCACTCATATGGCCTGTAAGTAAAAAACGATGATTGGCCATTATGTGGGTAATATGCCTAAATAGTCCTCCTGCTGTCCAAGATCCGCTCACAGTACATCACACAGCAGGACTGGACAGCAGCACTTCTGACTCTGGCTGCCCACCATTAAACTCCTGGTGTTTCAAAAGACACAGCTGCTCGGCTCGGTATTGACGTAGGAATATTTTCCTGGGCCCCTTTCATGGAAATGCAAGAATTTGACTACTACTGTGCCTCTAAACAGTCGCTGAGTGGTATAGCACACAGGCTTGAACAGACAGAGAACAAACAGCCACTCATATTGCTGTCCTGCAACATGTTAACTCTCATGCTTTTCACATCAACTAAAAAGATTTTTTCATTTGAAAAACTTGAGAAACTACAGTCTAATCATGTGACATGAAGAGAATTTTGAGAATCTGACCACTTGATATAATGCAGTGGAAACCGCTTATAGTGATCAGGTCTGTCTGGGTGAAATTGATCGTTATAAGCAGGTGATCATTAAGCAGATTTTTTTTCTTCTTCATGTCTCAGACAGATTACCATCTAATTCACAATAGTACATTTATTACATAATTGGTCGGCTAGTGAAACGGACAGCGTCACTACTTAATTTTATTGACAAATTCCACAACCGACTTTTTCTGCAGATTCATTAATTAACAATTTTATCTATTAATTAGCCACTCTAAGCGATTAGTTTTCCTCCAGAAAATCAAATAGGCCGTTTAATTTAAGGTAATTTTATTCTGACAATAACAAAGTGTATGTAATTGCAGGGCTGTACATCATGGACACCAGATTTTCGGCACTATACGAACATTTTCCTCCACATCCTTATGCTTATTAAATTCAGTTAGCAGAACATGTGACTGCTTTGGTAGGGACAGATCAGCAGCCACAACATCTTTAAAAGAGGAGATATTGTGCATAAACAATGTTAAATTTACATTTAAAGTTAAGTTATACTTTTCATTTTTATTTCAGTTTGTGAATCATTGTCTTTTATTTAGTGTCTGTTTTCGTTTCATTTTACGATGAGCTCAATGCACACAAACAAACACACACTGGTACCATCAATCAGAATAAGCCCAGATTTTAGCCTAAACATTTTCCCAAACATTTATTCAATGAAGATTCTAGGGTAGCAGGCAGACATTTAATTTAATAAACATGAATAGACAACACTTAGGGTGGTTGTGTTTATTCTGGCCGTCCAGAATAATGCCTGTGTGTTTTTTCTTCAGATGCTCCTGCATAGCGCTAGCGTCACTATGGTATGCCACTGAACTTTGCACAGTGCAAAACCACCTTTTTGTTTTACTACTATTTGAACTACTTGCATAAGTACATGGTGATTTTAAAGGAAAACATTTCTTATAATGAACTGAACCGTTTTAGAAATCATAATGGAAATTTCATTAAAATAATTTTTTAAAAGTTACATCGATTTAAAATACTAATGTCGATGCACCTTCAGCTTCAACATCATCGACTACGTTGACTAATCTAATCGCGGCAGTCCTAAATTACAGTTACAAATTCCAAATGAAATTACTGAACTGTGTATAACTCAAATACGCTATAATACCGTAAAATACATAATATTCACCTTAATTCAGTTTTATTTATACGGCACATTTTCACAATGTTATATTGTCCCAAAGCACTTGTAATAGTTTTGCTGCTGCATCTCGTTGGCTCATTTTTGGCGGTTTATCATAAGCTTTGCTGAGTCTATATTTGTCATTGTGAAGACATGACTTTCATTTTCCCGTCAGGTTTTCTGTGCACGCATCATTAGCCTCAGGTAGCAGACAGGTTACCACAAGGCAAAGTAGGGTGAGTAAGGTAAAGTAAAAAAATAATAATAAAAAATACCGCAGTTTTATTTTTTCCATATGTTGTCATGTTTAAAAAGACCCAAAATTAAAAACTCTAAGGGGAATACTTGATTACTATAAGCAAATTATTTCAACAGTATTTGTAAAGGAATGATTCTGTCCCAAAGTTTTTGATCCATATCAAAAATAATTCAAGGTATAATAATCCAGCCGTATAACCGACCAAAATATTGGGAAAAAAAGTTCATTTTTCTTCTTTAACTTAGCAGATAAAACATTTTTTGAGCAGTCACATAGTAATGTTTTAGTACATATAAAGGTATAAAATCATACAACATAAAAGCCAATTAAAAAGTAATAGACATCCTGGACCAATCACTGTCCTCCTATTCCCTGTCCAGATGTTCTGTGAATTAATTTTCCATCCCTATGCAAGCCCCTCCCTCCCCCTCCCTCCCAGGAGTACCCCCTCCTTACAAACCACAACTCTCTGAGATCTGTGAAGCCAAACAATGTTCCCTTACTGAGCAAACAAGAATGACCAAAGCACTCGTGGGGGTATGTGTATGCAACAAGTTATTCTTTCAAACTTTGGCAAGAGGAAATTCATTCCAGATCCAAAAAGAATGATAGCCATTATATAACCAATATAAAATTATTTTAAGAAATCTGATTTAATCACTGTGATGCATGGACACGAAAATTAGGTCCATTAGTATCTGCTGGCATTTTATAAAATATTCAGAGAGACTTGCTGAGTCTGTAAAGACAGAAAAACCACAAGCTGAAGCAGTACTGAAAACGTGTGCCAAAGCCTGGCCAGGGAGCCGCACAAAGTAGGACAGACTCGGGTTTGTGAGTCTCAAAAAAATCAGGCAGAGTGGAGCCTTGCTGGGTGCATGAGAACCGCTGGAACCTGCAACTTGCAAAGCTAGCATCTGAGCACCAGGTGATGAACATGCATTGTGCAACACAGACATAAAGCTCAGCTTTATCATTTTGAAAGTGCTGCTAACTTCTCTACATCTTGGTCTAATCATTTCTCCATATGGTTTGTATCTAGCACATGTTACTGCCCAAGGAGAAGAACTTTATTTTCTTTGGTTACTGTCAGCTATTTGCAAGAAGGCAGCACTGTTTATCTGTGCATTTTCTGCATTTAGATGCTGGGCTTCTTCGTGGACATCTGTACTATCTAAACGGCTATACAGTCGTCTTCACACAGGTTAGCACCTCATTTCAGTGAAACTAGGGATTAAAAGACATTGTGGAACAGATGAGAATGAAGTTGCTCACCTTAGTGAGGTAGTAGACTGACTGTTGGAATGTAAACATAATGACTTCCTCCAGGACAGTCACCGACTCCTCCATCGCTGACCGTGATAGATCAGAATCCACCAGGCCTGAAAGCATCATGAAAAAATCACCTATTAAAGTACTCACTGCTAATCATTTGGTCATTTTGATCGGATGAATCCAACGGCTATTTATAGCCAAAAGCCATTGTATATTTGACAGAAATAACATATTACTGAACTTAATTACGACTTGTTCTTCTCTAGAGAAGCAGAAGTACAGTATCTCTCACAATGGAAGCACTGCTACAGATGCACAGTGTGAATGCGAACGCTGCCTTGTTTCTTTCTTTGAGTGCTATCAGCAGAAGGTGAGTGGAAGACCTGTCCTCGTGCCTTAGCGTACCTTCTGGATTCCACAGCAGCAGGCTGGGTACTTCCTGCTGGACGAAGTGAAGCAGCTCGATGGAGTTAGCCATCCACAGGAGCAGCGGCTGCAGGCCTGGGATCAGTTCGTCCATGGTGGGCAGGTGCACTTCTCCTGACTCTGGCTGCCCACCATTAGCGCCCCTGGTGTTTCAAAAGACAGAGCCGTTCGGTGTTGAAATACGTATCACTGATAAAGATAGCAGCCCCCCTCCTCCCCAGATGATCACGATATTCACGTTATTTTAACAAAAAGCCCAATAAAATGATTAAATACGGTTTGTTGGTGAGAGAGGGGTAACAAACAACAATATTGACATTTAGTTCGGATTATATAAAACAATTCCTAAAAAGACTCACACTTCTGGCTGTATCGCTGCAAGCTCTTTGGTCCTTTCCTGCAATGACCAAATGAAAAGTACTCAATGAAAAGTTTAATAATTAAAAACAGATCCATTGAAAAACGGATGCAAAAAATGAGGACAGATTTACTCAAGATAATGCAGAAGCGTGTACTCAAAAGAGCCTGAGGACGCCTTGAGTAAAAGGTAAAACAGTGGTGCTGGAAGCTTACCCACATGGCGATTTGCACTTGGCTTGCGATCCGGAGGAGAAGGCGGCGGAGGTCTGCTGTCTGGCACCGAGTGGCTGAATGCTGAATGCACAGGCAGAGCAGGAATGCCGGAGTCAGCTTGGGCTCGGCGCTCTGGGGATCCACCATAGCGATAATCTCCTGAAGGATACGATCTTCCAGTTCCAGCGGATACTGCAAGACGAGATCTCGGCCATCTGTGTCCTTAAGGCTGGGAGGGGTTTTCTCCGACCCCGGTAGCCTCTTTTGGGTCTCGGTGAGACAGGAGCCACATGTGTGACAGAGGACCGACCCCGTCTGGGCACAGCGGGGTTTGCTAAGCCAGAGGCATGTTTGGCATTCTGGAGAGGCTGTTGGGTCCTTGAACATGAAGGTATAGTGACTTCCCAGACGGATCAGGTCGCCAGCTTGGAGCTCAACCTCATCTTTTAGAAGGATGCCGTTGCACTTGATGAGGGCACCATGGAAAGGACTCAGCACTGTGATGGCCTTCCTCCTGTCCTCCAGGCCGGAGACCTCCACACGCCTTACGCAGCAGTGCTGGGACTGGATGTCTGGTGCCGCAAGGTGAACATCCACGTTTGGTCTTTGCACTTCCTCACCTGTCGAGTACTCACTGCACCGGCCAAAGGTGGTACCCGACCCACTAATCAGGTAGATGAGAAAATCCTGGAAGGAACACAGTCATTCCAATGTTTCAGCTGGGAATGCTTCTCCATGGCAGCCAACAGCAAAAAAAATATCTATCCAACTAATCAATCATCTAATCCAACGCTTTAGTGACTCACTCAGGAAACAACCTTCTTGCCCAACCCCCCCAAGCACGTGTTACAGAATTCAGTCTGTCAACCGCACTTATAGGCTATATTACGTTATCATTTAGCAGACGCTCTTATAAAGCTCTAATATAATGAGCTTACTCGTTTTCCAAGGAAAAGAAAAACAGACAAGGTGGGCAAACAGAGCAGGTATTTAGCTAGGTGGGGGCGACAACATATCTATCCCCTCGCTTTTTCGTACCCTATTGACACTCAAACTGAAATCTATCACTATTTTACCGTTACTGTGTCGTGTTTGAATGGGAGCAAAAAGTGTGTCCATTAATCTACCCCATGGCAACCTAGTAACATTAGTGGTAACTGTCACTGAAAAATAAATAGCCTATATTAATTCATATAATAATTAAATGTTTGTTACCATACCTACAATGATGGTCTGATGTCTGCATTTTTCCCCCCATAGTACCGCACCCCTGTCACATTGCCTCCATACCAAATCTTTTGATCCACAGGAAACACGGCATTTTAGTTTTAAATTTGACAGTGTTCAGCTTCCTAGACATGGAAGAAGCGTCCAAGAAAAACCACGAAACTTCTCACAGGAGCTCAAAAATTCACGAGGTAATTTAAATGTTTTAATCCACAAATTCAGTATGACACAAATCAAGTAAAGCAATTAAAATCCGATATTTAAACTCAAAATATGGCTGAGCTGTAAAGAGATTTACAGGAATATGACACTAATCATAGCTTGCCTAAATTATGGAATTCAGTACTGAGTGCCAAGGACCCAACCAGTAAAGCAAATTATGACCAACGTTCTCCATAATGGCAGTCATTTTTTACTAGTCCAAGCCAAAGGCATTATTATTCTCTTTAATTTTGTCCATTGTTTTTTTGAGATTATACTAAATATAAAGCAAAGAGTTCTCATTACTATTAAAACATCCCTTAAATATAATATATTTTTCCTCTTCAGTTCTCCACTTCTCCACACTCCACTTGGAAAGCAGTTGGACTGTCCTTAGAGCACAAAACCATAAATTGTTGAAGTCACATGGATCTGTAACATTATCAACAAACACGATATGGCTGCAGTTGACATGCAGTTAATACATAATATCTTTGGGTGAATTTAGTCAAACAATAGCAGGCCAATTGGTTTTCTGCAAAGAGAGAATGAATTTCATACAATATACAGAGAGTTGACAGAATAACAGAAGCATATAAAAAAGGAATTCAACTTGAAGCAGCTAAATCACAATTACAAATGCAGCTAAAAAGGTCAGTCACTTCACAATAAATGCAAGTATGTGTCAGTTATAAAAGAGGTCTGACAATTAGAATTATGACAATTTTCAAACTAACATGAGGCAACTACCAGAAAATTAAAGTAATTACCTGAATTCCAGGGGCATCAGTCACAAAAACTCTAAAAAAATGATAACAGCATATCTAAAACTTGGACAAAGTGCATCCGCAAGAAGAGCAGCTGTTGCACGTTACGCCTGACTGATAGGAACCCATGGACATTTAACAGGGTGGTTTCTAAGCACCACATAAATACAGCAGCAAATGATTCAGCACGTTTGTGGCACAGTCTCAACAAAAACTACTTCGTAAACTTCACAAAGGTGCAATTTACAGCAGAGCTGCCATTCAGAAAGCTTTTGTTTGCAGGTCCAATACGCAAAGACTCCTGCATTACAAGGAAACAATACGGTTTGATGAGTCATCAACCTTTTCCCTACATGCTGTCTATGTCTGGAGAAAGTCAAAGGACGCATTCAAAGTAAAATGCCAATTGTCAACTCTTAAATATGGTGGGGAATCCCTGATGGTAATGGCAGTCTTCTTGTGGAAAACATTTGGTCCATATTGCTCTGCAGGGTCATGTGATGGCCAAGAAGGAAGAGGTCATTTTTCAGGACCAGGTGCATGCGATCGGTGCCCCCCCGTTATGTTCCCATACTTCAAGGTGATAATACTTCCACATACACTGCTAAACGTATTCAGGAGTGGTTTCAGAAACACCAGTATGAATTTAAATCCTTTAAATTAATTCCCAAAACACAGCAGCATTTAATATTTATGGGAAATCCTGGAGTGTATATGCAAAGGAAATTTCCACTGCTTCATCCCTCAAAGAAAGGGGGAGCCATTATACATGAAGAATCATCCACTGTCCTACTACGGCAAGTTGAGAATAGCGTTCTAAGAAAGACTGCAGCTATTAGGCAAAAAGTTTCCCTACTCTTTGATATTAATATCCATGTGTTTCAGTTATTTTGTCCACCACCCCTGTGCATTTGAGTTCTGAAGAATATATTTAAATCAAAGTTTACATTCAACAATGCATTATAAAGAAACCTATTCACTTCTTATATGTGAAAACACAAGAATACCGAAAAAATATTGTGTACTTTTTGGTATTTTTTAATAAACTCACCTATGCTGCTCTACAAACACACAAAGCCCACCAGAAGCTACTTTTAACCTAACTGATACTTCTAGACACATTTTAAAAATTACATTCCAGATTTTTATCCTAAAACATTTGCATTCTCTGCTGGAAATTACATAATGCTAGACAACCAACCATTTTAAAACCACTTTATATTCACCATTCCCGTCGGGGGCCTCATTCTCGCTGATTCACTGATTACTGATTCAGCTGCATTCTGACCAAGTTAAACTGTCCTGCTCTGCTCATTCCCAGTTACCCCACAGCTCCAGGCCTGGGGGGCAGCACCTGCTGCTGGAATGGTATATAACCCACAGCCTGAGGCCCAAACAATAAGACGGACGGAAGATTAATATCGCTCTGCGCTTCTGTCAGTCATCAAACCAGAAAAGACAGTCATTATGTTTTATTAAAGTAAGCCCCAACTATTTTGTCATTAGTCATCTGACCTCTGTTAGACCCTCCGAGTTGTAAAACTCAGCAGAGTGGAAGTTTGGGGGACAGAATTTAAAAAAGGAACAAGAAATCTGGAAGGTGGATTAAGAAACAAAATCACGCGAGTTTTGTATTACACAGGATATTACAGGTTTACAGAAAACCTAGTCAAGACCAAATTGTCAGTGTTCAGCATTATATATTTATAGTAAATCAGATCTAACATTTCTCTTGCTTTTTTTCTTAGCATTTAAATCCATAATATCGCTGTTGCGTATATGACGTCGATAAGACCGGATCCGGGGTGACAGCTTATTAAAGCACAAAGCCACATGGCTGCATGTGACAAGCCACTGATATGACAGCGGGTGTCTCAGAGACCTGCTAATCTGTCAGGAGGGCCCCGACGGCTTTTTCTATTCCCCTAATCACATCGCTTGGCTTTCGTCCCCTTCAAGGCTCTCTCTCTCTCTCCTTTAATCCCATCCCAAAATATAAAACACCAAGCCTTTGAAGTTCAAATGCATTATTTATATTTAGTACAGCTCGCATTTTGTTTTCACTTAGGGCTGCCGACAATGAATAATCATTTCATCCACAAGCTCCCATCCGCAAGCAGAACGTAAATGAGTAGACATTGTAGTGGATGGTTACTTATGAAAAGGAAACATTTGCTGTAAGTTTCAATGCTGACAGTCAGATGGTAATTATAGCTATAGGTCTTGGTCTGGAGCACCATGCTGGAACCTTCTACTGCTGCTAGTCTCTGACCTGAAGGTATTAGGATTTATGCTACCACACTGCATCCGATCCTCTGCACTCTCTCTGCCGTTTATAAACCTTTGCGATGCTTGTAAATCTTTACCACTCAGAAAGACCGGCGTGCATTTCTAAAGCCACGTTCCCCCACCCCCGGGGAAATGAGCCCAAGAAAGTGAGCTGCGGGTTACCTACTGCGCCAGGAGCAGGAGTGAGGGGGTGTGGAAGGTGCAGGGGAGCAGGCGGGGACTCAGCCTACCTGGCTGTAGCTGTAGCCTTCCAGGAGCAGGAAGTAGGGGAAGTCGAACGGCGGGTGGATGGAGTACTGTGTGCCGTGGTCATCGCTGCTTTCTGTGTCCTCCTTCTCTGCACCCAGACAGCAGGTCTCCTTGTCGGGCTCGGACTCCACTTGTCCCCTGGCCAGGGTCGCGCACTCCCAGACGGCATCCCCACCTTCAGCGGGCAGGTCCATCTCGCTCAGGCTCCTCCACAAGCTTAGGCCGCGATCCGCATCGCCGCTGCCGCCGTCACCGCCGCCGCCCCTGCGTCCTCTACGGCCGAAGGCAGAAGCCACGCGGGATCGGATCTTCTGCAGCTTACGCGCCTGGGCGTTGATGCCTGCAGAGGTAGAGTGGAGGAAATGATGAGTGGGAAGTCAGTAACGTGCTGTCTGAAGAGCAAGGAAAGACAGGAGTCTTTATACTGTGCCTCTAAATGTCTCAGGTAAAGATCCAAGCAGGCTACCAACAGAGAGGAAAGCCGGAAAATGCAGATTTGTACAGAGGAACAGATGCCAAGGCTCTGTAGATTCAGACTTGTGTACGTTTCATGTAAAGATCCCAGTACTAACAGAGAGAGGAAAGTCAAAGAACGTGGTTCATAGAGGGAAAAATGCTATGGATGCTTGAATTTATATTTCTATACTTTTTAGGTAAAGAATCGAGTGCTGCCATCCATTCAAGCTATTTCTGTGCACTAAGACAATGTGAGGAGGAGGAATGGGGAAAAATACTCAGCTGAGCTGTTTGACTGTAGTCTTTAAGTATGTTTAGTAAACAAAACTTGTTTAGGATATGAAGCACACATTTGCTTTGTCTGTCATCATTCTGAGAAAAATCCATCACTCTCCTGTTTTTAAGAGACATCAAAACAGACCTCGGCTAAAGATCACAGTCAGCTGTGGAAATGGGAAGTTTTTTTTTCAAGCTGTTCTGCCGAAAACATTATAAAACGTGAGTTCAGTGGGGCAGGTCCCTGGTGTGGAGGAGATAAACCGAGGTATGCCAAAGTCAGCGTTAAAGAGATCTAACAGAAAGGAAAAACACAGCTTTAATTAACACGCACACAGCCCCAGAACAGGTAACCAGAGTGAGTTCAGCCTGGGGAGATCACAGAGAAACACAATCGCGGCGCCGGGGGTCCCACGCTCTGGCCGCTAACACAAACAGGATTCACGCTGTCACTCTTTCCGTTTGTATTTTCTTTCGCCTACTCCCCAGCGTTTCTCACGGCGCTTCATGGACGTGGCGGCCCGCCAGACCTGAAATTTACTCTGCGGTGGATGCCACACCATGGGCCTGGCTGTTTAACGAGTAGCTATTATGATACCGTTAATACAGCAGGGGACAGACGTCACAATGCCAAAGCTGATCTGCGCTTCACGTACCTTCCTGCAGACGGTAATACAGCTGAACAAATACACCGCTGCCTGCGTTCCACTGGTAAAGTGCCGCTTATCATGCACTGGATCAGCACATTATTTTGAAATGACTAGATAAAGCCACTGGTCTCTGCAGCTCTCAGAAGGACGCCAGTGCATTAGATCATCTACCAAACCGATTAACAGGGCTCTGCCCAGGGCTGGCTGCTCCTCTTACAAATGCTGCTCTTTGACAGTAAGCAATGCAGATGACAGCTGTCTGTGCTGTTCCCGCCCAACAGGACAGAGATGAACGTATAATAGTTATTCTAACCATAAGCCATAAACGGAAACATATAAATGCATTTTAGCGATCTTGTTTTCCATTACTCAACCCACGGACTGCTTTATTCACTAGATTGGCTGAAGAATGATTAAGGGAAGAAAAGCCGTAAATTAAGCTGTTTCGTGGAAGAATCGACTTTTTCTGAAACTATAACGTAAAAGTAAACAATGGCGTACAATACATAAAAAAATCTTTACATTAAAATGGTCTACAGACTTTACTTAGCAAGCCTGTAAAAAAACACACTCAATTCTATACTAAAAATACATTGAAAATAAATAATAAAATAAGATGGTAAATTACAAAATGCTTCTGATTCTCTGGACTAACCAGGCTCTCTGCTCACTAAGTCTTTGTTAAGCCTTCAACAGATAAAAGCGCCAGGGGCAGATGTGCAAAGACACCTGCCTCACAGCATTACCCAGTGACAGGATATGAGGCCATTCTGTACTCTGCCTCCAGTTTCCATTGCAATGTCCCACTGCTTCATTCTGTGTTCTGCCTCCAATTCCCATTTACAATGCCTGCAGCCTCATTCTGTGTTCTGCCTCCAATTCCCATTTACAATGCCCCGCAGCCTCATTCTGTTCTGCCTCCAATTCCCATTACAATGCCCCGCAGCCTCATTCTGTTCTGCCTCCAATTCCCATTACAATGCCCCGCAGCCTCATTCTGTTCTGCCTCCAGTTCTCATTACAATGCCCCGCAGCCTCATTCTGTGTTCTGCCTCCAGTTCCCATTGCAATGCCCTACCTCTAACAGCTTCAGCAAATTAATTAATCCATCGCATAATCACCATCCATCACATACTACCCCCGTGATCATAACATTCATGGAGTTTCCAAACAGAACTAGTCTAGTGTACTTTTACAAATTAGTATCTTCTCTGATTCTTCATCATCTTATCCTGAAATATTTTTTCAATGTTAATAATACTACTGTTTTTAGTTCTCTGTAAAGCATAATGTTTACTCTCAAATCTTTAAAAACAATCATGAAAATACTCTGTACTTAACAAGCTGAGGTCAGCAGGGCCGCATAGTGTAACAAGATCCATCCATCCATCCATCCATCCATCCATCCAT
>JAODUD010000095.1:17528037-17546149 GCA_026784285.1 Stomatorhinus walkeri | reverse complement strand
GGAAAAAAAACAGATATTTATCACACTATGGGGACATTGTGTCCCCATAAGGATAGGTATACCCGCTCACACACACGTGTTTGTGTGTAAATGCCCTATAATGGAATGTTTACCTTGTCCTGTGATCTGTGATTTAAATGATAGGGTCACAGTGATACTGAAGCTCCTTATATGCAATGGTTCAGACTTCGTTACTTAATTGTGCTAATTCCCGGTCACAAGTTCCCTTCCTCAAACATATTACCACCTGAAAGGTTTGATGATCAGCAGACTCTTAAGTCATTGTGGCTATTTTTGTTTTTAACACTCCACTCTTACATGGCACTTAACATTTATTATTAACATGTATCAACCAAAGACCTTTTTCTTGGTCACCACCCATAAACACTGCCCGACAGCAATTAAATGTAACATTTTCTTGATTACTTGAAGATATTTTACATTACCATGTATTGTTACGTCTTTTCACCCATTTCTCGTGCTTAGTGCGCCATCTAGTGGATAGGATTGTATAGCGACCCTGGCGGCGCAAACCTTTTTTCAACAAACGATTGCTAATTTAATTCTGTACGTCTTTTTAATATTTGACAAATAACGTACAAGACAATCACTTTGACATTGGGCTCATACAGACATTACCATAAGCAGATACAATAATATGATAAAACACAGTTTGTCAACAACAATCTTTAGTTTTGTGTGAGTTTCAGTGTCTTCAGTATTCTAAGATCTTGACATACAAGACATATATTTTATTGTCTTGTTATGGACAATCCATAGCATACATGGAGGTTCAATAACAATTCACCACTGGTCATAAGCTCTGGGAGGCCACTTTTCAGTTAAAGCCCTCCTATCATTTTTTCCGTCATGTGAGAAGTCTCTCAGAGGAACCACAGAATCTGTTGGCGGTACTCTTTCAAGTGCTTCACCCACTTTGTCTCGGAAGGCTGGGTAACCCCCAAAAAGCTTTTTCATGTGTGCCATTCTAAGTTACATCAAGGCAAACCTCATATCCACTAGGGAAAACTCCAGGTGCACAGCCCACAGTCTGGGACTGAGCATTCCAACACCTCCAGTCTCCAGTCTTTCACAATTATAAACTCCAGATTAGCAGGAAAATCCCTGAAAACTGAAATCCCTTGAGACACTTATTTCGAAAATGAATGCATGGTGGTAGTTTACCACACTTATATTTGGTCATTCGAAGTTTTGATCAAATAACACTAAACTAAATAAAATGTTTTCGAATATCCCAGCTACATAATAGACAATCAATTGGTACAATAAAATATACTTCAACTGCTTTTTCTTTGCAATTATTTTACTCTGCAATCGATTAACTACAACCAATAATGTAGTTTAAACCACTTAATCTGAGACCAAATCATTACCAAGACTAGAGTGTATCCAGACGAAGACAAGACCAAGACCAAGACCAAGGAGGGTGAGACCGAAACAAGACCGAGACCAAGGCAGTGCTAGACCAAGTCAATATTAGAAACGGACTAATATTTGAGTCTACATAACAACACACTATAACATGTGGAGCATAAGCACCATCTTGGGGCTAGACAGTATAATTTGAACAATGGACATTTTTTCTTTTCAATATAAATGCTTCTGTGCAGATAATATTTTTTCAAATAAAACAACTTATTGGTTGCATTTGAACTTTGAAGCTGGACGTTTTACACACAATCATAATACTGCGTTAACCCTTTGAATCCTGTCCATTTTTGAGCATTTTTCTATCCCTTTGATTTTAGTCTTATTATATTGTACAGTATGTGTATCAATTAGCCACATATGCTTTATGGTTTTGTTTTCAATACATTCTGGACTGAATGATGACACTGTATTGATATCATCCTTCTTATGAGGGAAAACAACTTGAGCCTATGGAAAATTCTCAATAATATAAAAATTTGCAGGCACTACAAATATTATTTTATAAATGTTGAAATTAGAGTCTGTCTCTTTTTGTACTGAATATCGCGGCGAGCGCATTTTTTAAATAAGTGCACAAACCACGAGCATAGCGAGCGTAGCATTCACTCTGAAAACCACTTAATTTGAACACCGATGTTTTATGGATTATTAGGGATGCTTTTTCATGGGAAATGTTAAAAATGTATACCTCCGTGTGCACAGGATTACTCTGTAATATTTTAGCACACAGCGTTGCAACTTGGACGACCGGATCAAGTAAGTTCTCTCGATTGCAAAGATGTGCTTCATGTCTGTGCATTATACACATCCTAAATTACGAACCTGAGATTATTGAGTGTGAAAGTCAACATGTTTTGCATTTGTCGGGTTTTAAGGGTTAACAAACAGATGAATATTAAGCCATTGTGATAAATATTGAGACGTTTTGATGTTTGGTCTTGACTGGCCTAGAAATAAAACATATGCCCATGATCGAGACAAGACAGAGCCAAAATAAAGTTGATTCCGAGAGGAGAAAGAGACCACAAAAAATAAAAAAAACGCTAACAACAAAGGCAAAAATCTATTTTTTTATGATAAGGTAATGCATCTGTCGTCAAACCAAAACTGATTTGTCATAGTAATGAGTTTGTGAGATTGACGCGTATTGAATGTGTTTCAGCATAAAACAGTTACCAATTAGGCAAGTGTCCTGCTCAGGTAGTTCCGTAGGGGAACTCTGATTTAGTCTGTGCGTTATTTACAACTAGGAAGAAATATTATTGATCTCAATTAAAAATCTTATACCGTATGAAGTGTACGAACAAATTGTGTACATTGGACTCCCGTTTCCTATCCGAAACATTTTTTTTCTGTGCGCCAATTCCGCCTAGGACGACTCCTGGCCGCTACTCCCGTTGCGCAGCAGCGTAACGCGCGTACTCCCAGCATCCTAGTTCTTAGTATTTGCATTTACCCTTAAAATGATGTTGAATAGCGATATGTTCTGGCTGTAGGGAGTGATCTTGGTGAGAGAGACATTTTATTTGCAACTTCTGAAAAAGTATTATTCTGAACGGCTCAGTAGTTGATGTGTGGCCATGAGGTATCATTCCTCTGGTCATGGGTGACTGATGATGTGTTGATATTTGCGTAGTCAATGGAGGCTCTGATTGGGGCTCTTGAAGGACTGAGTCTGATTGGCCGGATTTGTGAGTGTCCTGGATAAGAACATAGATCCAGGCCTTTAATGACATCCTGGGCTCAGCCATGAGCGGCTTCTGTCTGTAGAGAGAATGTCGACCGCATTGAGACGTTAATTTTCCTCGGCAGCAACATTCACGCCTCTGGTGACCCTACCTACAAAGTCAGTAGACAGATTGGGAGAGCATGCAGGATCATGAGATCGCTGGAAAAGGGTGCGTGGCGTTCCCAATATCCTTACAAGAGGGCAAAGGTCCAAGTCTTTAGAGTCCTGTTGTTGCCTGTTATGTTGTATGGCTGCAAGACATGGATGGTCTTCAGTGATCTGAGACGTAGACTGGACTCCTTTGATACTGTGTCTCTCTGGAGAATCCTTGGGTACCACTAGACAAACCAGTGTCAAATGAGCGGTTACTTAAGGAGTCCTGCTTGAATCGTGAGGAGGCATTTGTTACGGCACTATGGCCTGGTGGTGCGTTTCCGTGAGGCTGATCTGGCTCGCAGAGCCCTCATTGCTGAGGACCTGAGCAGTTGGGCCTGGCCAAGGAGATGCCCACATAACATCTGGCATTGACAGATAGACAGCCATTTGTGGAGGGGGGGATTGGGCTGCGTGTGGGGGGTCGTCAACCAGGATCCCGAGGTGTTTTGGTCATGTGGTGGTTATAGCAATACATATTACCAGTGCATTCACAACTCAAAACAATAAACTAAATTATATGGTACATGGATTTTTAAAAGAAAATTTAATCAGCGGTTAAAGTGTTGATTTCTTACACTGAATACCCATAAATTTCCCATCGAGGTTCGTTCTGGATTTTTTCACTACAGCCTTCTAGTCAGTATCACCCTGTATTCTTTATCAAATCCACACCTAGGCCTACATACTGTATAGGGGGGGAAGTTTCTAGCTTTCAATTGGTCGATGGTTCGTTCATTCATTCATTCATTCATTCATTCTTAAACAAGACCAAGTACCGTAAATTAATTATTATTTTTTTCTAGGTTCTCAGGATAACGATAATTTGCATTTTATTTCAGCTTTAGTCATTTTATCAGACTGGGAAGCCATTTTGTAGTAAAACATCACCAAACAGAATTGGCGAGACGACCATTTCCAGTGAGCTAATTAAATATTGGTTTATTACTTTATCATGTTGAGAAAATTGAAATTTGCCCATCGTCACACTATCTAGGTTTAAGACTACGTGCAACACACAGCAGATCCGTTTCAAACAATAAAGCAGACCGCCACCCACCTTGTGATATTTAATCTCCCCAAAAATAACTGTTCCTCTTAACCACTTGTAATCGATTTATTAAGGCTCGGCGACACGACACAACACAACACAAACAATGCTGGATTTCATTCCAACTCTTAGGTGAGTTGCCATAAATATATCCAGATCACCTAACCTAGAAGACAAAACTTACCATTATGGACGTTTTAATTTCCCGTGCACTGAAATGTCTAATGCAATTTTACTTCTAAACAAATTTGTAACCAAAACGTATCGCAAGACAAGAAATGACAGTAGGAATAAAATTAATGCGAAGACAAAACATGTCTTTTGCTGTATTATGCGGTCTTATTTATGCACATAACCCGATTGATGTTTCAGTCGCAAGTCGCGAACCGGCAATATACTTCCGCTGAAGGCGGGACTGACTGGCGACCCGGCAATAGGCAGCAACTGCTGAAAGTGCGACATCAGACGGCAACTAACTAAGGGGTGGGAAGGGAGCGGAGGGGAGCGGAGCGGGGGCTGTGAAGAACGCATTTTATGAAGGTTTATATGTTCTAGCTGTGTATGTGCAAACCCCGAGGAGAGATACTTTTATTCATAATTCAAGGAAAAGGTGGAGCTCCGGTTTGACGTGCAATGGAGGCTTTTTGCGGTTCAAAACTCTCACATTTTTGGGTAAGAAATGACTTCTCATATTTACGGTGGACATCGTATTTACTTTGGCGATAGCGTTAATGGGGCGTCGTAGTAAAGAATAAAGTGGCAGCAGTTTTCACACGGCAGTGCAGCTGATGTAGGATAATATGGGCTTTACGTTCACCTTGGCAGTGGTTTTTAATCCATACATAGCCCACTGTAAAGTACTCTGCGGCGTGTAACAAAGGAAGAATCTGTACCGTATATGACTAGCTACAGCAGACTGCACTGTACAACAAAAACAGTATTTTGTCTTTGGAAAAGCATGTTGGCAAGTTTGAATAAGAGGCATTTTTGGTTGATTGTGGAATCGTTTCCCGATGCACGTGAGGTCTTTGGGAAGTACTTCTGCACCACTGTCGAATATGTGTGTATTGGGAAGTATAAATTACTTGCATTTAAGCATTAAAGATCCTCATGTTGCCTATAGACAAAAAGTTATAAACTTTACGCAGTAACATATCTTCCTATTATAGTATCTGCGCTTAACAAGATACGCATCGCAATAATTGTGGTTACATTAACGCAAGTAATTGATGTATTTTCATGCATGTAACTTAAAGGTTAGTTATACAGGAGGTAGCATGTCCTACTATTCTCGCCGACTGCACAACAGTTTTCCGTACGGTCCATTAAACCATCTTTTCTACTTGTAGCCCCATAAAAAGGTAATTAGCCTACATTTTATTATTTGCGGCTGCGGTGGCAAAACTGACTACGTCTTAAGTAAGACGTAAGGTTTCATTTTAACATATGTGATGAAAAGATGCATAGGGCTAAGTGAAGGATACATCGAGGGTCCATGCCATTGCGTCGCAGATGATTAAGTCTGGAGACGGAGCGTTAAACTACGCAGACTTTGCGATCTCTTGTTAACACTCATGCTCATATCGGCTCATCTCTCCTTGTTTTCCTCATATCCAGATGTTATTATTAATTATTAGTAACTGTAATAAATTGTTTGATATCGAGGCTTCATTTTATCACCCATAATCTTAGCGACTGTTCAATAAATTAGACTTTTACAGTAACTTCAATAGTGATTAAAATAAGTAATCAATGTATGCGTTCAGGTTAATTATTCAGACTCCTGTTATCGCACAAAAATCATTATTTTTTCAGTTTTAGTGTAGTCCGCCAGTAAGCAAAAGTATTTACAAACAATTATATAAATGTATTGGCACTCTTTAAAAAGCATGAAACCTACGACAGAATACCACAGACCTTAAAGATGGTATTTTTTCAGAGGTCTTACTTCCTCTATATGTTGTGTAAGACTGACTATTAAAAGTCACTGACAACAAAATGTCAGCATTTATTCCAGCAATTGGAGCAAAATTACAGTGAATTGATTAGGTCTTCTGCATTTAAGAAGCATTTTTATCCAGAGTGGAAGTTCCAAAAGCAATGCAGTCACACACACGTGCGTATAAATATCTATAGAAACACATTCATACCCAGCTTAACCAAATGACCTTAATTCAGAACCCTGCTCATTGTAAAGCTTTTAAAATATACCGTTTCTCTGTTGCTGAGAATGAATTTTACACCTCTCCATGACAACACTAATCATTCATTTGGTAATGTGGGTGCCAGTTCTGCATCTGATGAACTGTGTCTGCTGTAGGGCACCGCAGGTCACACGGTTTTCCCTTTCAGTCGTTTAAAACTCTGCTGTTTCAGACGCTGACCCCAGCAACAGCTCTCCTGTATTCAAAGGGGTCAGTGGGATGTTTGATATTATAGTTTTCTGTCATACTTTGCAGTTTCTCACCTGCTTTTGTGTACCTGTGCAAGCATCACAGAGCTGTTCTGTGTCCCTCAGTTAGTATTGATCTCTGTGCATGCTTGAACAGTGTTTTTTCCCAGTGTCTTTTCTTCCTGTTCATTCATTTAGAATACTGTATGTCAAGCTGCTCTATCTAGCCACATTTTAAATCTGGATAAATGTATTCAATGGTACTACAAGTGACCTAATCAGAGAATGTCTTGTTGCTCAAAATGACTGCCTTGTTTTTTTTCCTTGTTCATTTTTCTCATGATATGTGTTTTAAACTGAAGCCTATTTGCTTATTTATATTTAGTAAACATAGTTAATCTCTAGGTTGTTTTTGGATTTTGCATTATGATGGAGGTTATGATGGAGGCACTGTAAAATGATCGGATTTTTGTCCACACTTAATTTACTCTATGCACACTACACAAATAACGGTTTGATTGTGATCCCAAAACAAAACACAAACAGTTTGCAATAGCAGGTGTATTACTTTAAGTTCCAGTTTAAGTATGTTTAAAATGCATTACCTGCATGACGGAGCTTTTTTAGGAACATTTGCCAGCTTGCCTGAACAGATGCATTTAATATCGGTTGCAACACATACTAACTGCTGCTTTCAGTCATGACAGGTAGAGTAATGGATTGCCTAAACACGTTCTCTACGGCTTACCCCTCTCTCTGTTTAACCATCTGTGTCTTCTCACAAGCTTCTGCATGTTTTACTTGGCTGCTGTTGTCCTTTGCATGCATGCTCCCTGACGATTTTATCAGGGTGAGCCGTGTTTCGAAAATCATACCCCACAAAGCCGGGTCCACTCTGGGTGAGATGCTAATTCCGCCACAAATTATTTGCAGAAAAAAAATAGAAAATGAAATACCATGTTGGAAAATGAGCTGTTTGCTTTTGCCTCTAACATTGCAGACATTCCAGAGGTTTCTCCTCTTGTTTGTTTTCTGTAACCCTGTCAGTGTTTTTGTCATTCTTCTACTTGAAGCTACTTGAAGACATTATCTGAATCTACTATGTTTCTTCCTCTTTGAATCAGCATTACGGGGGGGGGGATGGTGACAGAAGTTAATGTTGGCTCTCCCTCGCCAATGCAAATACATCACCCTGAGCACTGGGGTCCATTCATAAATCCATTAGAAAACTGAAGGAATGAATGAATGAATGTTACGTGTATACAGTGCTTTTCATGACATCCAAGGTGCTTTAAGGAACCAATAGGGAGCCACTTCAACCACCAGCACTGTGCAGCATCCATCTGGTGGACGCAGCAGCAGCCTTTCTGCACCGGTACATTCACCACACAGTAGCTAAGGTGACGGGGCAGGAGAGAATTTACTAGTTAGGTAGGGGATGATTAGGAGGCCAGATCTGAACGGGCCACAGTGGGCAGTTGTAGTCAGGACACTGGGGTACCAGCCCTACTTTTTCAAAGAGATGTCCAGGAATCGTTTATGACCCCAGAGGGTCAGGACCTCTGTAACAACAACAACAACATTATTATTATTAATTTTATTATTAGAATACAATCTCAAAGTGCTGACATAAAGTTAAATGCTGAGATAAGATGACTGTGTTTCCCGGCTGTTCTTTCACACATGGATTTTAAGGAGTAGGCTTGACGCCTTGAACAGCTGCAATTGCTACACCTGCAAGTTTAGTGAAGCTAGTAATCAGAAGCAGTATTATTTGGTTTGTGCATTTCAGTTTGAAATGTCAGCTATAAAGGTGCTGTGTATTCATGCAGAGTGACAGAATCCACTCACAAAAATAGTATGAAGCTCTAGGTATTTTCCATACTTCGTGGAGTTTGGATTTTTAGTTTTTTTTTTCCCTGATAGTTTGGTAGAGTTAGAATATGCCACATTGTCAGACAATCCAAAGTGCTGGTATTCCGCAAAATAGGGTATTGTGGATTCCATCCACAGTCCAGAAATAAGTAGCTTGTTTATAAATGGCCTTTACTGTGTTATTTGTGTGTGTGTGTGTGTGTATGTGTGTCTACTGGCTTATGAATATGAATTTGCCTTTCTCTCATATACTATTTTAAAATATGATTTCATTTTCTTTATGAATTCCAGCTCGTATATAACATTTTTCATTCTCATTGACCATTCTCACCAAATATGAAAGCGAAAGGTAGTCACAGCATACCCTGACTATGAAACACTAAACTTCTTTTTGCACCTTAAGGCACCTTGTAAGAAATTTCCCTTTGACGGTGAAGTGAATTCTGCAGGGATCAAGTGGCTACTAGTTTGATGAGATAATCGGAGTTCCTGTTTGCTCACCCATGAAAATTAAAAGTAAAGTTTTTTTGTGCACACCGTGGTACTCTTGAACATTGTTACTACTAACAAAATGTTTTCTTATTATAGGATACACATGAAGGAAGTCAAAGTGCAAGTTAGAAACAAAAGCATAGAAGGGAATGAAAATCAGACTATGATATTTAATGTGTGATGTTCAAGGCAGCCTTGATTGACAGGGACGGAATGACAGGTCTGTGAGGACGCTGGTGTTTCCATCACAAGAATGTACACTGAGCAGCTTCCTTCCCAGGCAGCTCTAAGTGAGGAAGTAAGCATGGCAGCTGATGAGCTGACAAGAGTCCCACCACGAGGAAGCAGGTTGTTTATAGGCAGGGCAGGATGGGCAGTCCCAGACCACAGAATGATTCCGCTTTCTGAATGGAGCTGAGATTCGACTTGCGTGCCACTCTGCCTACGTAGGTCTCCTCTCCCTCCCACTTCCTTTTTGTTTTTCTTGAATATATAAATATGCTAGATATTGTTCATAACTTGTCAAAACATTGTTCCTCAACCAACCACTTCCCAAAGCCTTCTTGTGAACCGTGAGTACAGAGACCCTAAACGTGACAAGGGGACATGAACTATATAGGCAAATATGCAAAATGTCAGTGCAAGATGAAATCATTTCATCTATCACCCATCTTCTGTAATCACTTATCTGGCGTAGTGTTCCGGTGACATGAAATGCAAGTATTATTTTCTTCTTTAGATTTTCAGAATGGGTTTAATTTTAGTTTTTGGCCAGTATTTTAGTAGCTTTTCATTTCTGAAAGTGCTCCTGATCAGAAACCCTTATCAAACAGGATAAATGCGTAAGGGAATTTTTTTTTTTTTACATACATTTTGCTTTCACACAATTTGATAAGGGAATGAAAAGCTGAAACAGCAATGAAACCATGTTGTCTCTCCTCATGTGGGTAAAGCACAAGGGTACAGGTGACATAGAGAGTTAAGGATTGCTGAGACAACTGGGTTTAATGAAAACAAAGAACAGATGTGAATAAGAATGTCTTTTAAGGTTTGTGTATGTGTCAGTAGTGGTGAAACACACAATGGCCAGTGTTTGGAGGGTTATTGTGAAAGTCGTACAGTACCTTCCTGGGGGAAAAACAGGCTGAACCCAAACTACACAACATGAAACTTTTGCATACAGCTTGCAGTTGATGGACTGTTGGTGGGCAGCGATACTGTTTTTTTAACCGTTTTAAACTGTTTGTTATTACTTTCAGTAGATATTCTTCATTCATGTCTAGTTGGAAGTTTGTTGAAATTGTATTAAACACAGTAGTATGAAAGTCAGAAGTACACCAGTTGCTTCCTTTTATTATAAACGTTTTTTATGAATCTTCAGTGAGCTGAAGTGATGTATATATTAGCATATCGTAGTATCATTGCAAGTTGGTTTTTGCAGAGGTTAATTTTACAGGCCTAGATTAAATCTATATTAAATGCAAGCCTAGTTTCTTTTAGTCTCACGCAGCCCCCCCCACAAGATCGCATCCAGCTGTTTGTGTTTGCTTTCAGCTGCTGCGGGTAATGCATGCCTATAGAATCTTTATATGCAATATTAATTGCTTAGGTTAGCATACTCTGTGTGAGTAGCTAAATAGAGATCTCAGAATGTGAACAAATGTGAGTAATTATGTATTTGACTTGGCACGTCCCTGCTGATCCATTGGTCATGTTTGGGAGACTGGCTCATTTTATTAAGTGCGTTTCTATGGCTGTCAGGTGCTTACAGAACTGAGTGTGGAATCCAGTGAAAAGAGCTCTTCTCCAGGAGCGCTGTGGTTTGCACTGAACCCTGCAGCCCACACAATATGGTATATATACACTCTTTCATCACATAGGTATGTAAATTATACTGGGGCCTATCACTGAACTCTCTGCGGTGGATTGCGATGCCTATCTGAGTAAATAAAATCCCCCATCATGTTCCTGGAGCTACCGCGCTCGTCTTACGCCATGGAGCATCACCGTATTCTGAGTACCCATTTAGAAAACTGTTGCTGCGAAAGGACATCCCAGACTTAGGAGCTCTGACAAGTATGACAAGAAAATGTTTCTAACACCATTGTACCACAATGACCAGCACCAGAACCAGGACGGAGCCCAGCATCACATCACAACAGAAAGATTCGTCAGACCAGGAAATTTTTGGTGGTCACATATCCAGTGCAGGCTCATCATCTTCTTACCTGAAAGGGATGGATCTTAACATGCTTTTCTGCTGCTGTGGCCCATTCATTTAAACTTTTTTTGTGTGCTTGTCGCCATACTGTTGGCTTTAACATAGTCTGGCTATTCTCCACGGACCTCTCTCACTTACAGTGTGTTTCTACTCTAAATACGAGGAGGTCACTGTTTCAGAAATGCCGGTAACACCAATCATAGCGTGTTCATAATCATTTAATCACTTTGATCACACAAATTGCTCGTTCTGATGCTCAGATGAAAAGTTACTAAAATGCTTGACCCTGTTCGTGTGCTTTGAACATTGAGTTGCAGCAATGTGATTTCCTGTTTACAGGAGTAGGCCGTCGCTCTTATTGAATAAACGTACCTATTGAAGTGGTCACTGACTGTACTTTTAGAATTAGAAAAACTCAATGTTATAGTACTTGTATATGCTTACTCTTGGTACTCAAAAGTATTAGCCACTGTGGCTAACTGTGCTAGGGTTTCCTTAGCCTTGCAAAAAAAAGTATCAGCCATAAAATCATTCTGATGCGGAAAGTGGGACTGCTTCTATAGATGCAAAACGGTCAAATTTGTGTGGCTGTGATACTATGTGTCTGTAGGCAAGTAGCCTGTCATTGTCTATCAATGTTTTCCACTGGCAGAATTTGTTTTTTTTGTGGATCCTTCAGTTCTAGATTAACCTAGAAGGACCCACATATAGCATGAACAGAACATACAGGACGTTGGGCTGAGAGTGTAGCTCTACTCAAAGCTGGTCTGCATAACTCCTGGGCCTTGAAGAGAATTGTGTCCCGTATGAGGATTACCGTCTCTCTTGCCTAAATAAGATTTATTTATTTATTTATTTATTTATTTCTTCATTCATTCATTCATTCATTCATTCATGTATTTATTTATTCATTCACTCATTCATTTATGCCAGTGATTTATTTATTGATTTATTTATGTTGAA
Source organism: Stomatorhinus walkeri (assembly GCA_026784285.1). Classification (NCBI taxonomy): domain Eukaryota; kingdom Metazoa; phylum Chordata; class Actinopteri; order Osteoglossiformes; family Mormyridae; genus Stomatorhinus; species Stomatorhinus walkeri. Next base: position 17,533,821 of record JAODUD010000095.1, on the reverse strand, counting down.
TAGTTATATTTACATAACAGTTAAGTCAGGTTTTGTCCTCCATATATCCATCTCTTCTTTTCAGATTCTGCACGCGCTCAACAATGTAACTTGTTTTCATTTAACTTTGACGTTCAAGCTCAAGGAAATATATAGCTTGAACAGTTTGGTTATCAAAATCTGATTTAAATTAAGAAATGCTCTTCAGTACTTAAGCCAGTCCTCAGCGCTCAGATGTTCACATACAGAAACCAGAAGCCAAACCCATCACTGCTTTCCACCCGCCTGTCCTAGTAAAGGTTGTGGTGGTGTTAGAGAATGTTGGAACTTGGAAAATTAAGAATGTGTGACCAGAACATATGTAGTGTAACACACACACACACACAAACACAATGTGCACACGCCCAAGAACGCACACACAAAATTGCTATGGTCAGGATTGCAGGTTTGATCTTCCCCAGTGTGTAATGGTTGAGAAATAAACTTTCCACCTGCACATTTTACTTGCCACTTGCAATGTAGCAAATGGCTAGTGAGAACGTAGCTTATAGTGCCTAAGCAGACATTACTGCTTAAATTAGATTGACATAACACGCCTGTGAAGAGAGTAACAATACCTGAGGCTGTAATTATTTACTTTGTTCAGGACAAAGCAAAACAAGTCTAAATGATTCAGCATTATGAAAAGGGGAAGTGAAAGTCATAGATTTCTGTATCTGGCCTTGAGAAAGTGAGTTTGAGCTTCTACTTCAATGTCGTACAAGGACAGGAAGTGTTTGCATGCGTGAAAAAAAAAATGTTTGCACAGAAAATGAAACTTTGAAGTCATTAGTTGTAGGTGAACTCGCTAATGGAAGTGATGTTGTTTTGAATCTGCCTCATTATTGAGGATCTTGCTTCTGTCACACTATGTCAGAGGGCTTTTTGGGAAGCTGCTCCTTCTGAATTATGAAAGGCTCACGGTGGTCTCTCATTCTGTCCTCTTGAATATGTAAAATTGGGCAGGAGAGCCCAAGGTGTCATTGTGTCAGCAGGCCCGGAATTTCTAGCTACACCCCCGTCTCCAGCGCAGTCGCAGCAGGAGCCAACAAGTCTAAGCTGCGCATGCGCATTGTGCTGCTCAGATTGGTGCGCTGTGGCTTTCCAGAAAAAGAGTGAGCAGGTTTGCTAATGCATGTGGGCACATTGCTTATCTAGTATAAAGCTTGTGAACTATCTTTTTGCCGATTATGTGTTTGTCGATCTATTTTTGGTAATTAAATAATTTAACCACTGTTTTTTTTTTTTTTTTTTTTTTTTTTTAATGAATGTCTGTTAGGAAACAGCACGCTGCATTTTATGCATCATTCCGCATTCTCCGAGCTGCTATCACTAATACAGTATGGTTTCCCACCGCTCTGATCTGTCAGATGGCCGGACTGACACGTTTTTAGAAACGTGCTGCGAAATGCAATCATTGCGTGCATGGAAGAAATGCGTCCAGATCAGTCTGGAGGATGCCTTTGTCTCATTTCTTCATCACATTACTTACACTCACAGAAACAAGTGTTGTACCCATTGATTCATTACCCATCATAGACATAACTCGATCCAAATTTAATACATAATTTGCAGCACATACATAAAAGCTAGTCAGCATTTCCAGTGGAGCACTAGGATGATGTAGATCTGAAACTACTCAAGTGATTGTGATAGTGGTTATAAATGATACCACTGCGTAAGACTGAGGACAGCAGATTATACACAGATTGGCTTGTGGGGGGAGTGTTTCAACTTTCATAACCATAGTGTTTTGACCTACTAATTTGCTTTTTCCATGTTAAAGTTTAACACCTCCTGAGGTTCTACTCTGGGGGTTTTGTGCTCCCATTGGCTGGAGATTGGGACTGTTGTTACTTAAGCTGCTGTCAGTGAGATCCTGCCATCTGTACTTTGTGCTGCCTCTGTTTTGTTCTGTGTTTTTTAAAAGGTCATGAAAACAGGAAAAGGTCTCTAATTTGGCCGTTTTTTATTTTACTCAGCGTTTTGTATTTCCTATTTAATGGGGCATAAGTGGAGGGGAGCAATTCTGGTAAATGTGCAGAATAAATGAATGTTGCTTGTACACTGGCCTCATCTGATGATATTGTTGTGCTGACTGAACAATTTGTTGGCTATAAGGGCAGATGAAACCAATAGCTGGTTAATAAGCACTAATCATCTGACATCCTTGGGTGGTACATCTACTTGTTGTATATCTTTAACATCTGTAGATGCCTTATCTTCCATCCAGGACGCTTCTCATTGCTTTCTTCCTTTCTCCCTCACAGCAGACTGAATAAAAACTGTCTATGGAGAACAGAAATTTGCCCACCAATCAGTTTGATTATCTATCCATCTTCCAGTCATCTACCCTGATCAGGTTCTATATTAAACGTGGCCCCCAGTAAATAATCTTGTCTTGTCACTGTCATTCTGTTGCACTGCAGAGTTCTGTCACTAAAACAAATTCCTCGTATGTGTTAACAATAAAGCTTATTCTGATTCTGATTCTGATTCTGACAATCGTGTGATTGTGCTTTTAACTGAGTAGGTTTAATTCTTAGGGATAAAGGCTTTGTTTTGTGTCAGAACTTATTTACAATTAAGGAATTAGATAAACGCACAGCAGTGTGTGTTCTCAGAGACTGTTAAGCAAACGAGGATTTGCTTGTTTGATGCTGCTCTCACTAAATGAGTAGGGCAATAGAGATGAGAAAATGCCCCAGGGTTAGTGTAGAATGTTACGCCATAACCCTCCCTCACACATCTGCACACACTCATTCACAGAGTACCCAGGCCGTGGCTATTTACACTACTATGTACAGTCATACTCTGTGACTCACTCACTTTTCAGTCCATGGCCTCTCTGTCCTTTCATGAGTCACTGTTCCAGGGCTTTGGAGCGGATTTGAAGCATTACCCATATCCAAATCTGTTCCTCAGAGAGTCGCAGTCAGGGCAGATGATGGAGCAGCCCTTACGGCACTGCAGTTGTGACCCACTGGGTTGGCTACTTTGAGCAGTTGCAGCTGATCCTCTGGCTAGTACATTGGACATCTCTGGGTCCACAGTTTTTGAGGCTAATCCTCTGTGAACCATCCAGTCACTGAGATTGCACAGGTGGTGAACCAGCTGTGGTTAGGGAAGGCCACAGGGGTCGGTGATGTCTGGAGTAAACTTCCCAAAGCCGGTGGTAAGGCTGTCCCCCTGGCTTTGCAAGCAATCTTTGCTTCCATTTGGGAGAGGGGCATCATCCCAGTTGACTGGAAAACAGGACTTGTTGTTCCTATCTGGAAATGGTTGAGCGATAACCAGGATTGCAGCAATCACAGGGGGATGTCACTGATCCCAGTGCCAGGCAAGGTCACTTGTTCGCCTACCAAGAAGTCTACCATTGACCGCATCCTGGCACTGAGGGTCATCATGGAGCATGCATAGAAATTTTGGCAGATTTTTTTGCGAACTCTGTTGATTTTATAAAGTGCTCAGTTCAGTTGATCGAGCTGCCCTGTGGGCCATCCTGAGCTTCGCAGGGTCTTGCCGAGGTTGCTGGACGTCGTGGGCAGCCTGTACACTGGTACTATAAGTCCTGTGTGTAGAACCTCTAGGTTCTTCCCAGTTGATTATGGGCTTCATCAGTTGTGTGTTCTTGCTCCTATTCTGTTCAGTGCCTGCAGGGTGTTGGGTAGGGTCGTGGGGTCTAGCGGCTATGAGACATTTGTCTGTGAAGAAAGATTGCTGACGATACTGTGATCTTTGTGGAATCAATGGAGGCTCTGATCAGGGCTCTTGGGAGACTCAGCAAGGAGATTTGTATCTGGGCTTGTGAATGTCCTGGGTAAAAACCAAGATCCAGGCCTTTAATGACCTCTTCGGTACAGCCATCAGCAGTGTGCTAATCTTCCGTAACTGGAAAAATAATGAAAGCTATAATCTAAGCGATAATGGTGGATTACCTGGATTCAAATAACATTATGAGGGTTAGCTAACATGGATTTAAGGGAGGTGGATCATTTTTAACTAATCTACATGAGTTATTTGAGGAAGCTGCCAGAGAAATTGATCACAAAAAGGCCTACGATGTGATCTACTTAGATTTCCAGAAGGCCTTGGATGCTGTTCCCCACAAACAGCTCCTGCTTAAGCTCAAAGCAGCAGGGATTTTAGGGACTGTAGCGGCGTGGATCAAAAATTGGTTAACAGACAGGAAGCAGCAGGTAGTTATTAGAGGCACAATGTGGGCCTTCGTTTATAGTGGGGTACTATAGGGATCAATTTTATGGTCACTGTTATTTAATTTACATTAACAATATTGGCAACAATATATACAGTAAACTGGCTAAATATGCAGCCAACGTCAAGGTGGATGGTGTAGCAGATACTGAACTAGGGGCATGGAGTCTATAGTTAAATATTGTTTTAATCAGTGACTAGGCTGATACCTGGCAGATGAAATTTAATGTAGACAAATGTAAGGTAATCCATGCAGGCAGCCAAAATATGAAGTACAGATATTTCATAGGTTCCACTGAAATAAAGGTAGCTGATTGGTAGATCTTGGTGTGTATGTTGATGCTTCCATGTCCCACTCTCACCATCTCTAGGTGTGTGAAGTTTAAGTCAAGGGAGGCGATGCTAAGATTATACAATTCTTTGGTAAGATCCCACCTAGAATATTGTGTGCGTGTTTGGTCACCTTGCCTTAAAAAGGACATTGTTGACTTACAAATGATTCCTGGTCTTAGAGGAATGTCTTATGAGGAGAGGTTAGCTGAGCTGAATCTGTTCAGCCTCCAGCAAAGGAGACTAATCCAGGTATGTAACATTCTAACAGGTCTGGATGCTGTTCAGCCAAATAGTTATTTCAGTATTATTTCACATGCATCTATATTTCACTCGTAGCTATAGCTATTTATATTTGTTACACAGTGTGTAGCAAGAGTATGGGATGGTCTTCCTGTTAGTGTAGTACAAGCTAAAACCTTGGGTTCATTTAAATCAGGGCTAGATAAGATTTTAACAACTCTGAGGTATTAGCTGAGTTCTCCCCAAACGAGCTTGATAGGCCGAATGACCTCCTCTCCTTTGTAAATTTCTTTTTGTCTGTGGAGAGAATGTCAACCTCATCAACCCCAGAGGTTTACTTGCCTCAGCAGCAACATTCAGGTTTCTGGGGATTCTTCCTGTGAAGTCAGTCATTGAGAGAACATGCAGGGACAAAGAGGAAGAAGGTCCAAGTCTATAGAGTCCACGTGTTCCCTGTTTTGCTGCATGGCTGCGATGCATGGACACAATCATTGACCCAAGACAAAGACTGGACTCCTTTAGTACTGTGCCTCTTTGGAGAATTCTTGGGCACCACAGGTTTGACTTTGTGTTGACCCTGCGGTTACTTAGGGAGTTCCGAATGAGGCACATTATCTGCATTGTGAGGGAGCATCAGTTATGGCACTACAATCATGTGGTGCGATTCCCCGAGGGTGAGCTGGCTTGCCGGATCTTTTTTGCTGAGGGCCTGAGCAGCTGGAACAGGCTATGGGGACGACCACGTGACACCTGGCTGCGGTAGATAGACGGCCATTCCGGAGGGTGGGGCCGGACCATGTGGCCCTCTTTAATGCACTGATTTTACGCCAACCTGGCCATTCCATAGGGGTGTATGTTGAGTCATGTCTCAGAGCTGTAAACGGAAATGGTGAAGAAACTAAATCATGAGAACTTGCATATGAAGTGGTTTGTGGGCGGGGGGGGGGGGGGGCGATTGCGGCGGAGGGGGTGAAGCTA
>JAODUD010000095.1:17490366-17503164 GCA_026784285.1 Stomatorhinus walkeri | reverse complement strand
GCCCCCCCCCCCCCCCCCAGCGCAGTGCTCTCACCGCTCTCACCGCTCTCCTGTTTGTTGTTGTGGTTTCTCTAACACAGGCATCCTGGTAGCGATTTCATCCTTTACACTCAACCTGGGCGGCATTGGCGCGGCCAGAAACCTGCACTCTGCCCTGCTAGAGAACAAATTTCATACGCCCCAGTCGTTCTTTGACACCACCCCCTTAGGCCGCATTATAAACCGCTTCTCCAAGGACATTTATGTGATTGACGAGGTGCTGCCCTCCACTTTCCTCATGTTCCTGGGGACGTTCTTTGCCTCCCTGTCCACCGTGATCGTGATCGTTTCCAGCACGCCCATTTTCGCGGTGGTCATAGTGCCCCTGGCTCTCATTTACTTCTTTGTACAGGTATTATTTACGCCCACGAACTCTCCCATGTGTATTGTGCGCTTGTGTTTCTTCCCTTATCAGCAGAGGAACAGTGATAAAATGCATGCGTCCGAACACTGTGCCAATTTTCTGGACTGTTTCAATTTGGGAATTTCCATGGCTTTCATGTTCCTGTTTTCGCTGCTGCCCCCAGCCCCTCCCCATCTAGCCTGCCTCCCAGTTACAGTGGATTCATTTCCCCTGCTCTCCTCACTCTGCATGTCCATTTCCTGCCTTCTCATTCTGGTTTATTTTCACACACACACAGCCTGGCCGTAATGTATCCAGTCCAGTGGGACTTTGAAGTCTGTCTGCCCAAACCAGGCCTTTTTTTTTAGTGCAGCAAATATTTATCTTATTAGGAACTTAAATTGGTGCCTAAGACTTATAATTTCAATCTAATGTTTTCAAAACCTTCTCTGAAAAATGATTTAGAGTAAAATATGTTTAATATTTTTCCCTATGTTACTTGATAGTATTATCCAAGTGTAGTAATATCAGAACTTACTGGGTAGAAAGCATTAACTAGAGTTCAGAATTGTTCCTGACCAGGGATTTTCACTGTATATCACAGCTGTAGATTAAAATAATGGGCTATTAATGATCAGTTTTCTTTTGTTAAGAATCAGATGGTGCGATAGCTGTGCTCTGCTGACCCCTATTGGTGACCTGTTGTAGAAGTTTGTTGTTTCCGTGTTTTCTTTTTTTAACCTGAGTTGACCTTTTTCAGAAAGAGGAAAGGGGAAGGACAGTGTGGAGTGACAATGGGTCACATTTACAGCCTCTGACCATGTTTGCACTGATTTCTCTCAGTACTCTGGTATCATGCCACAGTTCACAAAATTTGTTGTAGCTGCTGTAGAGTCTCCAGCGTGCCGTGTGTGTGTGTGTGTGTGTGTGTGTGTGTGTGTGTGTGTGTGTGTCCAGGTATACCTTACCTTGTGGGGGCAAATGTTCCCACAACTTGATGAATATCCATTTTTTTAACCTTACGGGAAAACTATTTTATAAAATTCTGTGACTACAACGAAAAAACTAAAAATGCAAAAAATTGGTTACTTATGGTTATGCTTAGAGTTGGGTAGAGCTTAAGTTTATCACAGTTAGCATTAGCATTTTTCCCAAGGAATGAATGAACGGTCCCCAAAAAGATATGATTACATGACCGTGTGTGTGTGTGTGTGTGTGTGTGTGTGTGTGTGTGTGTGTGTGTGATCCCTTGTGGCCCTTACTCTCTAGGGTAGACCCTGACATGAATAATCAGTTATAGAAGGTACTGCCAATGTACAAGATGGGACACAAAGATACTACTAATTAAAAAAACATTGCCAGTCTTCTTACAATTGTACAAGTTCCTTTCAGTCGGAGGTACTGCTCTCTTCCATGGCATGACATTAGATTGCTGTTCTTGTGTATACTGCATATATTCAAAGTTTGGCATTCAATTAATCACATTTTATATCATGCAGCAACCTTTATCAAGTGGGAACCAAAAAAACAATCAGCACAACCCCCCCTTGTGGTGGAGTTCTGTAACTCCGCCTTCTGGAAACTGTAGCGCAGGGGTCTCCAACTCCGGTCCTGGAGAGCTACCGTCTAGTAGGTTTTCTATCCTACCTAGCTTCTGATGAGCCACACTAGTTCTCAGGTACATACCAGGAGCAGGTGTGGCTCATCCAAAGCCAGGTAGGATAGAAAACTTACTGGATAGGAGCTCTCCAGGACCGGAGTTGGTGACCCCCTGCTATAGCATCTCTCGGATGGCGGTGGCCCGAACGTCTGTGTGCCTCAGACCATCCAGAAGCCAGCGGGTTTTTTTGGCGCAAGTTCTCCCGCTGGTGCATTAACACCGCCGTTCTGTTGTGTTGTGCCACGACACAGGTGTGCTACTTCTGGGCATCGCTATACACTGCCGGGCCTACAGCATGCTGAGGGCGGCCCGCGTCATCCACCACAACATGCTCCACGCCACCCTGAGGGCTCCGCAGGCCTTTTTTGAAGCAACTCCCACAGGGAGAGTTTTGAACCGCTTCAGCAAAGATGTGGACACAATAGATTGTCTCATTCCAGAGAATATTGATATTTGGATGCGCACTTTCTGGTACACAGCAGCCGTGCTGATCATGTGCTCTGCCCTCACCCCTATGTTCTTCATAGTCATAGTGCCGTTAATGCTGTTCTATTGGTGGGTCCAGGTAAATAGGCTTGTCGGCTAACTCATTAATACAGCATGCCCCGTGTTGTGTTGTCGTAGTTTATCACTGCTGTCCTAGTGTTGTAGTCGCTGTGTGGTTTGGTCATTTAGATGCTAGTGTGTTAACAAAGTAAAGTTGCAACTCCTTGGTTACTCATGACTGTTTTTTGATAACGCACCACCTGGACAGGCTTAATGAAATAACGAGAAAACAACTGTGGTCACAGAAAAGTCATCTGTGACTTCATTTGTGTTCTACAAAAGCGACGGCTACTGGACATTGTCTTTTCCTTCACAAGAACAGTATCGATTATTTTGTCGTGATTGACCCATAGTATTACTGTGATCAATGTGATGATACTGATTTTGTTCACACAAAATTTAAATATGAAAAGTATACAAGCAGGTGGATACTAAGGAACAGCAGTATGCACCATTAAGGAGTGTTTATGGCAGTTTTGTTCTTCATTATCATATGCTTTGATTTTTCAAATCAACTACTTATTTCTTTTTGAGGAATACATGAGTTTATTTCATTAGTCTGACAGGAGATTAGTCAACACCTTTACCCATTTGTCCTGTAACAAGTTGTCTTCTTCTGAATCAGATACTAATATCTTACAGTTGTCATGACAGTCATCTATAGTGGTTCCGAGCCTCCTCTTGTTTATCTGGCTAACCAATCAGTCATTCTTTGGCTTGTAGGAACTGCAGTCCCATCGCATTTCATCAACAATGAAATTCATTAATGAAGTAGCAGTCTTTCTGGCACTTACTGAACGATTCCTCTGTAGTGATCTCGGAAATCCATTCACTAAAAGTGTGATTAAAAGTAGAAAGCCTTTGGATAAGGGAACAGATCTATAGCTGAAAAGCAAATTTCCAAAACTCACTCAGTCCATGGGATGTTTTCAAGGAAATTAGGAGTTTTGGAAATTTAGCAAAAGCTTTTCATTGGATTGCACAAGGAATGAGTGAGTTTGGTTCTCAAATGCCCCAACATATGATGACCAAGCTTTAGGCCACTTGCAATTTCATCTCAAATACAACAAAAGTGGACTGAGTGAGCTTTGGAAATTTGCTCTTCACTTAGAAAAGGTGTCATAGAAATATCAATGTAGGAGGTATATGGATCTGCTGGCTTTAATCTGCATATTATCTTTATTTATTTATCTATTTAGTACTGCCAAAGGGTTTAAGATTTAATCCTTTATGGATTTTGTTTGGTAATTCTAATGCATCAACATGATAATTGAAAAATTTTGTCTAACGGAGCTGCACCATTAATAACAATTAAGGGCAGTAGTTTCTAAAACATCTAATAAAACTATTAATGATGCAGCTAATGCATATATTGGAAGCTATTTCATAACTAACTGACTGAAAATCAGCTCCACTTCCTCCAAGAGCAGGATAATCACAATTGGTAAACATTCCGACGCACATGAATTTATATACTACATATGCAATCCCACCTTCGACTGGATCATCAGAACAGAATTCAGACTGGTGGACAGAAGCTTCTAGCGTGGTTAGAATCACGCTCATTATGTCGGAACATTGTCATTTTGGTTTTGGGATTCTAATAACAGACATAAACAGGGATCCATTTTACCCCTCTATGCCCTGTCCTTGCTGTCACCCCATAAATGGAAAACGTCATTTCGTTAACTAACCCTCACTATCACTATCATTTCATTCTTTCAGTCCTTTAACCTTTTATGCTTTATCTTTGCATGATTGCATAAACTGCTATTTGTGGGCTTTTTTTCCTTTTGTAGTAAAGGGTGGCATTCTGAATAATTGTTAGTGTTAAAAGATATTTATTTATTTACGTTCATGACTGAACAATGTATAGCTTACATGTTAAAATATTTCGAAACCCAAACCATACACTACAACATTAAGACAGAATTAAGTAATAATAACATGAAAGTTTTGTTTTGTATTTATAGGGAAAAAAAATCCATCATAAGAATATAATAATATGTGATAACCGATTGTTTGAAAGTGTGGGGGTTTGATTTATAAAACATTTTGCAACGTTTTAATGGCTACATGTTAAATAAGGTCAGTTTACCATGTAAATGATTTAAATTAAGATGCAGCTGTTTTCTGAATCTCCCCCAATTGACGCGTTCCTTTAATAATATACGGTTCAATTGTAATTTTCATATTTTCCTTCTATAGAGATTTTATGTGGCCACATCACGCCAGCTAAAGCGGCTGGAGTCCGTCAGCAGGTCTCCGATATACTCTCACTTTTCTGAAACCATCACGGGAACTAGTGTGATCCGTGCATTTGGGAGGCACAGTGCCTTCATACAGATAAGTGACATGAAGGTGGATGAAAACCAGAAAAGTTACTACCCTGGTATTGTTGCCAACAGGTAGGTGTAGAGCTAAATGGTCAGCAGGCACTGGAATGATGAGATTGTCTGCCTTGTGTTTCTGAATAAGATTATTAACTTGTTTTTAATGCACACAGATGGTTGGGTGTCCGAATTGAATTTATCGGAAACTGCATTGTGCTCTTTGCGGCGCTGTTTGCTGTGGTTGACAGAAACAGTTTAGAACCGGGGCTTGTAGGATTTTCTGTCTCCTATGCATTGCAGGTGAGCAAAACTGATCAGCATGCAAACTCATTTGCATGTTCAGATGGAGGTTCGTGCTTTCTTTATGTTCTGTAAGGCTGCACCATATCAGATCTCACTTTTGTTGTGATTATAGGGCGCAGGCACAATAATCACCAGGGCTTTAGATGACAGGTGGAGTTTGTCCGAAAACCATTTTTTGGTACTTTGCAGATGTTTACATACGCCCGCGATTTAGTAAGCGGTTTAGTAGTATAGGTTAAATATTAGTAATCTGTATAAATTCGGCACATCCTTCTGTTTAATAAACGTGCGGGACTTTAAATTGCCACAACACTGGTGTCTTTTTGACCTTGTTTATCCACGATATCTCCTTTTTCAAAAGATGTTATGGATGCTGCTCTGTCCCTTTCTTCACCTCCACCTCAGTGCTTATCGCTTCCATGATTTACCCTGACAGTAGTTATGTGGCATGCGCCACTAACTGAATGAAATGAACATAAGGATATGCCGAATTTATTCAGATTACTAACTTATGGGTGTCTGAATTATGCATCTCATTCATATTTTAAACAGACTACTAATCTAAATTGTAGGCGTAAGTAAACATCCGTATACTACTGAAAAATGGGCATCTGGACAAATGTTTCACTCATCATCTAAAGTCTTGATTTTTGGGAGACACCATATTATCATGTGGAAATAGAGACCTGATATCATTCAGGCCTAGTTCTACATTGGCATCTGTGTCTGAATATAGTATTTAATTTGTGCATTATGCCCATCGCTTCCACCCTTTATATCCGCTGTTTGGTGGTAGGTGACCATGTCTTTGAACTGGATGGTCAGGATGTCCTCGGATTTGGAGAGCAACATTGTAGCAGTAGAAAGAGTGAAGGAGTATGCAGAAACAGAGACAGAGGTGGGTCAGCCTTTAGTGAATATGTGAATAAATGATTGTTTTACGAAATTAACCCCCAAAGAAGAATATTTGCCATAGTTTGGATGCAATGCAGTTATTTATAATGTAACACTTTTCAGCTTTTGTTACAACCGACCATTATATATACAATTAAACTTCGACAGAAATAGCAGTAATGAAAAAGTGCCAGTATTCCCCTTTGTCACATGATCCGAGCCACAGCTCATGTGCAGTGCAGCTTCACCAACAGTAGTGTGTTGGCATATGATGGTTATATAGGCACCCTGGGAGGTAATGGAGAAGAAGCCCCCCCCTGAATGGCCCCAGACAGGCAAAGTGGAGTTCCACGACTACAGCGTGAGGTATCGGGAAGGCCTGGACCTCGTGCTGAGGAACCTCACACTCAGCGTTAAGGGTGGAGAGAAGGTGAGCCTCGCTTGTTCTGGGAGGAACAAAACAGAGTGCAAAGGCGTACGACACAATAAGCGCAGAGCTGTCAAAGTCGGCTTTAGTGTCGGCAGGTTAGACTTTCAAACGCAGTCACTAAAGGTCACGGGCAAAAGCCAGTCTATGGGCTGTGTCTATAATGGCTCACGCGATCATTAAAGCAATAATAAGAATAATAATAATAAAGGTTTGATTCTATAAAGACTAACAGACCTTTTCCCACAAACGTTTTTGTTTCATTGCATTGCAATAATAAATATGCAAGTTAAGTATGAAAACTGCACTGGTTCTATTGATTTCTGTATATATTTTCCCCTTTTTTGAAAATGCAATCTATTATTGTTGGGACAATAATCATTAAAAATGACCCCCTACTGATGTGGTGACACTCGCATTTGGCCCTCATCAGAACATAATTGCCCCTGCATGCTGTAGGTAGTGCAGGGTATCTGTACAAACACTGCTTAAAAAGCTCATATTTGTACTCACGATTGCATTGTTTAGTCATTATTCATGACCGTATGAAGCAGCTATGGGAAAACCTGGCGGACTGCAAGGTTAAAAGGTTAAAGTGTTTAAACTGATAATTATAGCTGCATTTCACCGTGGTCATTTCGACATGCATCCATCTTTTATCCTCAGATCGGTATTGTGGGAAGAACAGGAGCTGGGAAATCTTCGATGACCCTCTGCCTGTTCCGCTTGCTAGAAGCAGCCAGTGGAGAAATCACTATTGATGGGGTGAAGGTTTCTGAAATAGGATTGCATGACCTTCGCTCTAAGCTCACCATCATTCCTCAGGTGTGTCTGTCAGTTTGCACCCTTTCGATGTGTCTGTTTTGTGACCCTGTCCTCTTAAACCTCCAGAATTTAACACACAATATTCATATTCTTATGGACTAAAATCCATTGTTCTCTTGCCATTTCTCTGTTCTAGTATTTGGCAGGAGAAACTTGTAGTGTAAAGAAATCAGGAACATTAAATCAGTGGAGTGAAAAATAAATCAGAACTATGTTATATAAAGCAGATTGAGAATGTATTTGCTCCTATTTTCAGCAGTTTTGTACTTTAAATTTTAAAGTCTCAGATCATTTTGTGCAATTGCAGAGGTACATTCAGGAAGTCTGAGAGAAAAAAATGACTTGTTTCTGTGATTTATTTGGTGTGTAGTTGGTGTGCAGTGACTGCAGTTTTCGTGTGTGTGGGGAAAAAGACAGGCCATTCCCAGTTAACCAAAATAGAAATCTGTGGGTATCAGTTGCTGCTCAAAACACTTGCAAACAATTAGGCTATACAGGTCTGACCACTTTTGGTTTTTACTGTGAAACCCAAGTCGTCACCACATGCACAGATACTCAGAATTACTTAAGGTCTCCAGGAAAAAGGGCTGAAAGTATTGTTAGCTATGTAATGACTGGTGAAAACCACACCCTGCATTCCACAGTAAGAACCTCATACCAACAGGCATGGTGGTGGTAGGGTTTGGCTTTGGGGCTTTCTGTGTCAGGATCTGGAGAAATATCCATTATGGATGAAACCACATCATCTAGTAAACACCATGAGTATGTGTACCTGGCTTTTATAGTAATACAATGGGCCAAAATATACTAGTATGTCTACATAAAAATGGCTGAAGTAGAAAAAGTAACAGATTCTGGGCAGGAATATATAGCATAAATATAATGAAATTTTTAAAAATATAGCATGATATTGTCATGAAAATATAGCATGAAACATCAATAATATGGTATGAGAATTCCAAAGAAGGCAGTTTGCCGGGGTTAGCATGGCTCCGCACTGTGTGACACAGGTCAGTCACCATTGGAAGCAGCCATCTAAATGTGGCTCAGCTATCTGAGTGATTCCTTTACACAGGTAGCAGTGTGGGGTATAACCTTTGCTAAGTGGCATAAAACATTTACATTGTTACCACTTGATTAGCCACAACTGCTCATGGACCAAGCTTGTCTTCAACAGTGAATCATGTCACCGCAAATGAATATATAAGTTAAAGGTCAAGTTACAGTGTGGCTGAACTTCAACAGCAACATTGTGTGACCTAAGTTTGATTGTTGGCGCTAGACATGGTGGCTCCAGATTCACATAAACAGCCACTTCATTTCGAATTTCACACTGTACATTGTCTAGAGAAAATGGCATGAAGAAACAAAACCTTCAATGCCAGCAGGGTTCAGTTCTGTGTCTGAAAACGTATAAATGAAAGGGGTCTGAGGAGAACGGCCAGACTAAAGGTGAAATGTGAAACGTGCCGGTAAAAATTACAAAATTAAAGCCTGTAGGTAAGAATGTGTGTTCAGTAGCCTAGGTAACGGATATGTTAATAGAAACATATAACAGTGTGATTGTTTGAATAGTTTTATACCAGGCTGTTCGGGCCCTGAACTCCTGGTGACAGATTGTCCTGCTCCGGCCCCGAGTACTGTGCAGCTTCACCTTCACCAAGTCAGACATATAATTCAACCTATCAGACAAAACAATGAACCACTTTGTTGAATTTTTCACAGATTTTTAGGTTTAATGGTTATGATTAAAAGCCTTTAATATTATTATATGACAACCAATAAAATGCATTACTGTCTGAACCCTTTACCCTTGAACAGAACAGTACTAGGTATATCTTAGTACCAAAAGACCATTTTTAACATATACATTTGTACCATGTTTTCTCAGTATAAAACTGCATGTCTGCACGGGTCTTTTAAGCCAGTGGTGCCCAATTTTTACGACGCCAGCTCAGTCGTGACCCTATATCAAGTATAGTTCTAAATTAACACTGTAATCAAGCACACAGCGCACTTTGCAATTTACGCCGACGTCTATTGTACAAACCTGGTTGGATGTGCCAGTGAATTTTAAATTAAGCATCTGTGGTTTTGATTTTTGGATTGGTTGAGTGTTCACTAGTTTTAAGCAGTTGCAAACCCATTATCCAATTGTATATGTTAATTCTCAGATTGGAGCTGGGAAATCTGATCGTGGATCAGCATAGGAGCTTGCTGGTTTTAAAATGTTTATATTTCCAATTCTGCCTCGTGACCCTTTCAGAATTTGCCCACTTGAGAATTGCTGTTTTAAACACATTTTTTGCTGCCTAAACTTGGACATTTTACTCTGTCTAAAGAGTACAAAATGCTATCTGGAAACACATCTTAGTTTATTCCCTGATGGCATTCCATACAGTTTCTGCTCCATTGTGCTTTTCTCCTTGATCAGACAAACAATCAGGAATTTAGTAAAGAGCATCATTATCATACTATCGGCTACAGAATTAGCTTTTGTACTTAAGTGCCTCTATAAACGCAGCATCATCAGCATGGGTGACCCAGTAGCTCAGTAGTTATAATATTGTACCTTGACATCTTCAGCTGAATGTGTGGATGCACATGCATGGAGTTTACATGTTGTTGGTATTTTAATGGAGAATATATGGATTTATCTGTATTACTTAGTGAAATATTGTCCCCAAGAGTATTTTCTGATGTTTCAGCAATTCATTTTGCATAATGTGACCTGGTTCCATGTTTTTATCGCAGGAACCTGTCCTCTTTTCTGGAAGTCTGCGGATGAACCTCGATCCTTTTGATAGCTACAGCAACGAAGAGGTCTGGAAAGCCCTAGAACTGTCTCATTTGAAGAGGTTTGTGAACAACCACTCCTCCAAACTGGACCTAATATGTACAGAAGGTGGAGAAAATCTCAGGTAAACGGAACTGAATTCAATACAGTATTCAATTTCCCCCCTTAAAATTTAAAAGATCATATTAGTAAGGGAAGGGTAAAAACTTTTTGTTTGACAGTGTGGGCCAAAGACAACTGGTTTGTTTGGCTCGAGCCCTCCTCAGAAAAACCAGGATCCTTATCCTGGATGAAGCTACGGCAGCCATTGATCTTGAGACGGATGATCTGATCCAGTCCACTATCCGCACACAGTTTGAAGACTGCACAGTCTTCACAATTGCGCACAGACTCAACACCATCATGGACTACACCAGGTTAAAAGCCCTCATCCTGCTCTTCTAACCCATCGAGATGTTTTTGTGGGATTCACAGCGTTTAATGTCGGCAGTCATCTTTTACACATCCTTGAGATTGAATCTTCTTGGTCTAGTTTCACATCTATGAAAATCACATTTTAAATGTAGCTGCTTAGTAGACACTGATACAAACCAAAACAACTTCCCTCACTACTCCTGACCATTGTCTAACAATTATGGTGCTTTGTCTTAGCTTTGATGTGACTTGATTCTAACTAGCTAGGGTGGGAATCGGCAAATTTCCTAGTGTTGTCATGTTAGGCTGGATTATATGGTTTTACTGCTAATGACGGCCATTTCTCCCTCCTTTCCCCCAGAATCCTCGTATTGGACAAGGGACAAATAGCAGAATTTGACACTCCAACAAATCTTATAGGACAGAAAGGAATATTTTATGGAATGGCCAAAGATGCAGGACTGGCTTGATACCACACTCTTTCCTATTCCAAGTGCCTTTACAGTGTAGGAATCTACTGAATGCACCATTTTGTACTGACCAGTAAAATGCAGCCACCATCAACCCTTTACCTGTGCCCACCCTCAAGTTCCTTACTTTTGTACTGTATTTAAGCTACTACTTTGCTCTTCTAGGGAAACAAATACCCAATACAGTAAGATCTGCAAACTTGAATTACTGAAATCTGAAGTATAATAAAGAATTGTGCAATTCCTACATTATTTTGAATAAATTGTATATTTAATATGCACAGTGCTTGAAAAAACCACTTAAGTTTTGAACTTTTATTCATGACACAAAATATACAAGTTTTTAAATCTGAACACAAAAAAAGGTAATCCCCTTACAGCTAGAGGTGCACTCTGCACCTTATACAAAAGGGGAGAGATCAGTGTGAAGTTAGTTTGGGTAGAACACTACAAATGTTTACAAAATCGATAAGCTGGGAATAGTATCTTTATACTGGAAACAAAGATGAATAGTTTGGTTAACAGAACTGAACCTAACTGAGTACTTCATAGTGGTGTTTGCAGCATTATGAACAAAAGGAGCTTTTAAAGGGTATGAATACCTATTTTACATTGGTGTATCTCACTGGTGTTTTTCTAGTTCATTACATCACTGGTTCACCTTGTTTAAGCAGCAGAATTGCAGGGTCAGGACAGGCAAATCTTCATCTTCTTCCCCGGCATCTCCTGATGTGTACAAATATTCAGAAAGCAACCAGTTAAGATAACTCAGAGAAAGATCACATGGTAACTCTACATTACAGAGCCCTCCTGCAGTCCAAGCCCAGACAATATGTAAACACCTGGACTCTCAAATAGGCAAGGCTTTCACGGACACGTTACACGAACAAGTCGTAAAGATTCACTTAATGCAGAAATAAGTAGCCATTTCATGCTGTTTTTTTTCCTCCAAAAGCACTCTTTGGATTGGAGGGGAAAAAATCCAGATGAGTCTGGTACTGCAAAATACCTTCTAGATTAACATACAAAATAGTATTAAACAATTCTTGTGCCTTTGGGATAACATGAGCCAAGTGCAGCTCTGCATTACAAATTTTTTGGCAAAAGGAATTCTATCCTAAGCACTAATTTAAGCTATTGTGACTTTCACTTAAGAATGCTTAACCCACTTTAAATATCGAAAGCAATCCTAACCACTGAATTTTAACCTAAACTGTCTGCTACATACATAGAAAAGAAAAAAAAGCAATCCATTAAATCTATGAAATGATATGCACAATGGCAAGCTTTAAAAGGTTTTACAGACAACAGCATTCAAACATTGATGTGGGTAGAGAAAGGAGTACCTGGGATGAGTACCTGCACAGTTTGACAGTATCCTTGATTTTTAATTTGGCTTTCATGGGTCGCTCACAACACCAACGCTGTGTGAGGTATGGAAGTCAGCTGGAATAATTCATTACCCTACACTTCCACCATCCCAATGCTATTGGCTCTCAAGTCTCAGAACAAAGTGCATTAGAATGCAATAGCAATGAAGCACAAAAAAAAAAGCTGCATACATCCTTGTATCTGGGGAAAAAACGACTGCATTCACAAACAAACCCGAAGAAGCCCCATGTGCCTCAAACAGTGTAAAGGTTAAATGATAGCTAAAAAAAAATCTAAAAAGTAGGAATACGATTTATGAACTATATATAAAATGGAAACAAATCAAAGTGGGTAGTGGGGGGGGGGGGGGGGGTTT
>JAODUD010000095.1:17474788-17485148 GCA_026784285.1 Stomatorhinus walkeri | reverse complement strand
AGCAAAAAGATATGCATGTATATTCAGATATATCAACAGATCTTCAAGATCAATTATAAAAAGCAAAACAGATATGCTCGTCAATGAACAGTGAAATTTGATTTGTTTTTCAGACTGAAATGTGAACGAGTCTGCATGCACGGGAAACAGGTTATTACGCACACGTAGTTTATGTGTAACTTATTAAATTAAATTTACTACATCTAAAATACTTATTTAAGCTTTCGCGATAAATACGACGACAAAGGTTTAGACACCGGAAGTTCAAGATAGGAACTAAATAATCCGTTCGCTGTTGTTACATCCAATCCTGTCCCTCCAGGGAGGAGTAAATTTAATACAGTAATGCACTAGCATGTTAGCTTATAGTAAGCTGTTACATAACAGTCAAACTAGCGGCAGTACAAATGTTGCTATTGCACTTTAATACAAGGAAGCGAGAGCCGTCCAACATGATTTGATCATATCTTATGCGAACTTCAAACACCTTCGCTGAAAACGAGCAAAACAGGCGTCAACTGACTCGGTTGCTAGCCTGTTCATATATTTTAGATGTGTTTCTAGCTTGTCGCTGGCAACTAACTTGCCTTCACAGACCTTTCGCGAAGTTAAAGGCAGTCACTGGATATTGATATAGATAAAATACACATTTTTCACTGCTGCTTATGAGTTCTTTTACTGGCTGAAATGTCAACGCTGTCGCTGGATAAAGGAATGCAAGAGCGGCTGCGAGAGGCATCCGCGATCGGGGACATCGACGAAGTGCGAGCTTTAGTGGAAAGCGGAGTAAACGTCAACTCGCAGAATGAAATAAACGGATGGTAAGTGAGCCTTTAGCCGGCTAGCCGGGCCGTGATATCTAAGCGGCGGTTGCGTTTCGCTAACTACCCGCACAGGCGGCAGACTCCACATTTTCGTTTAATCCAAACGCACATACCGCTAGTCGGAAATTATGACGTGGTTTTGTTATTACAGCGAGGCGACGGTAGATTTAGTTACCGGGCAGGTCAGTCAATGCATAATTTTGGTTTAGTGACCTGATCATCAGTATCCGTCTGCAAAGGAAACTAACTCGCCACTTTTCTCTTATTTTGTTTTAACGCGCTTAACCGTTGACTATTAAGATTGTGTTTGTACAGTAATCCATATTGCTATTACCATAAAAGCAGATTAACGCAGGAAACAAGACACGATTATACACGATTAAGATTTTACTATGTATATGTTAAAGCACGGTAACTGCGAATAATTGCATATTCCTTTTTACAGAAAAGCGGTTTGTTTACCTGCATTGTGTTTTGCCGGTTTATTGTTTTCAGACTCCTACCTTTTATTATTTTTGAAGGCCACTTATGTTTATCAATTTGATTTAAATTAATCAAACGCTTAATCGAATTTTTTGTCAAAATATTTTTTGTCTGTTATAGTTGGTATTTTCCTACAATAAGTGCCTTATTCACTTGTATTACAGCAGGTCCGCAGCCGATACTTCGACAGCCTGTGTTGAGTCATATCAACTCCTAGCTTTAGGATTCTCTTTTGAGACTGAACACTCTCTCTCTTTCTGTATCCTAATTGATAAAGCTGTTCATCAGCAATATGATTAGTTTTCCATTAGAAGATGCGAGACGTGTTCTTCAGTGGCGCCTGTAGACATTTTAATGGGGGTGGCTATCAGGGGCCAGTTTATATTTTTGGGGGTGGCCGCTTCGCGCCGTGTCACTTCTGTGGTTTTCCTTGAAAAATAAAATAATGTATTATTTTGTTTTCGTTTTATTGTTATAGCTAAATACATGAACATGGTAACCATGTATTTACTAGGCGTGACATCCCTGGTAAATACCCCTAAGATCAGCTCCTGTTGTTGTTTAGATTGTTGTGTGCATATTGTCTTTATTTTCATTTTCAGAATGTATATATCTGCATGGACATGAAAAAAAAGTTTTCTTGCTCATCCTGCGCAAAATAAGGGGTTGGAAGAAAAGATTTAAATAAAAACATTTTTTGTCCTTCTAGGACATGTCTGCACTGGGCGTGCAAGAGGAACCACAAACCGATTGTGGCTTATCTTCTGAACTCTGGAGCAGACAAAGATGTTCTTACCTCAAAAGGAGAATTAGCTGCCCAACTAACCTCTAAGCCTGATATCAGAAGACTTCTAGGAGGTTTGTTAGTATAAATATGTACTGTATATACATCCAAACATCAAATTACTTTTAGAAATTTCATGTAATTTCTGACTTTGCTGTGCATAGTAACCTTCCTTAATGAATTGTACTTGTTTTTTCACTGATTCTTGAGAATAGGGGCAAAATCTTATTTTGGGGGGAATTTTATTTTAACTCTTCAATCATGCTGGGAAAATATATTTTAAAATATCAAAGTCCTGGCTATTAAATTTGTAATGGGCCAGGCCTCCTAGTGATTTAATTTTATCTTAAGCAGCATTTGTTATTCTTGCAGCCGAGGGCTTAAATTTTAAAATATAAAACACATTTATGGCACAACACACAGCAGGCGCGCAACAGAAATTATTCACATGTACTCATTTTTTAAATCATTCTGAACATACTTCCAGTGGATATAACAGAAAAAAACCATCTGAAGTAGGTGACAGCCAAGTCGACATCATACAAAACACAAAATAATACACAAACATTAAAAACTTGAAAACACACAGAATGCCATTTCAAACACAAACCTCCTGTTCTTGGTTGTTTCACATTTTAGCAGGACTGTTACATTGAGAACTTTAAAATACTGAGTTAACGTCTTACGAAGTTGACAATTGTTATATATTGTAGTGAGTAGCCATTTTATTTTTTAATGTTGCTAGGATTTCTCTTAATGCTAAGCAAAATATGCATTTTTAAACCATAATTTTTATTCAGTTTTGATTTGGAAGCTCTACAGAGTTGACCAGTTATGGTTGTGACACACCTGATTCAATATTATTTCTTGAATTTATCAAAAAAAGAGAGGGAGAGCTTGCCAGTGTTTGATTTTTAAGGTGCTTAACACATTTTTTTTCGTTTGAAGCTATAAATGCTTGTCTGGGACAAGGGTGTTTTCTGGCACAGGACAGGAGACATTAAAAAACATGAAAGCGAACCAATAATTATGTAAATCTTTTTGATTTCAGGCCTATAAATATTTAAAAATAAAATCAACAGGTTGATATATAATTTTGTTTTTTTTTGTAGGATATGATTTGGCTCAATTCTGAATCATTTTTGGAAATGCTTCTAGCTGGGGTGTTGTTGGGATAATGTCTGTTTGGCTATAACGTAAGAGCAATCACTAAAATGTCCTTGTCCCGTTGTCCATCTTGGCTTGTAGAGTATTTAAGATCATTATAATGATAATGAGGAATTCCTTTCTTTCTGGTGAAGACCAGGCTGTTACAAACAGAAAGTGTCACTGAGTCCTTCAGCTAATGCACTTACCCTTTTGTTTCATGGCATCTGCCCTGTCTTTGATCTGTCTAATAAATTAATGAACTTCAGTGAGACCAGGTCCCTCTGACCATTATCCCCACACCATAAGTGGGATTTCGGCTATGCGTCTTATCAAACCCCATTTAATATTCTATAAGACTGTTACCATGAAAGAAAAGGCAGTGACTTTTGATTGTAGGACAACCCAAATCTATTAGCAAATGGATTCCATCTACTTGAAAGTGAGTATGTCATCTGACGGTGGTGAAGATCAGGCCTGTTGTTCTGTTTAGTGGAATGTTTAGAGGCATTGAGAAATGTATTTTCAGTCTTGCAGTAAATGATGATGACGTGGATAAGCATTGCTGCAGATGCTACAGATTCAGATGTAGGAGTTTAAGCAGAGTTTGCGTTGGCTGGATAGATATCTTGTATGCAGATTTCTTGAAAGTGCATTTAAAATCTGCAGGTATTAAGAAGTACAAGTAGCTTTGATCAGAGAACAACAGTAACACTCAAGGGCTTGTCTCTGGGCTGTTTACTGGCATTGAAAATTATCTGTACATTTTTCACACTAACACTGGAATGGTCAATGGTAATTTGTGGTTTCTTTTGTTTCCCTATTATTTGCAGTTGAGGAAGATGTTCTGGAGGTAAAAGAGCCAGAATTACCTATTATCCCAAATTATCTGTCAAATCCACCATTCCCTTACGGCAAGTCTGACACGGATGACCTCATTTTGGCACCCCACACTTTCCAGAATGGAACGGCTAATCGACAGCCTTACTGTGAGCCTGTCACCTCTCTGCCTTCCCCCCCGGACCTGACTCCAGCCTCTTTAATTTCCTATGAACGGGAACAAAGCTTGTTTGTTGACCCCGAGAACTCGAAAGAGGGCGCCGGGCAGAATGGCTTGATGCCGGATCCTCCGGGCGCCATGAATGGCGTGCTCTCAGGGGCCCACTGCTCCAGGAACGGAGAGCATAGCCACGCCACATCTCCGATTGAGCCGGCGCACCCAGTGCCTCCCGCCGCCGGCAGCAGTGCCGGATCCCAGGCTGCCAATCCCACGGTGACCAGACAGCAGTCCATTCCGCAGCAGCTAAGCTGTGGTCCACCCGGGGTATCAGTGCCTGCCTTCCAGCCCTTCTTCTTCACCAGTACCTTTCCAGTTAATGTCCAAGGTAAAGAAGCCCACCGTCCTCATGACCAACAACCCATTCATGCTGCTAATTTCATGTATCATTGTTTCATTGTAGCTATGTTGCATTTATGGTACGTTTATCAAATTGACAGAGTATTGGGTTTAAATGCAGGCTAAAAAATGTCAGCAAGTTAGCATCTGACTTGAGATTTTACTGAAATTCTTGCTTCTGGAATAAAAATTCCCAGCAGGTACTTCTAGGATAGACCCGCTCCAAATGAAACAGTGTGTCCTTTTATTGTACAGTATTGCGGTTGCAGGCATGCAGGCACTGCCCTTGGTAGACCTTGCTTGAATTGGCCAGTTCAGTGAGCGTGTCAGTTTCGATCTGTAATCCTTTTATTCCCCCGCAGTCACTCTCAGGATGCCTTTAAACCGAAACTTCCTCAATTCGCGAAGCATCCAAAGAAGCGCAAGGGCCTGCCCCCCTTCACAGCCGGTTCCCCAACCCCATCTGTTTCAGAGCTGGTCCTGAAAGTGCGGATTCAGAACCCCAATGCCCGGGAGAATGACTTCATCGAGGTGGAGCTGGACCGCCAGGAACTCACGTACCGCTCACTGCTCCGGGTCTGCTGCAGGGAGCTCGGCATCAGCTCCGACCACGTGGAGAAGATCCGCAAGCTGCCCAACACCATGCTGAGGAAGGCAAGGGTCACCTCCATGCCATCTGCACGTGTCCACGTTGCTTGCACTGCTTCCTGTTAGAGTATCCCTGCTGTGATTACTAAACATGCTACTCAAAGTGCAGTACATTCATTCTACATTGACAAAGATTAAGATTGTTTAGGAAATAATATTTATGCTTACTTTGACTGTAAAAAGTGCTTAATTATAGATTTGCATGTGTGATCTTTTTTTTTTTTTTACAAATTTAAATGAAATGTTATGAAAGAAGATCATGCACAACTCAAGCTTAATAGCTTGTAATTTTCCAGGTGCATATACAGTACTGTCCAAAAGGCTTGGGCAGTCCAAGGAAATGAGTAAGACTATTTATCCAAGTAATAAGGGTATATGTGCTCAGAACAAAAAAACACAATTTAATGTGAAAATTAAGAGTAATACAACAAAAACTTTTCAGTTTCCTCCATTCTCCAAAAATGTACTAATGATAATGAATGGTCAGAAGAACACAACTTCAGCTCCCAAACCTCTCCTTAGGGGCACACCAGCCATTCCATGTATCTGTTACATTTCACATCCAGCCCAATTAGTTCTTTACTTAAATTAGTTTAAGAAAGCCGTTGACCTTGATCAGGTATACGAGGTGGGGCACTGGTTGAGTCAGAAATACATGGATTTGTTGGATGGTTGCTGTAAATATGGGGTGACTTCAGGAGAAGTTTTGAAATGGCAGCCTGATTTTCTCAGACCTTTGCACAGTAATGCATCTGTTTAGATGTACAACCATCCAGGGGATGTTTTCAATGACGTGCGTTCGGCCAGTTGCCTTCCGATCCTCAGGCTTGACCTTTTCTCTCGTGGTTTTATCTCTACCATGTGCCGCTGCCCCGTGCTCCTCAGGATAAAGATGTGGCCAGGCTGCAGGACTTCCAGGAGCTGGAGGTCGTGCTGGAGAGGATGGAAGGCCTCTCTCTGCTGTCAGGGGTAGGACATGGCGGCATGGGCGACAGACCCTGCTACAACATGAAGGCATCAAAACTCACTTATTAATCAGATATGAAGTTTGCTTAAACCCTCAGAGCAGCTGCTTTGCTAAACAGTTGGATTTATGGTCCACGTGGCTGAAAGGTTCACTGTCGTTGAGTTTCTTTCTGACGGTATCTCCCGTGCTTCACAGGTATGGCAGTCCGCCTCCCAGTACTTAAGCTGACCTACCAGGTGTTTTGGATAAGGAGTAGTATGTATTTTACCAGTGAAATATAGCAGGCCAAATTAATGAGTGGAGCTCTGGTCACATTATTGATTTAATTTTTTTCTTTTTGAAGAACAAACTTGCCCTCTAATATGGTTTAACTCCTGATTCTGCCTTTCTAAAAAGAAATCTGGACAAAATCCCCTTTATTTCTGTTGCTGTTCTTCCCTAAGTTGAAGGAGGTCTAAAAGCACCATATAGATATTATATTTTCACTACCATCTTTAATAAACACCTTTTCTTCATCTGCTTTTGCCTCAATACCTTCTGTTAATTTACAGTGTTGCTACACTGTACATAGACGCTCAAGACATTCAAGTATATAAAAATACTGCAGAAAATATATATTTTTGTTGGGTCCCATTTGATTTGCATTATTATTAAAATACTCATTACAAACAATTCAGAGAGATGAAACGCTGCTTCCCCTCAAACTGCTTGTGGTACCGTCTAACAGAGAGGTGCATGGAGTTAATCTCCGCTCTTGTATTGTCGATCAGTGCAATGGGATTGTTTTCATCTTTTGTTACAGTTGAATATTTTGCCATTTTGATCATTAAATTGCACATTTTTTTGTGGAATTTTAGTGACGTTTTCATTTTGGTCACTATACACATGTACTGCTATATATACTGTATTCAGTTATTCACATAGAGGCTGCTGAAATGCTCTGTTCATTAGTCTGTCTGTTGATAAATGATGTTATGCAGTAATAATCGCCAACTCATTTTAACATTCACCATTTGCATATGGCCAGTTTGTCTTTCTCAAGGACTTTGTCCTGCCTACTTAAAATACAAAACTGCATTGAAGGAGCTCAGAACTTCAAAAATACAGGTTTGGAAAATAAAGTTCAAACGTTTTTACCGATAAATCCTGCTTTCCGTGTTGCTTACAAATCTTAAAGATTCATTGATATTTTGACTGCATTGGTTGCTTAAGGATCTAGATGTTTGCTAATGATAATTAGCACGGTGTAAATCGTCTCTGTGTTCAGTGAATGACGACCATGTGTACCTGCTTTGTTTGATTTAGGATATGTGAACTACATTATCTAGTTGGGAAATTTGATGGAAAATGGGTTCAGCCATGCTATGTATCCAGAAAACAATCAAAACTCCTCACAAATTACATTGCAGTAAATAATGTAGCAGCACAGCCATTGTTTTTGAAAGTTTTTAAAGAGTGCTTTTTTCTTTTTATAGGCTTCTTAATTTTTCTTTGGGAGAGGCAGTGTGGTAGGGTAGGGGGGTAAAGCTTCTAACTTTTACTAGTAATCTTATAGTTTGTAATGAAATGGCCATAAAGCACAACATTTCAGTTTATTATAGATGGGGTTATATTTTGCTTCAGTTTTAATAAAATTAATCTTGATTTAACTTATATTTTTAAAGGGTTTGGGAGGGTTTATATAGGATTTACTTATGTGATTACTGTGACTTTTGGGGGTAAATGCTGTTACATCTCAATACACTGGCCTGAAAAAGAGTTTAAAATGAAAAATATATATATAGGGACGTATAACCAAATCAAGAGAGGGTATGAGGATGTAGATGTTAATGTGCACACTTTGTGATACGTAACTGAAGCATTTGCGTGTTGGTGGATGTCGGTGCAGACGGTTTAATTTGGTTCAGTGACGAGCGTAACTGTTCCTGAATTTTATTTTTGTTTTTTCTATCTTCCATTTCCTTTTACGTCCCTGAAAAGAATAAAGACAAGGAGAACAAGAGAACTGAAACTGGCATCTCACTAAAGATTATATGAGAAGATGTGGATAAATGTTTGTACCCTGTCATTAATTGTGAAATTTGTTTTGTTTCATTTTTTTTTTTGAGAGTGTTTTAACCTCACCCATTCTGAATGACTACAGGGAAGACTAAACATGTAAACACTACAATCTTCACCCTTCACACTAGGGTCCTGACTCTGTGTCCAAGGATCTGCTGTTCATCGGTGATCCTACTGGTTTAGTGGGAATGGTTAACACTGTATTTAATATTTGTTCATTTCTTAGTAAAGAAAGAAAAATGTTCAACTTAACCTATGCATTCAGAGTCTGATATTTTTATATGTCTTATGTAATTTGATAAAAAAAAAACCTTACGCACTTTTTAACCTGTGTTAAATAACGGGGACCTGTAGCTGTTCATTAATAAAGCATGAGAAATATGTGTCACTGTGCTCTTATGTCTTGTTTTGTATCTGTGATTAACTCCAAGACAAGTCAGTGCCATTCTGATGACACTTTCAGTTGTTTGCCACTAGGGGGGGTGTTTTAGTTACTGTTGACTTATTGTTTAGAGGAGAGTTTGCATGTTTCGATTACCCAGATTAAGGAGGAATGCACTGTTTGAATGATTGTTTTGCTATTCGGATGTTTTTTCAAGATTTTGGTTAAATGTTAAACTTCTTGTGGAAAATACTTGCCATTATATTTAGGGTCAATGCATTCATTCTTAAATTCATTCATAATTAATTGTTTTCCATAAAAAGGTAGCTAATGAGTAAGTGTATGATTACTAATAGAATTGCTGTGTAGGTCAGTAAAAGTTGGCAAATATCTATACTAAATTTAACAGGAGATTCATGCTTCATGCAAAAAAAAAATGAATTTTGGATGAGGCATCAAAAACAATTTTCACTATGTGTGTTACCAGTGGTTGGCTGAGTCGTGACAAGTTCACCGGTGTCGAGTTTGACGAATGGATTTTGCATTTTGAGAAATTCCCTGTCATGTCATTCCCGGAAAGTGACAAATATTGGCAAGTCTGCAAACTTCCTGATGGGGAGACAAGTTTATTCTCGGATTCCTCATCAACAAGACCGCTCACGCTCTGCAGCTGAGTTTCGAGGGGAAGCTCACCCTCTGCCTTTCCTCTCTCCCGTTACCCTCCCGCTTCTCTGACAGATGATGGCTCGCATGAGGATAGATGAGCCCCTGCCGCCAGCCGGCTGAGCACCGTTTGCTCCCTGAAGGCGTGGCGCTTGAAATATGTCAGCCTCTGGCTTCCTTTCCTTAAGATCATTTGAGGCTACAGGTGTGAGTTGGGGAAAAGTAGCTATTCGATTTGGTGACAAAGCGTGGTTTTATTGTTTATTCAGAGAAACATCAGGCTCTGTCGACATTGGCCTATAGGATGTCTGTTGCAATACATACATTTCTTTCAAGTCATAGTACAATTGCTGGCATGTTGAGTGATTTCTGGGTTTTGTGATCAAAGGGTTAGCATTAAATTATTTTTGGTGAGCCGCGTGGGAGAGAGGCTCCTGACTTATCTACATTACCTGTAGCCATCTGCCGCTTATGGACCCAGGTATTGGGATTATGGCAAGTGAGATACAAAAACATGGCTTATGCAGATGTGTGGCTAAAACGCTGTTATATGTTGATGTTATCGCTCATAGCCACCATCATTAAGCTATGTAGGAGTATTTAACAGTTTATCGCAGTGTCCCATTTTATGGGCAGATCATGCCATGGACCTGCATTGATGTTAGAGCTTTCATGTTAGAACCTTGCTACGCATACATGGGCTGTGGAATTTTAAAACAAGTTCCCTTCCTGATAAGTTCTTTACAAAGGCATTCAAGCGGAAAACAGTTGCCGAATCGCCTTGGCAAAACCACAGTAGGTGATGCTTCAGTAGTATTTGACAAGACACAAGCATAACAAGATGTGGATATATTTGGCTGCTGTGTACCTTTTGTACCCTGTTTGTTTTCATGACATTAGATTTGTGGTTTAGCTAAGCCTGAAGAAATAAATCTGTAAGAAAACATGATGCTTTGGCGTAGGGTAAGGAGGTGGGGGGGGGGGGGGGGGGGGGGGGGGGGGGGGG
>JAODUD010000095.1:17442778-17456360 GCA_026784285.1 Stomatorhinus walkeri | reverse complement strand
ATAAGGGAAAAAAAACAGATACTTATCACATTATGGGGACATTGTGTCCCCATAAGGATAGGTATACCCGCTCGCACGCACGCACGCACACACACACACACACACAACAGGCCAGAAGTTTGGACCCACCCTCTCTGATGTTTTATTATATAAATCATACACTTCTTTTTCAAACTTTTATTACAAGACAACATTAGAAATTCTTACAACAAATGTGACTAACTGGTTTTTAATGATCATTTATATTAGTCTATGAATTGTTTTTCAGTAGTAAATCAGTTAAGTAATTTTTACCAATTCAACTGAATTATTAACCAATTTGTTAACTGTTAACTGATATAGTGCCCAAATGAATGATTTATTAATGATGAACAAGCAAGGGATCAGTACATATCTAACACTTAGTTATTGGATAATTAATGCATTAACTAAGCATGTACTACTATGTTCATGTCCCCTCAGTGTGACCCTCTTGTTAACACCACAAAGTAAAGGTTTTCTGGCAGCAACTCGACCATGCAGTCCAGCTGCTCTCAGTCTTTGCTTGACTGTAGTAAGTGATGTCATTTCCCTCTGTTCACATTAAGCCCAGCCCCCAGATCTTGAGAAGTCATCTTCTGATGTCTTTTACATGTCAAAATTGTGTTGATCTTCAGTCTTTCGTGTCACTTTCCTTGCCCCAGATCGTTTCTCGTCACTGTTGCTTGCTCTCAGCCTTTTTTCTCTCTAAACAGTAGGTCACTCCATACTTAGAAACACTTAACTTTCTGGCTATTTGGTGATAAGAGAACCTTTCTTTGCTCAAAATATTGATTTGAGCCCTCTGCTGAGTTGTTAGCCGTGCCTTTCTAGCCATTACAAGTATAAAAATAACAAATATTTACCAAAACGTCTCACTCATCAGTTGTGATACAACCCATCAGAAGATTGAAACAACGTGCAGACAGTGCATTAAACCTCTGACAGACTGATCGGGGATAAAGCAGACAAGTGGCTATCATTTAATTTATTAAGACACAATCAAGAGAGGCCAAGTGTAAATCAAGTTCTGACATTAGTAAATAGAATTCCAACACAATGTGAATGTCAATGCACCAAAGACAGACCTGATATGTCTTCTATCAAACCAATAGTTTCAGCCTTTGTGGCCAAATAATGTGTTACTACAAGCTATAAAATACTGAAAACCAGTTAATTACATTTGTTTTAAGTATTTCTAATATTTTCTTGCAACAAAAGTTTGACAAAGCAATGCAATCCGAGTGTGGGTTCTGCCCTGTAGTTGTATGTGTCTGTATGTGTTTATATTTTAAAGAAATCTGAAATTTACTGTTCAAAAACCCTATTACTTAATGTTATTGATGTCATTTCAAATGACAACAAACGCAGTGTGTAAAATGTGTTTTATTAGCTATGAGCCAGAAAGGAACATGCTAGTATCAATTCCTGCTCTGTAAAGTACTCATACCTTTGTATGCCCTCTTGTCAGTGATCCATCCGGTCTCACTGATAGTTTATTGGTGTAAATGTCTCCCTGAAGTCAATATCTCACATATTCAACCAGGATGGAAACCGTGGGATTCTGCAGGAATGACGCCAGTGTGTGTGAAAGTAGCAGCGGGATGGCTTGGCGGAGATGCCGATATATGAGCCACAGACCATGGAGTTTGTGATTGAAGCACGGGGAGCAGAGTCAGTTCAAAAGCTGCACATTCAAGACAGGGCACTTGCTAAAGGCCCATAGGTGGGTTTGTTTTCGCAGCTGTAAATTCTGTTCAGTCTCAGAGTCAGCACTTGTACATACCAATGGCCCCTCGAAGGCCTACTCTGTCTCAGATTTACGAAGCACTAACCCACCCTGTGACAACTGATTGTGTCTTACTTCAAAATATAAAAGATGACCACAACTGTAATCCCATGTATAGAGAAGCATTCGGTATGCTTAAAACATAAAGCCAATAAAATCACTGTAACTGTATAAAGACACTGGCTTTGGGTTTAATCCTTGCCTTTTAAATTATGCTATTCTAAGCCTGGTTATGAAAAATAACAACCCTAACATTGGGGTATATAATTTACAGTAAAAACTGTGTGAAACAACAATGGTTATACAGCATTTTTCACTACAAACTCAAACCAACATAATTTTATTTTATCATTTATCATCATATATAATACATTTCATGTTATCTAACTTCTTATTTATTACTTAGCATAAGTATGAGCCTTGCACAGTATTCAGATGTTTACTTTATGAAGCATATTTTACTCACAGACTCAGTGCTCAAGACCGATGGCAGAGATGGATGAAATAAATGAATGTTATGAATAATGGAAATATGGACATGGAGTAAATGTTCAGATCTATGAACTCAAGCACCACTGGCAGCATTTACAGATGCAAATCTTTTCACGTGCTTCCTCACCAAATTGGCTTGGTTCACGTCTCGCCCATTTCTGTCGGATTTCCTCTAGTTCTGCCAGGTAGCTTGGGGATCGCTCACGAACAGGAGACCTCTGTTTTTTCCAGAGACTCTCAAAAGAATTAAAGTCTGGGCCACTCGAGGACACTTAAAACCCAGCAGTGTAGCGTTAGCCTTGCGCTCACATCCCACTAACAGGGTGCCAGTTTTAGCAGGATTTCCTCTGGTATGTCTGTATACTTTGATCCATGGTTTTTTTTCCTTCAGCCATAACAAGCCCTCCCGTTCCAGCCAAGAAAATGCTGCTGCCTCCAGCATAATTGACTATACCAGTGTTTCCCAACCCGGTCCTCGGGGGCCCCCGGACACTCCATGTTTTTGGTCCCTCCCAGCTCCCAGCACGAGCAGAAACATGAACTGTTTGAGGGTCCTTGAGGAGCGGGTTGGGAGACACTGGACTAGGGTAGGTTTGCCTAGGTGATGCTTCGCCTTGGATCCATGTCAAATTGTTGCCCATCTCAAGCAATGAAAACTTTAAGAACTTTCTGCTTTCATAGTGGCATTCCTCATCAATAACTTGCTGGATTCTCACTTTACAGGCGAGGTATTTAGTTCTCTTAAAGAGGAGGTAAAACTGAGAATTAAATATACTGACAGGTTTGTTAATTGAAATTGAACATTCCTGTGGACACAGAGCAGGTCTGATAAGAGTTTGGCATCTCCAACTATTGCTGCCCTTTCTCTAATTCACCAAAATCCAATATCACCATTGGCATTTGCAATAGCGACTAGAATAGCGCCAGAGAACCGGACCATGTGCTGGAAGAGGAACAGACATTCAGAAATCCCCGTTGATGTTAGACCATCCAAGAGCTTGCACCAATCTTAAAAGCATGTAGTATGCTTTCTTGCTAACAAAGGTACTCAGACGGTAAACATACTGTAAATTGATTTGTTAGCAAAGAGGCATCTCATCTGTAAAGCGAGAATCCAGGAAGTTTCAGAGGCAATGTGAGCTCCTATCTCACTTTGTAAAGGGAAATACATCTCTATTGTACTTCTTGTAGCTGCAGAGTTTTTTTTAAAACCTGTGAAAAGAGTTTTGTGAATTTGTTAGTAACAGAGATGTAGTATATTTTTCATTCATTTTCATAAAAGAACCATAGCATTTCATGAATTAATCCTTGTAGAATCATATTTGGTTAAAACCTGGCTTTTGACATCAGATCTGGTGTCTTAAGAAAGTGACCCCAATCAACCAGGTGCCTCTGCTTCAACTTTTGTTGCCTTAATTATCAGTGTCCTGTTTAAGTCATCTATGAATTTGTGGCTACCACACAACTGATCAAGCTACTAATAGAAGTGCTGTTTGTGATAAATGAATACACCGTGGCAGTTTTAAGCATATTAGGAAAATCACCAGTCCTCAAACGGCATTTTGCAATAGCTACCATGTCACCTGCAAAACATTTAAAAGAGAAAATAGTTAGAAAAGGATCAAGTTCACAGAAGAGTTAACACATTTGTAATATAATCTTATTAAGTAACTGAGGATCCACAAAAGAGAGGGAATTCATGATACTCCCAGATGGTAGACAACAGTATCAGGAAACTGTTGTCCTGGTGTGAGATATATTCAGACTGATGTACTTCACATAAATGTCTTCTTTTCATTTAGATGAAGAGGAAGAACAAGGTTGAAGAAAAGAATCCTTTAATAATTCTCCCGGTTTTATTAGAATTGTCACTTTGAGAATTGTTCTGTCAGTCTTTAACTGGCAGGGAGGCTCCTTAGATTACCATGATAAACCTGAACTTTTTTTGCTTGTTGTGATTCATGATCAGTTGACCAGGATCTCTAAGTAAGGACAACTTTTTATGGGAGTGTGGCATGACATACAGACGATCCGGGGTGCGGCTCTCAGACAAAAGGGGTTTTATTGAACAAAACTTACAAACTAACAAGAAACAAAAGGGACCATGAGGGTTCAGAAACATGGCAGACAAGCAAAAGACTAACTAATATCTATGGGGAACCAGCAGAAAACAACACACATGTAGGAAGCAGGTGTAGAACGCACAGCGAAACATGGAGCAAACACATTCAAATAGGGCACAACACACTCAATGACTGACTGAAGACTAAGGCAAAGGTGCACACTTACATAAATGATGGGGATCAACAAGAAACAGGTGTGGGTGGTTAACAAGCATTTAGGAATTAGAAACAGGTGTGGGACAATCAGCATATACGAAAGATCAAACACAGGGGGGTTGGGATAACAAAGGTAACTGACCATTACTGTAAAACAGAGCAGGGAACAAAAGAAGGAACCATACAGAAATACACCAAAACATAACTAACACAAAAATAACCAAGAACCATGATGTTGAATATCTTTCTGGCCATCCTCGAACCCAGGGCAAAATGGAAGCCTGCATGACACAGACACCAGCCTGATTGAGATAGCCAAGGGCGAACACATAAGCAAAGAATAATGGGATGGCCAATGACACCTGCAGGCCAAATGAGGAACTGACATAAAGAAGGGGGCAGGATATAGACTGATCCTGACAATTGCCACATGAAAAACTTTCCAAAACAAAGACTATGTAACACAAGGCTCATTATTACGACATAGCATTCTAATGCAATATAAATACAATGTGGCACTATTTCCCATATTCCCTGGGTAGAAAGGGAACAAGGGAGGGTAACCAAAGTAAAAAGAAACGATCCAGAGCATCTGTTTTTGATAAAAGTGGATATTTTAATATATTATCATTGATTAATACGTATTAATGATTTCATCAATTAGCAAAACCTTGACATGGGTGCTTTTTAGATTTGTAGATCCTTAAGATCTCTGAAATCCAATGAGGGGGTTCGCATCTTCTGGCCTGTGGTGATCCACACAGCTTCCAAAAATGTGAACATGCATCCATCTTC
The DNA here is from genome assembly GCA_026784285.1 of Stomatorhinus walkeri. Taxonomy (NCBI): domain Eukaryota; kingdom Metazoa; phylum Chordata; class Actinopteri; order Osteoglossiformes; family Mormyridae; genus Stomatorhinus; species Stomatorhinus walkeri. The sequence goes on along the minus strand of JAODUD010000095.1, from coordinate 17,450,987 downwards.
TAACCATTTATTCTGGTGTGGGTTTTCTGGAGCCTATCCCAGGCATTACAGGGCTGAGGTGCACACTCCATCTCAGGGCACCTACACACTTTATGGATAATTGTAGTGGTACCATTTAGCCTACCTGCAGGTGTAAGGACCGAGGAAGGGAATTGGAGTACCTGGAGAAAGCTGACACAAGACTTAGGGAGAACATGCATTTCCACTCATACAAAACAGAGTTGGGATTCAAGCCACGAACCCTGAAAGAACGAGGCGACAGTGGGCCCCTGTCTAAATATGAATACATATCTGTAGAAATGGAACTTGACACCTGAGAAGCTAATGACTCCACTAAGGGATCACAGCATTAAACCAAACAAATAAACAAACAAAAACAGTGATCAGAAAATCATGAGAAACTGTACTAGGGCCAGACATCCCGATCTGCTAAACTAGAAACGGTTCCAAGCTGGAAGAGATGGTACCGATAAACATTTTGGCACATGAGTGCCCTCTGGTGTTTGTTGGTGACAGCACGTACTATAGTAACGCCATTAATTTAAACATGAGAAATTAAAAACAAAACTAACCTTTTATTTTTCGTCCTCAGAAGAAAACATCCCATGAAAAGATATTTAATCGTTTTATGCTTATATTTCGTCAAAAATAAAATCACACACAAATAACGTCATACGGTTATTTAAAAAATGAAATAATACCTGATCTGCAGCTAAATGGCAAAGGAATTGGATTAGTAAATAATTTGATTAAGCTTGCTATGTGAAGGATGCGTTGGCGTGGCCAATGGTTGGCAAGAATTTATTTCAGCGTGGCATCCTTGATTAGAATCCGAATCCTCTGTGTGGAATAAAGCGGCATCTGTCACAAATCAGGCAGATCGGCAAGTCAAGGTGACAGACCTTATTTTAGGGACTGGGGAGACCGGGGTGACCACAGCGACATCAGAAACAGCTGACTAACCTACTAACCCCATAATTTACAACAGCAGATGTACTGTAACTGGACTATACTTATGTGATTTATGTGATTTGTGATGTACTAAATAAGTCATTTTTCACCTTGTTGCTTATAGGAACAAGGATATTTTGTTTTTATCTGTGGAAAAAAGCAAAAGCAACTAATTCCACCATCACCCCAAGCTATTTGTGACAGGTGTGAATGCAGAGAGAACCCTAAAGTTGAGTTAACCCTTTTAGAAAATACATAACGTAGTTATGGGCATACAAAATACAATAAAATAAAATACAGAAATCACACAGAAGTTTAAACAAGAACCTACCAATGAAAACAAAATTCGGTCGAAAATATGAAATGTATTAATAAGAAAAGTATTATCATAAACTTCACATAGTGGAGTGGGAACTGTCAAGCTCACGCTCATGCACTTATGTATGTGTCTGTGTGTCATAAAGAGCCAAATGAGGCAGGCGAAGAAAGTTTACCCACGGGGATCAATAACGTATCATCATAGTACAACCCTTTGGACAATAAAATATCTTAACATTGTGCTCCAGAAACCGTATATATTAAAGAGAAGCAAAATCTCACTTGTATTTATAGTATTTAGTATATAGTACTAAAACAATTATGCAAGACAATAGATTCGTATGTTTGAAGCAGGGACGTACCTAGGAATTCAAATGTCACCGTGGGCACCCCTGACCAATTTTATGTAGGCCTATAAATTTACCAATTTGACAGACTCTGCCAAACGTTGTCCCCTGAATCATGCTCCTTCAACGTCATAAGTGCCTAGATCTTACCGCATCCGGCTATTTGCTCAGTTTCGGGAAGCATGCAGCGATGAAGCCTTCAAGTCAAAGTGCTCCATCATCCACTAGGTGTCAGTATTGGGCTGACCTTTTTCATTTTTTATATAGTTCACGATTGCATAACTCTTCCTTGTTGCCTTTGTACCTAAAGTAGGGCTGCACGATTTATCGATTTCAAATCGAAATCGCGATTTGAAATAGCGCAAAAATCGTGATTTTGGATATATATTATACAGTACGTCGGATCCAGGATTTAAAACTGCTGTGAGAATAGTTTTAAAAATTCATGCCATGCTCCCTTGTGTGACAGTCATTCTCACCAATCACAAGCGCCGTGCTCCCGCGTGCCAGTCATGCTCACCAATCAGAAGTGGCTCAAGATGGCGTATAGGCCCACAAACAGCAAACACGTGAAACCCAAGGAAAATGTTGCATTCGCGGTGCGGAAAAATACTGATTTCGCTACTGAGCTGTGAGTGAATTGTCTTCGTATTTCGTGGTCCGAGATTGTTTCAGAAAGGTCCTATCATCAATAGAACCGGCGAGCTCCTTTTAAACACCAGCTGCAGTATACTTCAGCGTGTCATACATTTGTTTTTTTTTTGTTAATAGGCAATAGCATTAGTATACCGTTAACCCATCAAAACAACAATGAGATTGTAAGTAATTTTCACAGCAGCGGAGTCGGTGACCTCCAAAAAAGCTGTAAAACCCACAATACAGCCGTGTTTATGTCATATGTTTTTGTGCTTATTAAATTTAAGTGCTTCCAAATATTAATCCCACAACACCAATAAAATAAAAGTCATGCTTTAACATAAATACTAAAAGAATAGATCGCTTTAATCGCTATTACAGTTGGGTATGAGCATGAGGTCTTATTTAGAAGACATACAAAAAGAGACGCATATAATGTTTAATCATTCGTTTTGTGTTTGTCCGAGTAACAAAGGAATGATAAGCTGCTTCAGTCGAAAACTGCATTTTACTTCTCGTTTAAAATCAAATGCAGTGTTGGCAACTTTGGTCACCTTCATGGAGAGATTTTCTGTTCTCTGTTCTGCACACACATTTACACGTATGAAAGTTTTATTAACTTGTGAATAGTCTGTAGGGTTTACAAACTGCCGTAACGTTTTCAATGCAGCTCATTTTAAGTTCAGAATGGAATATATATTTGCCGTAAGATTTCTTGCGTAAGAGTCTGAAAGAGTTCAATTGCAAGCATGAACACGTACATTTTTTTGTTTCACCTGAACTAATTGATTTGTATAGAAAATAATACAGTATACAGTTGTCAAAAAGCAGAAACTTCGACCAACATGAAATCACCAATACAAGACTTCTATTTATTTAACATTTTATTAAATGCATACTACATTCTAAAAAATTCCAGCTGTTCGATTTCAGGTGAAAACAGCCACCCTGTTATGAACATTACGCTTTTTTTGAGTGTTATTAGTGTTAATACCAGCAGCTAACAACACAATAACGCAAACAAAAGGGCTGCATACACCGAAGTAATTCTTGCTTGCTCATTGGCGTGGGAAAAGGCGGTTCAAGTGTTATAAGGAGGGTAATAAGCGTTACCTGCAAGATTTTTCTTTTTGCTGCAATTGTTTTCGTTATTACTTCATTTAACTTGACACATCACATCTTTAAATTCTCATCCTTCCATTAGAATATAGACCAGTTAATACTGATGGTATCTCATACATATCGTCATATGTTTTAAAATGACTACACACTGAATATTGAACTGAAGCTTAACATAAAAAATTAAATCGCAAATCAAATCGTCTACGCACATATCTGTGTGTGTGTGTGCATTCGTGTATATATGTATATACACGTAATACCTGTGCTCATTATTACAATTAATAAAATGGGGTTAAGACTTGGCCTACATTTATTTGCCTTGGAATAGTCTACTACCACCTGCTTCACCTTATATTCACATAATGTTATGACATCATGCAGTTATAAATGATTTCAAAATATCCTGATGCTAGATGGATATGAAATCTTTAACCAATGCTTAATGTTATAAGTGTAAGTCAATAAATCTTACTAAACTATCGCTGCTGTTTTCGTTAAATGTACCTTGAAATAATTTAGAGATTTCATTTTTGATATTTATTTATATTTAAATATCTAATATACCAAGATAATTAGAATGATATCGATGAACTAAATTAAATTATTTTCAACTCAAAATGAAAGTGAAATTTTATCTTTGTGTGGTGAATTAGATCAGTGCATGAGCAAATAAAATATTATGGGATATTTAATAGTATTTATATGTCTGAAATTAATTGAGTGTCAAATAATTGAAAAGATATTGTCTTCATACCCTCTCTGATGTTTTTCCATTATTTGGCAAAGCTGAGGGTCGCATATTAATAAGTCATGATCCCACACATAGATTCACTCCACTGTCTTCAGATATGGGCTTCTGATTGGACCTAAACTGAATAAAAAAAAAACAATGTTGGCACATACCATCCACTGTGTTTTAAGAACGGTTTTCCCTGAATATACTGTATATGAACATGTCAATAGACAATACCCTCTCCCCCCATAATGCACTATGGCAAGCAAGTGAAAAAACAAAGTAGTGAAACTCTGTTATTGATGTTTTATGTGACAAAAGAACTGATACTTTTGATATGTTATTTTACTAAACAAACAACGATTAACCACAATTCTTAAACATTTACATTTCATTAACAAATTGTGTTATTATCTCAGTATAGACAATTGAGTCATTGTTCTTTGGAGTGGTAATTAAAGGAAAAATAATTAAACTCAGCAAAAGCAAAACCATACCTTAGAACTTTGTTCTTCTGAATTTTAATGCATTTACAGGGTGTGCCGCTTAACAAACTGTAATGTGATCAATAGATTAATAGCTTCTCAGTACAGTATCTTTTCAATGCAGTTTTAATCCCAGTTTTATGCATCACTGCATATGCACTATTAGGGTATTCATTTGGCAAGCTCTCGATCAGGCGAATGGGCTGCAGCGCCGGCTAACTACAGAGAGGGGGAAATGCTGCATCAGTGCATTCTGGAGAAGCACAAAAATGGATGCATGCTGCTTACATCAATTCTTGATCAAAGTTGACTTTGCACCTTGTTGTTTTGAAATAAGCTTCTCCCCTTGAATACCAGGCCGTTTCCAGAATCAGTTGCCTAACATGTTGTGTGACAATTTTCAAATATGTGATTTTTCACTATAATTAATCTGTGGTTGGTTTGCAGGGGTGTAACTAATCCAACTTGGAACTGGCACTGGGAGACAGTTGCCGGCTTTGGTGTGAGCTCTGCTCTGTCTCTTGCACTTGAGAACTGCACTTTGCTGTCAGATAGAGCTCAGCTTTACATAATGAATGGCTACCCTGCAACAGTCTGTGAGAATGATAATAATGACAATGAAATGAAAACAGAAGCTTGCTTACATGGAGCAATGCAAAACGTTTGCTTTTGTGACTTAGACAAAGCTGCCTAAAAGGGGTGATACGTTTTTCACAAAGGTAAGGATACAGATTGAAAGTAGTTTGGAGTTGATTATTGCTATAATTAGAAATGTAATATATGACAGCAGTACTGAACAGCCAGCTATCTCTGTGCTAGAAGATAAGCAGCCAGGTACGGCATGCAAGAAAATCTGAAGTTGCCTTTTGATATCGATGAGTTACTTTGGATGCCAATAAAATATTTCTGTGATTACCTCTTAATAACACTTATTTTTGGTGACATGCACTAATTGGGATAGAATAGAGCATGACTGAGTGGGAAAAAACACAAGCTTGTGTACCAGTGGACCTACAGACCCTACATCCGGAGATGGATTAATCTTTTCATCTCCTGAGTGCTGGAAAGTATCCATATGAAATTCTTTTGAGTGTCTCGTCTAATCACTCACATAGGCGCCCTGCTATGTGACCTGAATTCCTCCCCATGTGGGACTTACGTAATTCCTCCATCAGAGAAGCACGGTAAGAGGAAGCCGCCCTAAATATCCACTGCCCCTATTCCACCAATTACGCATTTGGCTTTGAAGTTCGTGAAAGGTTGAGGCGCATGAAACAAAGACTGACAGGGGAGAAAAGAGAAAAATTAAACATGATAAAAGGGGTCTGCCTTGTAGGATTCGATGCACATTAGCAGCCATAGCATCTGCAATGGTGGAAAACAATGAAAGAATCAGGTATATTTTTGGTACTGGCTTTTATATTCTAGAACAAAAATATATGCCATCTAATTTAATGCCCTTTGAAAGCAGAAAACAGGCTGGACATTCTGGGTGTGATGCACTTGACCTGTGCCTTACTAATAAGCCTTTAACACTAGGTTCTGCTTATCTCCTGGCCCATGGGAGGCACCTATAGACCCTGATACCTGACCCAGACCTCTGCTGCAGCCGTGTTCTGATCCAGTGCCTGTTTTGGTTCCCCCCCACTGGTGTAGTTTAACCCCACCCCCTCACTCCTGTCTCTAAATCAGGTCTCTCCCATTCCCCTTATCACAAAGCTGTGTTCACTGTCACATCTGGATCAAGTGATCAAGACTAATATTCCAGCATTTCTAGGGTCGCGCACAGCGATGTTAGGCAGGGACAGTGTGACATCACTACAGATAATTCTGCTAGGACTGACAGCAATAACTTGGGATGCATTTTGCAGGAGATTCAATTTTGATCAACTTTCTGCTTTACAATGAACGTACATTATACATAATTTATCCCAGGCTAACTGTGCCTCATGCTGTCAATAGGGGTGCTTCCATTGTCCTAGATTTGAAAAAATGTTAATGGAGAAACCAAGTTACAAAGCGCCTCATATACTGCAAAACAAATCTTCACTTGCAAGCTAATGTGGAGCTACTAACTGGCGGAAAGTATGTTCCTTTATGAAGTACATGACATGGATTACTTGCTAATGGACATACACCCTATTCACAATTTCACTTTGTCGTCTTATAGAAAATCTGCTTTTGATTCTGATTTTGCACACAACTTGGAAACATACCTAACGATTTGTTTTTCATTGTTTCCACGTAACATAGTGCAAAGGACAGGGAGTGGTGCACTGAGGATGGGGAGAGGACCAGCAGGTGACTCATCCTTTGTGTCCAATGAGGCTCGAGTGTTTATTTCCCGTGCTGAAGAATTCTGATGACTGTGTTCTTGGGATAATTTAGGCCTTTTCATGCCATTAGATTACACTCATCCTGTGGAGAAGCATTTCTACCCTTGGGAGAGGAAACTTTCTAGGTGACAATGGGCCAGAGACAAGGCCGGACTTATGCACGGGCTAAGCTGAGCTGTAGCCCAGGGTCCCGACATGTTAGGGCTCCCAATTTTTTTTCTGGTTCTTAAAGCAGCATTTTATGCTGGAGGTAAGGCCACAACAAGGCCTCCACCCACACAGGGGGCCTCAACCCCCAAATTCAGTCTTGTGAATGTTTTGATGAGCATATAAAAATATGCACCACGACTGTCTCAGTCTCCAGGTTTGATTTTTTTTTACATGTTCTGTCATGTTGCTGTGTTATTTGCCCTTAGCCTTTTTGGTAGATTACATACATTTTTATGCCAAACTGACACAGATTTATTTACAAGTTTCCGTGCATCATTTTTTGCACTCCTATTATTTGGGTTTTGACTGCTGGATTTCCTTTAATCACAAAAGTATCCAGATTGTGTGTATTGCAAAGTAGCTGCTACTCAACCTTAGGTCACATTAATATTTTTTGTGGTTTGTTTTGTTGCTGTTACATCTTCCATACTTGCAGACGGCTAGTTTGGTTTTCTTGTGTGAAAAGGTCTCATATACGCTGCAGGCACATGATTCCCAAGCAGAATCTACGTCATTTGAATGGGATGTACGGAATTTGGTTCCAGTTGTCAATTACTTATTACTGAGGCCACCCTCTTGATCAGATCAGTGTGCATATCGCCCCTTCCTATAGGGAAGAGAGGTATGGATGGATAGCAGATAGTTGATTTAATTAAAAACCTCACTACACCTGAATAGATGGTCTTTATTAATAGCAACCATTGACCAGGTTACCAGATGATTCTTTGCATGCACGTCAGGGTTGAGGTATGTTTACAAGGGTCGACGATGTACATACTTGATTTTTCCATGGATCTAGAGTGGAACAGCTGCTCTTAAAAGTGTTTCATTCCCAAGATCAGTTTTATTTATTGACAGACGTTTTGTAAATTTTCACAACACTTTCCTAAGAAAGAAACACTGATAATGAAACCAAGTTGTATAGATGTTTCACAAAATTTTATTTTTAACAAGATTAGTTTTTGATTTTCAGCTCCACCAGAGCAAAGCTGCAAACAGAACTCTTCCCTGTTTTTCAGAATCCACAACTTTCCACATACACACATTCTGGGGGGGGGGGGGGGTTGATAT
>JAODUD010000095.1:17422243-17442678 GCA_026784285.1 Stomatorhinus walkeri | reverse complement strand
CCCCCCCCCCTGATCTGAAGAAAACCCTTGAAGTGCTGCTTGTGATGAAGTGAGAGGGTCCTTCATCTCCAAACACATGAGGCCAAATCTACTCAGTCTACAGCTTTTTCCTTTTAAGTTCTATTTGGTTCCTACCAATTCCAGGAACTAAAGACAGAGAAGCTACTGTATTAAATCATGTGAGCGTGAAGGTGGGTTGACAACAGGCTACAGAGATTTGTAACGTGAAATATCTGCATGAACTTGGGAAGAATAAGGTTAGACTAATGGATTATTCTTCAGGTTAAGTGCGTTTAGCAAACTGCGACTGCTTAAAGTTTTAATTCAATTATTTTTAGGACCATAAACGTCATTAATCATTGAGAGCTGTTAATTTCAGTGGCATATAATACGTTGGACCTGTTAAGTTTTAATAATGAACAATTGCTTATGTGAAAGAGTGGTGCTTATCACCTTTGCACTGAAAAATAATTTCATTTCTGTAGATGGCAGATTCATAGCTTATAGCAAAGCATAATTATGTTGAGCCGCTTGCAGATTCCCAAGTTTAACTTTGGTTCCCAGCTTCATGTACAGTGGTACCTCAGTTCTTGAACTCATTAGAACTTTAATTTCTTAAAAGCCAAACCAACCAGTTAAAAAAATTTACCTAGAACTCAATCTGAATCTCAGAAGTCAAACTGTGAACGCCGACCTAAGATAACTTGTCCACGCGGGGAAATGAGTCACGCGGCACATCTCTCAGCGGAAACAAAGGGTAAAGCTTCAGTCTCACCCTCGCATTCGCTGTGATAGCATCGTGCATGTTTACACTAGCTGAATACATATATTTAGACAGTAAAAATACATTTAGACAATGATAGACAGTAACAGTAATCATTATATAATAAAATACATTTAAAAATAAAGATTTCTAATTATTTTAATATTAATAACAAACCATTAATACATTTCATTATATTAATATTGTCATGCCCAGCGGGACGGAACGGAAACAAAGGGGACGTCGAGGATATCGGGGAATACAGGGTTTAGTTATAGGTAAGGAAGTCCGGACTGGGGAAACAAACTGAAATAAAACTAAATACAGAGGACTAATGACAACAACCAGAGTCAGCTGATCACACGGGGATTCCACACAGGGTTAACGAGGGGGCGTGACACACGGAAGTGGGCATGATTGTTTTTTTTAACTTTACACATTGTTTGGATACATTTATTTTCTTACTTTAAAAATGACTGTTTTGATAAATGTGCCTAGATGTGTTTAGTACGGTATATGTTTTTCTTGTTTTGTCTGGTTCATTTTGTGTTTAAATGCTAACAAAAACATATGTTGTTGTAATTTTTGGGGGTCAGGAACCAATTAATTGGTTGTCCATTATTTCTTATGGGGAAAATTCGATGAGAACTCGAACTTTTTAAGATTTGGTCCGGAGTTCTGAACGGATTAATTTTGAGTTCTGAGGTATCACTGTACATCAAATGGAAACAAAAATAATAGCTGTTCATCCTTGATAGGTTCATTTACGGTTTCATACTTTTCAGAACTGTTCTCAAAGTGAAAATCACTCGTTCACACATACCCACATGTCATAGCAATACAGATGATCCCCAGGTTACAATGGAGTTATGTTACGGTTAACCTATTGTAAGGCAAAAATGTTGTAAGGCGAAAATGCATTTTAATACAGTACACATAACCTAACAAACATCATAGCCTAGCCTAGCCCACCTTGCATTTGCATTAGCCTACAGATGGGCAAAATCATAAGCATAAAACATAAAACCTATTTTACTATAAAATAGCTGAATATTTCATATAATTTACTCAATAATGCGCTGAAGCTGAAAAATATAATAGAATTGTAATACCCATCGCAAAGTCGAAATATTGTAACACGGCCCACCTTAATCCGGGGAGCGTCCGTATTCCTGCAATTCCCTGTGTATTTATTCAAATCACCATCAGTGTCGATGTTATAGTTCATTGCGACTCATTACACCTCTGAGCGAACTGCATTGTAACTGAATGATGTGAGGAAAGGAGAAGTAATAGGGAATGTAGGGAATGGCCGTGTGGCTCCCTCAGATGGTAATGTTCACAGCAGCATGAAGGCCAGCGGGCTGCAGGGACCCTGTGGGGGAGCAGGAAACAGTGAAGGCTGCCGCTTCTTAGTTTCTTAGCTTAGCATGTGGGGGGCCCTCCCAATTGGGGGGGGGGGGGGATCTAATGCAACATTGTGATGGAAACGTCTAATCCAGTCCTCACCATGACATCCTTCAGCACTGAAAGAGGTACAGCTCAACAGGAAGCCAGGTGCTGGAAACCAGATGCAAGACTGGCTGGCCCAAACATGCCTGTGATACTGTGGAACAGAAATGCTGAACTAACCTCATTTATAATCATGTCCCAAAACTGCACTAGAGAACTGAGCCTACAAGAAAATAAGTTGTTCCTTCGATAGTGATAATGTAGTTGTATGGCTCCATAGGTTCACATAAATGTTGTTGTTCTCTAGTAGCCAGGAGTCACGTCATGCGCTCTTTACAATCCCTCCATGGGGAAAAAATGGAATAGCTTATGGGCTCTTCTGGAAGTTTTTGTTGCTCACTCTCTCACCCGTCACAGGCTGTTAGACACCGAATATTGTCCCACAGGGGACAGGAGAACTCATTGGCACATCTTGAGCAGTTTGATTTGTAAATGTCATCGTCGCTATTAAGCAGAGGGTCCTATGTGTGTTCTTTATAGTAGGATTTTTATAGCCTATAGCTTATTTTTTGAATGGCAGAGCTGGCGCCAGGGGTAAAGCAGTGGCGGACTGTATGCCATCTTTTTTGCACTTTGCTGTGAACAAAACTGTGAAATGGTGTCATAAAGCAACTGATTTAACTCTCAAAATGCCAAGACGTGTAAAAGCACCTCTCAATAGATGAGAGCGTGTTAAAATCCCACACCAGATTTTCCTATTGCTATGTTTAATAGCATTATTTTTTGTTTGCTCACAAAGTGACCGCAGGGGAAGGCCAAATGTGCACACAGCAATGTTTGACGGGAGGTCCATTTTATTTCGAGATGTATTAGGATGTAATGATGCAGTTGGCTGAACATCAGACATCCCAAGGAACTTGAAAAAGCCTGCATGGAGTGATTTTACGTTGGGAAATTTTTCTCTATTATTATTTTTTCTTCTAAATTTATCAACGAAGTCCGGCTGTGTGTGGAGGTGGCGAATGCGTCAGGATGAAGACACACAATCAGGTGTGTTGTGACTGTGAAGTTCTTTCACGGCTAAGAAACCTGAAAGTGGCACAGTGCCTCTAAAAAATGGATTACAAAAAAACCATTCAGCAGAACCACTACTAACTGAAAGCAGCTAGTCATGAGCAGACTGTCCACACTCGGCTTTCCTTTACATATTTCTTCATCTGGTTTAAAAGGCATTAAAAGAGCCACATAAGGGCTCTGATGCATCCCTCAGCTGCTCGTGAGGGCATCAGTATGCAGCACATTTCAGATGCTCACCTCTCAAAATGCTTTCCCAAATGCAAATGGGAGAAAATTCACCTTACCTGCATTTAGAATGCATTAAGAAGCTGATAAAAAATTGGTATTGCACAGCGTGCAGTTATAATAAATGAGTCATTTTGCTTATAATGCTACCAGAATGCCAGGCCTATTGCTTACTGTTGTCATCACCATGATTATTGTTGGCATGAAGGTGCACCTCAGGGAATACCATCCACACACACGTGCAATTTCTACCCCAATAACCTCCTCTAAGGAATCTGCCATTGGGGATTTGGATACACAGAGCAGCTGCAACTTCCTCCAGGAAAAAAAAACCAACAGAGGTATTCATTGTATTGGCCAGAACTTGCCCCTGTGTACATTGTTATAAGAGCGGCTGCGAGATTCTGGCGGCAAGGAGACAAACCAAAACGCTGAGACAACGGGACAGCCAGAGACATTTCCCCTCCGCTGCAGGGCCAACGACACATGAGCCACAGTAATGCAGATGAGGCAGCGCGGGACAGCATGAGGAGTACAGAACGAGGAGGTGAGGAGAGGCTTATCTATGCCCTGCGTCAAGTCGAAGCAGGAGAGAGAGCTGCCTTATAAAACTAAGGTTTTCTGCTATCTCTGCATATATCTAGCCCAATTTCACGCTATGGATTATGGGTAAGTTGAGCATAATTAACTGTACAGCATGAAATTACTGGTGTCAGTATGTATGTGTGCGGGTGGCACGGTGGGGAAGGTAGCGGCAGTATATACACCAGCCACCAGAGGGCGCTCTATTGGCAGAGGATAATTTGGATCCTAGAGCAACAAAGTAGACTGCTGTACTTCAGCATGGGAAGGAAGCTTGAGAAGTAGGAACCTTAGCTTATCTTGATTGTCTCAGCTTTCAAAGACAGCATCTAGGGACTGGCTAATGATTGACTAGCCAACTGAATGATTAACTCGATTAAAAACAACAATTTCCTGCATGTTTCAGTCCATACTTCAATATAACATTTGAAAAACCAAAGTGCATTAGTACAAAAGTTATCTCCCCATCTCAATTTATTAATTTCTGCTGTAATGTGATTTCAAGACTGAATAACTGTGTTGTAACACATAATTCTAACGCTTAATTACTTATGCTACCATATTTCTAAAACAACCAGGACATGTTCTATGGGAATTTAGCCCAAGATAGTTTTGTTGTGATTTATTCAGCATTGATTTGCCTTAATTGTTGGCATATATCTTGGTGTAATGGGACAGTACCCGTTTTTTTTTTGCTGTGACCCAGGAATGGAGGTGAGTCACTCTGCAGTAACAGTTGTAATAAACTGGGTCATAAACATGAAGCAGAAACTTCACTTTTATTTTCTGAGCTCATAACCTTTAAGAAATTACTTAAAATCTGAGCAACGATCTCAAATTCCAGCCTTGCAAGGAAGGAGAGCTTCTTATGTTGTTTGTCATGCTCTCGTTAGCAGGAATCTATAGCTAACATATAGTTCGTTATTTCCTGGTAGCTCTGCTCACGGTTGTAATTGTGCTATTTCCAGTATGCAATGTTTTCCCCGTAATCTGGACGAGTGTTTCCCAGTCGGGTCCTTGGGGACCCCGGACAGCCCACCTTTTTCTCCTTCCCAGGGACTGGATGGGGAAACACTGATCTAGACTTTATAATCTTCTCATAGCACAAAGGAATCATGGGACACGAAGCATTACAAGCCAGACTTTTCAAAACAAGGTTTATGACATAACGAAGTTGAGGAACAGAATGCATTTCAGGAAGGACAATTAATTTACTACATCTACTGATTTTCAGGAACTTGTACAACTTTCCTGCGCACAGTGAATGTGATACATTTTTGTATTTAAGTGCCATATATCTTGCTGTATATCTGGCTCTATATTTAATACTATATAGTGTTCTTATTCACTTAGATCATCTTTATTGATTTTTATTTCATTTTACAAGGTTCACGAATATATCTTAATACGTATATATTTTCAATAATTGTCGTACGATTTTTGAAGGAAATAAATGTACTTGTTTTGGGGCACATTTTGTGTTAAGAATGTTTATTATCGGTCAAGGTTGTGCTGTGTGTGCACTGAGCAGTGAGTATGTCAGTGAATGTGAGCGGACTTCCCCAGGGAGATGGCCTTATGGATGCAGCAATGCCTCTGCCTTCTTAATACCGGCACGCTCTTAATTACTGACCCGCGGCATGATGATGAGCAGGTCGCCCTGAACTGGGGGGCACAGACAGCCAGAGGCTCTACCTGTGGAGGCCCTGCAAAGGAACACATCAAATTGTCAGTCCCAGGGGCATTTAATGGCTGAACGGCGGTGAGGCGGTGAGGCTTCCTGCAGTGTGTGGAGCTCTGGGAGAGAGCTGGATAATGACTGGCATGAGGCCGCCAAGGTGTTGGTGAAATCTGCTCCACCTTTAGTTCATCCATCCATCCATCCATCCATATCCCAAAAACCTAGCTTCCAGAACAGAGTTGCTGTGTCCCCTGATATTCTTGTCGCTATTCAGATTTTTCTTTTATTTCATTATTTTTAAAATGCATTAATAAAAATTCATAAATCATAGAATCAGGGTTGGACTGGCATACCAGGCATTTTCCCATTGGGACCCCCCTGGCTTGGTAAAATGTATCTTGTCCTATCAAAGTCCAGGGCTGAATTTTGATCCCAGACCAGCTCTACACAGAATAAACAATATTTATTTTCTCCTTAATCCAAAACAGTGCTGCAGTCGCTTCTGTCATCTCCGCTGCAGACAGGCAGTAATGCAGGAGACAGAGTCGCGGAGGCGGTGAATGGTGACGGTATCTGCTGGCTTGCGGAGGAGACGGGGGCACAGGCGTCCCAGCATTACTGCCGTGAGCAGCCTACTGCTGCTGGACAAACGTCTCAGTGCATATTGTACAACTCAACCCGCCGGACACAAAGAGCACAGAGCTCAGCGGGCAGGCGTGTGGGATGCTGGCGTGGGCCCAGGCTTCCACAGAGGCCCCGAGACAATCTTCAGTGATCCTGCTCCCAAACGCAGAGCCATGATTCACTGCCTCCACGTACAGACACACTCCATTCTAATGAAAATGAACCGGGCTGGCTGCAAGCGCAGGGCCGCGGCAGAAAGAGGCGGCCCGGAGCGGCGGAGGGACACGTACCGAGATACAAGCAGCTTCCTCAAGAGGTGTGTGCTCCAGTTTTACATGCTGTCATGCTCTTTTCAGCTATGCTGAATCAGTAACAGTACCCAGATAAGTCAACCGGACATCTAGGTCAACCTTCTTTCATAAACTCACACACACACACACACACATATATATTACCATATGAATACATATAAATTAATACATTAATGTATCTCTTAAACTAATAGTTAAGGTATTGATATTATTTTGTGGAACAGAAGATATGGTATTAAATGATGTGCTCAGTTTTGAATGATGCGCCATGAGCGCTATTTGGTAAATACGGCTGCCCCCCCCCCCCACCCCCACTTGTGTAGACTAACTCAGGCAACAGAGATGAAGGAGACATTTCCGTGACCGGTTGATGTAACGGTGGTGGGGTTGTGGCCTTTTTAGACACACGGCACCATTTCGACTCAACAAGGCATGTGATTTGAAAAACGTGACGGCAGTCATGTGAGAATGGCAGCCAGATGTCCCCTGACGCCTCCCGACAGTGGCGTGTCTCCTGTGTGTACATGTGTTCGCGTGTGCGCTTCGAGAACTTGCATGGGTGACACAAATGAGTCACTCAAGCTCCTGTGCCTTTATTTTTGGAATTATCTCCAGGCTTTTCGGAATATGCTTTGAAAATGAGGAAAATGTTTCAGGGGGTAGGTAATGACTGCAGGACTATCTGAGCAAGGGAGATTTACAGAAGCTGCTAAAATGACAGACGGAAGGCAGACTTTCTGCCTAGACTGGAGAGCCCTGTGATTCCACAATATCAGCTGCCACTCACACATAAAAACCTCAACACTGAAGCATTAGACGGGCAGTAAGTCACATCCATAGTCAAGCATAAATATACATGCACCTTTAATTCTGCCTTCTCAATATGGTACTTTTAAGATAGTTAAGATAGCAAATAACAGTTAAGAAGTGTTAATGTCCTGCTAAGAGACTAACTGTTGCTGAAATCACATGGTTACAGTGATGGGGCCTTTGGTTCAGCAGATATCCTTATTTATGGAGAGGGTGAGATTAATTGAAATGTTACACCGTTGAATGCAGATCTGTTGGCTTCTTAGGAGCTGCATGGGCATGTAGAGACAAACAGTCATTTTCACCGTCAATGACCTGAAACCACGACGAGCAGTGCAGTACCCCGATTTCCCTAAATGATAAATACTTATAACTGAAAGTTTGCTGAATTATTATATAGCAATGTAATGCTAAATGAAAATATAAATTGAGGAGCAGATCGTTTAAGCAATAATATAAATAATAATGCATAATAAAGCCGATTAAATATTAAATATAAACTAGTGGTCAAAATTGTGGAAGCACCTAGCATTTTTGATATTAAACTTTAAAAAAATACTACACGAATATTGGCAGTAATGTTTATAAACAATCAAAGAATGTTACAAATATCATACATTGGATGATTAAATAAGTAACTGGAAAACAGTAGAATAAAATTCTGTGATCTCTAAAAATTGTAAGTGTTTCCACAATTTTGGCCAGTAGTATACAGCTATACATAATGTAACTCTTATATGTATTAGGTAGTTCCTTAATGTGCTGGGACTCCGCCTGGCTTGTGACTGATGTTATAAATGTGCTGGGTGCTGGTTGGGCATTAAGGGCGGCGAAGCGGCACGGCAGCCGTGCTTGGCCGTCCGGGCCCCTTACTGTCACTGCTCGCTGCGAGGCCCCCCCTTTTTTAAACCAAAGATGGAGCGAGCTCCGTCACAATCCCCACACACTATTTATAGAGGCAATGGCCCCCAGCAGGTCCAATGTGTGACCGCGCAAAATAAATAAATAAATAAAATAAAAACAGGAAATATATAAGAAAACTTGGGAAAAAGCACAAGCCTTAGATGGGGACTGTCTCCAGATGGTGCAGATATAAGAGGAGTAAAATAAGCGGAGGAAGATCCATCGCCTGCAATGGGCTGGATCTGCAAACGGCAGCGCGAGCGAATCGATGTGTGTCATGTACCCGGACCATGCTAATTATGGCTTCCGTGGCAGTCAGCAATGACAGAAAGACAAAGTCATTCACTGCATGAGCAGCCCTGAAATATTTGAGGACCAATTTAAATGTAAATTTTCCCATCGCTTATACTCCTATATATAGTACTGGTGAACCAGTGCTGATATTCTTCAAGAAGCTGTTAGCCATCTCAGCTCTTACAGAAGGAGGAATCTGTCCGTGGCACCCATTAAAAATGATAAATCCGGGAAACCATATCGAGGGACCTTTTCACATTTACGGCTGAATCAAAGACTGAATTTGTAATATTTATGTATGTACTTGATATAATAGCACTGCTTTCTTTTCATTAAAGATAACAGGCAACCAGTACGCCACTGAGGTTCCTCACCCCTCTTTGAAAAACAGGCACAGTTTTGGATAGTAGGTAGCGCAATTCTTAAAAATGAGATTAAGTTAAAAATGTACTTTTGACTGGCTCAATGAAAATATTTTACATTTTTTACATCAAAATAAACAAACACATACTAACATGTAAACATCGATTGTTTTAAAAAGGGCAGATGCATTTTCACCAAATATGGAATAGTTGCTCGCATGAAGACTTCTGTCTACAGAAGTTCAGTATGTTTTAAATATTAAAACATTTTTTGACTGAGAACCGTTTTCCTAGTTTTTGAAGACCACGATAGACCCATTTTGGGACTACAGCTCTTTCTCTTAAGAAAGTACCTGTAAACATGTAATTTTGTTTCTGATGAATATAAAGTGTTATATTTTATTTTTATATATTATATATTATATTTTTGATAACAGACTTCACGCGATTCCTCATGCGTGTTTTTGCTAAATTAAAACATGTGCTGCTGCAGTGACCAGTCAACATTATTCCTCTTACTTTTGGGCCTGTATTGAATGTCGTCCCATGACATCGTCCCAAGGGACCTGGATCTCCCTGGGACTGCAGAGGGGCCATATTCCCAGCAACAGTCATCTGGAGAGATGGCCTGCATGAATCATGAGATGGGAATATACTGCATCTCAGCTTCATTACATAAGAAGCCTCCCATGTGTGAAAAAGAGTGCCCGCCCCCCACAGGCTGATAAGTCTGTGAGCAAAAAACAGACCGAGGCTTTGTTTGTGCGTGACTTATCATCATTAGAGACACGTTGCATCTCTTTAATTATATATTCGAATGTGTTGCACTGTACTCTGCTGAGTTGTAAGGATTATTTTGTTCTTTGCGTTCATCTGTATTCTTATTGTGACTGAGGCTATAATAGTAAATAGTCTGAATTGCCTTAACTACAGCCCTGGAAAAAATTAAGAGACCACAGCAAAATGTTCAGTTTCACTCATTTCTCAGTTTATGGGAATGCACCTGTGTAAAATATACATTTGTTGTTAACTCCAGCCTGGCTCTTCCCTGCTTCTCATTAATGAAGGAATTCTGTCTTGCTTTATAGGTCTTCAGTCCTACTTCTAGGATCCTGTTATGAACTGTCCCATTCTTTTTGAAGGTCACTTTTCATCCTCTGAATTATGACACACTGCTGGAGGAGTTGACGGTCATCTCTGGCAATAGAAAGCGGCTTCTGCATTCCACCTGACTGGCTTCTGGTGTACTGCTGTCTTTGAAACTTTGAGCCTTGAAGCAGCCTGCCTCGCAGTGTGGCCTTCTGCCAGCATAGAAGGCACAGATAATGTAGTAGTTCACTCTTTCTAAAACTATTAATTAATGATAAACTGTTAGTTACTTGCTGATCTCGTATTTGTTCATCATCCCTCAATCATACCAGTTCAGCTATTTCATGCAGTTACTATATTTGTTCATGATTTGTACTTGAGTTGTAACTGAGTTACTAAATTACTTTTGTTCACTCAAGTAGTGTTACCAAAGTGTTTTATTATATTTTAAATTTAAATGTATACATGGACATATCTACAGTACCAATAACTTTTGTACAATTGCAGCATTGTATTATGATGCAACTCTAAATAATGCTTTCTCCTCTTCGTGTAAATTATTCAGATGTTTTTTTAAGAGTATAAATTTGTCTCCAACGATATGTCCTCTGAAGATGCTCTGAGCTGCCACCGTTGCATATTGTGTGTGAAATGGCACTGGCTGCGTGAATATTTCATCACACTTTGCCACAAAATAGGTTATTTCCCCCCTCGGAGTTTTACGAGCCGTTTAGAACCCTGAGTGTTCCTTGTTTCCACGATTCCACACGACAGCCATGAAACAAAGTAGCTGCTGGTAAAATGACAGATTTCCAAGGCCAATCTGTTCTTGCAACCTTTAAGGCAGAGGTCTACAGGAAGTATTGGGTCTGAAAGTGTGCCGTGGGTTGGGCCAGCTTCCCCGAGCCAAGGCTGGACCATCACTCCAGCTCATAAATCCTGGCTCGGATGCATCACCAGAATTGCCTTATGTAATATCTGTGCACTGGAAGATAAAATCCTGAAAGCACAGTTTATAATGGACCATTCTGACATGAAATGTCTCTGTGGTGTGGGTTCAGCATGAATTCAATCTAAATGCAAAACTGGCTATTAATCATCTCCTTCCTCGCAATATCAACCATTGTAAAATTTGTGGATGTTGTCATCCTGGACTGGAGGGTGACTCTTTGCACCGAGGGTTTGCCGTGACAGTAAAAGCATTAGTATTGTGACTCCCATCTAACAGAATCATTTACTGGAGTTCCTTATACCTTCCAATGCATATACAGTACTGTGCAAAAGTCTTTGGCAGAAAATGTTTAAAGCCATTTTTCTGGATAGTAAGTTTATATTTGCTCAGAGGAAAAATATTTGAATGTATGCAATTTCACAGTAACGCAATAAAAACTAGCAAACTTGATCCTGTTCTTCAAGCGGTTACTGATACTTTCTTAGTTAATATGTTGCTTTGGTTCACAAACCATCAGGCACAGCTCTACTAGTCCAAGCATTTGCTAAATTGTACTAATGGCTTAATTAATTAATTAATTAATTTTAGGTAAATAACTTAATCAGGTATTGATTAGCGAAAAATGGTATGGAAGTAGAGGAAAAATACATGCCCCACCCCCCTACCCTAAATACACAGCACAGGAATCGTTGTTTTAAAATGCATGGCTAGGCCTAAACTATTTCAGGCCACTGAAGTAAAGAATGCAAAAAAATCCAGCAGAGAACAGCAGTCCCTCTCTCCCTGCATGCTGAGATTAGTATTGCAGGAATTCCTCAGGTCTTTCACGCAGCAATAATCACGGCCCAAAACCGCGCAGTTAGCACAGTGCGGCACAATGACCCAGCACATCTGAAGGCACTGTCTGCATGATTGGTCTATGTACCAGTGCGAGACAATGTACCAGTACCTGTGAGAATGTGGGATAATATACCAGTACCTGTGAGAATGTGGGATAATATACCAGTACCTGTGAGAATGTGGGATAATGTACCAGTACCTGTGAGAATATGGAATTATGTAGTAGTACCAGTGAGAATGTGGGATAATATACCAGTACCTGTGAGAATGTAAAATTATGTACCAGTACCTCTGAGAATGCGGAACAATATACCAGTACCTCTGAGAATGCGGGACTATACACCAGTACCAATGAGAATGTGGGACTATATACCAGTACCAATGAGAATGTGGGACTATATACCAGTACCAATGAGAATGCGGGACTATATACCAGTATCAATGAGAATACGGGACTATATACCAGTACCAATGAGAATACGGGACTATATACCAGTACCAATGAGAATGCGGAATTATGTACCAGCACCCAAGGCTCTCAAGCTTTTTCAAAAGTTTGGAGTGAGATTATATTAGGGGTGAAAGTAGGTCTCACGGTCAGTGTGAGTGACTTGAGAGTCCTGCCTACTGCAGTCATCGGATCTTGCTCTTCCACCTTGTCTGCACTCCATCTGTGTGCACATCTACGTAATAATATGCTTGCAGCGGGATCACATGTAACTTATTTTGGAATTTACCCGGAAACAACAAATGCTATTTTATGATTGGCTGGTAGGTGGCAATTAATTCTGTATAACTTGGAGCAGCTAAGTACCTGGTGGAGAGCTCCACTCCATATTCCTGCACTTGGTCCATTAATCCCATATCCTCCTGAGACCCAAGGAAAAAAGTGTCCTTCAATTTTAGGCTTTCTGTCTTTGGAGGAAATAAGACATCTTACAATTTAGATTTTTTCAAATTAATTTTTATTTTTAATTTCACAGCGTGTCCTCTTTAGTGTACAACAAGAATAAATATGTTTCCATACATCAATGAAAAGACAGATGCAAAAACAACATGTCCACTATAATGGACATAAATGAACGGGTGGGGTCTCAGGAGGATATCACGGGACACCTTGGTGGGCAGTACCCCTTACTTCTCACAGTGAGAAATACAAGGTGCGGCGTGTGAGCGTGTGAACTGGTTGAAATGCATGTGTTTCACGGCCAATGTGTGAGACTTGAGAGACCTGCAGTACCTCAGGGAATGTGGGACTATGTACAGGTGTCCATACCTCTGGGAGTGCAGGAGCAGGACCCAAGCTTTGACTGAGCTGGAAGCTTGCTAAGTGTAACGTTACTATTTTTTTTTTTTAAAAAAAGCTCTTGATTAGATGTTATGGACCAAAAGTCATTAAGTTTCATAAACTGAAATTACTGTGAACCCCCCCCCCCCTCCTTAAATATAGTGGATATTACAGCTTTGAACCCAGCCAGAAAGGCAGGCTAGGAACAGCAGGTGCACTGCGTCTCTTTAATCCAGGATAATGTTTTGCTTTCCTCTGGGCTGGTAGACTTCTCTTTTCTGGATCACATGGTACTGTTATTTATGGTTTTTCAGCCTCAGTCTTGTATAGTGACTCTTCATATTTGGTGGCGGCCAGCTGAGAGATCCATCACGGTCGTGTGAGCGCACTGGCAAATTTGCAGGCACCTTTAAAGCGACGGTATGTCTTTATCCTTGCAAATATCTGAACCTTGGATGACCTAATGGAGACTGCATGAGTTTTTTTTCCCTATATCTCCCTTTTTATTGCTCAAATTCACCTGAAGGATATTTGCCAGCAGGGATTTCCAGACTAAAGTCATTCCAAACTCATGTCTGTATGCATCCAAAAGAGGCTCCTCTACAGTGTTATCTCCCCGCGACACCCCCCTTCCCTGCATTATCCTAACAGCTGCCTTCAGCAATAAGGAAAACACATTTATATTTCAGAGGGGTGGGCATGAATTTAAAATAGGATCCCACCAATTTCAGATGTTAATTTTGGTTTAATTAATCAAAGTGATTTTATGTACATTAGAATAGAACTTTATGAGGTCTAACAAAATTTCAATTCTATAACTGCAAACGGAATATTTATTTCTTAGTCATTTTAGTGTAATTTTCTTTTAAATGTGTATCATAAAATTAGATAATAGATAATATATTACTTGAGTGAAGCAAATGTAATAACACAGAAATTGAATGCAAGAGTGGACACAAAACGAACAAAAACACGCCGTAACTTTTTTTCGTGCGACAAAAAAACACTGAAATCATTAATTGTTTCTCCTGTAGCTTACTGGGGGACAGCCGACGCACACACATGTGACAGTCATAGCACAGTCATGTGACACTGGAATGGCATCTACAACATCAGCCACATTAAAATCGCTTCATCGGGATGGTGTGGAGTCACATGACTCGATCTGTGAAAGCCTGGGAAACGTGCACGTCAGCGTAATGATCGTCTGGTGAGCCGAGATAAAGCACCAGTTCAGAATGGCTGTAGGTAAGATGGCTGATCACTGAGCCTCATCTACTCAGCCCAGTTTAACTCATCTTGAAGAGTCTGTAACGCAGCCTGGGATGTTTTTCTTTGTTGTCTGGCACAGACACAAAGACCGTAATATCATAATTTATATATGCACTCACACACACACACACCAAATATTATATATAAAATTATATATAATTGTGTGTGCGTGTCTGTGTGTGTAAAATCCCACAACATAACACGATTGACATACTTTGCTACCCATGAGTTCAGCAACAGTGTGACTGTACAGTTTTCATGAATCTGCCTGCCAGCTTCAAGAGGAGACAGAGTGAGAAATGTCCATAATCCTTGAACGAGTTTAATGTCTGCAGTAGCTCGGCAGTGTAAGCGGAGAGGCATCCGCACTGGGAAGCGAAGCCTTCCATTAGAGCAGGAAAACAGGCCGCACCCAAGCGAAGACTGTGAGTCATACTCTTTGACTGTCATATAGACAACACTCATAAACGTCACGCGCTCACCGGGGCCTGTACTGTTACTAGCAATAGGCTGACTACTCATTTTAAAAAGTCAGTTCAAAAAGTGGAGCAGAAAGCAAAAGAACCTTGTCACTGAATACCCAAATATCTTAAAGGTATTAGCAGTGTTTGCCAATCCGGTCCTCGGAGACCCACAGTCGGTCCATGTTTTTTTCTCTCCAAGCTCCCTGCCAGACATTGCACATTTTTGCTCCCTCCTGAGACCTGGGAGGGAGCAAAATTGTGAAATGTCTATGTATCCCTGAGGACTGGACTGAGAAACACTGGTATTAATATCTTACTAGAGATTTTTCCAATTAAAGTCACAGTGAGGAAGAACATACTGCAAGAACTGCTGATTTTCCTTGTGATGGTTGACAGCATTTCTATTCAGCTGTGTTCTGGAAAAAATACTCAATATTCTCTCTTCTGATTCACGGAGAGTTGGACGTATATGAGTTTCTATCGCATTCCTGTGATTTAGCAATCAGGAGCAAAATGCAAAGAAATGAAAAGCCACCAAATTAAAATGAGCATTCTGACGGATACTGCATTTTGTACATTTTCATCATTGTGCTAAGTGACGGCTGGCGGTCTCTCGCCCGCATCAGCCCTGCGGTTTTTGTATGAAGTGCAGTGAATACAAACATGAGCAGGCAGGAACTCAGAAGTGCTATTGTTTGCAGTTTTCATAGCAGTAAGTCAGCCAGTGGCAATGTTTCTTCCCTTGCTCTGTTAATGGACAGACAGCGCCAGAGGCTCTATAGATGTCTCTGCTTTTCACACGGGTGCCTCTTAGGATGGGGTGCAGCTCAGCTGTTTAGGGATCTGCACCCACGACCAGAACGGCACCGTAATTGTAACACCACAGGCTCCTTCAGCATGGCCCTTAACCCCACATTGGCAGACCCCAGTCCCTGATCCCATGGTATCCAAACCAGGGATCGTCATGCTATCTGTACGCAGAAAACTATGTCCAAGGCAAAATGTTTTGACTGAGAAAAAAAACCCATACAGGCTATATTTAAAAATCCCTTGTAGGTGGTAAAAATTGCATTTTGATAGAAATGTCCGTCAGAATTGGCCATGGTATTGACCCCTGCTCACTGCCTACTTTCAACAAAAGTACCTGCTAAATAAATCCATGGTAAATACGGCTTTACAGTAGAAGTGAGGCAGGCAATGGGAGAAACACCCACATTTTGCAAGTTGCTGAGCCCTCACTGGCAGTAGCACTGGGCCAGTATTAAGACCCACTGGTGCACCAGCTAAGATCGCGACCCTTATGTACAATTGCCACCCCCCACCTGCCATGCAGAGAAACATGCACAGTCATGCAGCCCCACACGGGGGCCCAGGGACTGCCATCACGGCCAGGCAACACAGAGTATAAATAGTGATTATAGGTGCAGCCAGGTGCTGAGAAGAATGGCATCAGCCTATTGTGTGAGGCAGCTGTTTACATGGTTATCCGATGTGCCAAGCGGGGCTCAACACTGAAAAGAGAGCTTCAGCTCTGAATGTGGAGCCCACTCACGGCAGAGAGGCAGAAACTAATGAGCGACTACAATGGAAAATGGACAAGATTTTTTAATGTTACATCAGGTCTCAATAATAACCTGTAACAGGACTACTAAGTAATGTGGAAGAAATTCAGCACAATTTCATATCACAATATTAAAGGGGGGGGAAAAATTCTTAGAATGAAATTTTATAACTAGAGTAGCTGCTATAACTGGCTTTGCCCCTCTGTTACACATCCACCTTCTATACTGCTAACAATCTGCAGCTTTGGCACCAAACTGTCAATAACCTTATCAATGTTTTGTTCGCACTGTCTGTCGCCGTGGCGGCCGGCAGCTGCTCCTTGTCTCATGCCAGGCCGATTTATACACGTGTCGCTCATTAGGCCTTTCTGAACAAAAGTTTTATTAGCAGTAGCCTAACATATTAGCCTAACACTTAAGCTATACAAATAAGCAGCATGTTCTAGCTTCTCCATCACAAAAACAAACTTTGCCAAGCCCAAAAATATGCTACTCAGACTGTAGTCGCAACACGGAGTAGCAGATAACACATGAAACCATGAGTCCCCTGAAATACAGCGCTGTGCAAATGTCTTAGGCAGTCAAAACAAATGTTAAAAGCACAATTAAACACAAAAGCACAACAAAACAGAAAAACTAACAAGAATTTACTTTAATTTAATTTGTTCTACAGTAAGTTACAGATATGTTGTTTGATGACTAAATGAAACACTGCTTCAGTTCCCAAACCTCTCCTTACGGGCATCTCTGATGTTCCATATATTTGTTAAATTTCACTACTAGCTCAATTAAATAATTAGTTTCATTCATCGACAAGGTATTGATTTGCCAAACAAGGTGAGCTAGTGATCCAGTCAAAAACTGCATGGGCATATTAGATGGTCGCTGTAAATCAGGGGTGGCCAATCTTACCCGCAAAGGGCCTGTGTGTGTGCGGGTTTTCGCTGCAACTCCCTAATTAGGTCATGAATTAGAGGACTGATTGGCTGAAGAGTCCTCACACCTGTGTTTGAACAGCTGACCTACAGGTTATCCCAGAAACCTGCATACACACCGGCTCTGTGGATAAGATTGGCCACCCCTGCTGTAAATCCTAGGATGAAGTTTTGAAATGGCCAAGCTGACACACTTTACGGACATAAAATTATAATTTCACACCAACATGAAGATCATTTATACATCATTGTTTTTAACTGCCTCAGACATTTGCACAGTGCTATATACACACACAACCAAATGTGAGAATTGTATCACAGTCACGTGAAGAGCAAGTAGAAGGGCTTACGGCCATCTGATACCTTCACCCGCCATTCAGGGATGTGAAACGATGCCTTTTTCAGGAGGGGAATGCTATGGAGAGTCTACATCTGAAACAGACACTTCTGCTATACTGATTTCAGCTCTTCCTGGGTGCGAGTCTAATATCAACCTATTGACTTTGAAAGTGCTACAACAAAACAATCATAATTGTTGTTCTGGGGACTGCTGCACTAAAGGAGAGAATTTTAAATCCACAGTATTTTTTTTAAGTTGTGGATTTAAGGACACTTTAAGTAAACCAGTATATCTCCTGTCAGGTGGCCGGTATTTTCCGACAGCTGCAAGCTATGAGAGAAGCAGCTCTACTCTGTGTGGTGGGCTGCACAGTATAGAGAAAATCAAATCGACACAGTCGTGTCAGAAAAACATACATGCTGCCTTCTCTTCAGGGCAAATGTGGAGGGGATGCCAGTGGTCTGAGCTGAAATGAAAGTGGTTTGGAAGAATAAGTGCTAGCTTGGAAATCTATTAAATTGGTGTGAAAATATACAAGCAAACAACTTCTAAAGTGTTATAGGGAATAGAAAGTAGTAGTGGCAGCTGAGGTATGGAATGAGAAACCATTTAAACATAGTCAATTACATCAGGACTACTAAGTAAAGTGGAAGAAATTCAGCACAATTTCATATCACGATATTAAAGGGGGGGGTGGGGGGGGGGGGGATACCAGCCTTTGTAAAGTCATACACAGAGATGTGAAGAGAATAGGACAGAGGATCTACAGCAATAGACATTGGAGTCCTCACTGATTTTGCAACACGTGCCATACATTATGATCAAGGGTTTTATTTACATGGGAAAAAGCTCAAACATGAATCAACAGTACCATAAAAATACCGTATACTGCAAAAGATATCTCATATTATACAACTTTTAAAGGAAATGTCGTAGAAAGTAGAGACTGAACATGGCTTCCGCTAACAAGATTCAAAAGATAAGCATGAAACTCGAGCACCTTGTGGTTGGATGTATTCATTGCACCCTGCGCTCCAAAAAGGCCGTATTTATTGAATGTCGGCCCCGTCACAGCAGAGCAAAAGCAGCGTCTCTGACAGCCGGAGAGCCTGTCCTGCATATCAGGCTGAGGCATCAAGGCCCGTTCCCTCGAATACATTTAGAACAACACACAACAGAGGCCCAGCACTGCCGACGGCAGAATAAAGACCTTTATTTAGCCGTGCCAGGTGCATGAAGCCGGCCCACAGAACAATGCTCAGAGGGCTGCAGGGAGCCAGAGGGGAAGAGAGAAGGCTCTGTGTGCATGAGGCGGGGAGGACTGCAGCCTGGGCCGCCGGCAGTGCAGACGTATGAGACCGAGGGGACAATTTACAGGTAGCGTGGAACCAGGATCCGGGAACCGGGGCAAACGCGCCCACGCGATTTCGGGGGCCGCGGCCTGCTCACACTCCAAAACGCAGCACATTTTAATAGCCGATAAATACAAAGCGAGGTGGCCATGCCAGTTGTGCTTGTTCTGCGTTCCTGGCATCCAATCAGGAATAGCACTTTATAATTATATATGACGTTTTCTACGCTATTAATTAGAGTGCTGCAAACATTGCATCGAAAGGCAGCACACAGGTCTTGTAAAAATTGGATAGAGAAGTGGGGATGGGCTGTAGGAAGGGAGAGAGCGATACTTAAAGGAGGAGAGAATGAGATAGTAAGAGAGCTGCTTTCTGTGGACCTCAAGCTAGCACCTCTATCCTGAAAAAGAAGGCATCAAGTAGCACCACTAAAACACTTCTATATTTGGGCGCTCATAAAAGTACACAGGGACAAGCGAAGGGCGTTTATATGTCACCCTGTCTACATCCTCCCCTGGCCAACACTGCTCACTCAAACATTCTCTCTCTCTCTCTCTCTCTCTCACACACACACACTGGTCACTCAAACATTCTCTCTCTCTCTCTCTCTCTCTCTCTCTCTCTTTCTCACACACACACACTGGTCACTCAAACATTCTCTCGTTCTCTCTCTCTCTCTCTCTCTCTCTCTCACACACACACTGGTCACTCAAACATTCTCTCGTTCTCTCTCTCTCTCTCTCTTTCTCACACACACACAGAAACACAAACAAACAAACACACTGGTAACTCAAACAATCTCTATCTCTCTCTCTTTCTCACACACACACACACACACACACACAAATACAAACAAACAAACACACACACACACACACAGAAACAGAAATATACACAGATAGGTTTGTAATTATGTCTTTGTGGGGACTCTCCATTCATTTCTATGGTAAAAACTCTAATCCCAACATGATGACCTTAACCTCTACCCAGCACTGACATTAACCATAAGTAATCTAACAAAATACAGGACTTTAGGCACTTTTAGTTTTTTGATTGCAACTGACTTTCTCATTTTTATGGGACTAAAAAATTGTCACAGTTTTTTTTTATCACATTATGGGGAAATCTGATCCCCAAATGTAAATGTTACAAAAAAACATGCACATGAGTACAGGCACACTCACACAGACACAGACCCACACACACACGCACTCCCACACTTGTAGGGTAAACATATCCTTATGGGGACCGCTCATT
>JAODUD010000095.1:17407491-17422143 GCA_026784285.1 Stomatorhinus walkeri | reverse complement strand
ATAAGGGAAAAAAAACAGATATTTATCACACTATGGGGACATTGTGTCCCCATAAGGATAGGTATACCCGCTCATGTATTGTAGGCGCACACACACACACACACATACACAGACACACAGAAGCCTTGCTGATATGTGCTCACTGTATTATTGTAATACAGGAAATCGCAGAGTAGGTTTCATCTTCTGGTTCTGTAAATACGTTCACTGTATATGCATGTGTGTTTGCGTGGGCATGGAACAGACAGACACATCCTTGCCATGTCATCTGAAGCTTAGCTGACATCTACCACTGAATGTTTTACCGTGCATCATGTTTCCTCCTCAGTAGGAAACACTTTCAGGGTCCGTAACTGAAAAAATAGGAAATATGTATAAATTACAGTGAGGCGTTCCATCCGCGGACACTGTGTCATTGCCCCATTGGCCGTGCACTGGAGCGCCGCCCCGCTGGTAACCACTCACACAGCACCATTCATAAATCACTGTCAAATGTGCCAACGCTCCAGCTGCCTGGGAACATGAAGCAGCCTTTACTCAGCATTTCATGCAAGGATTCAAAGTGAGAAAATTCATTTTTTAAGGAAAGGGAACACCAGAGGTTTACGGAAAACCTAACACAGGATATTTGCCGCTAAAAAAAGTTAGCATTTTAGCTGATACTGGATTGTTCTGTGCAAGAAATGGACAACGTGAGGTTGGAGCTAAGCAACCCTGCCTCAAGGTATAGCTTGGTGGCACAAGAGAATTGTGCTCTGACTGAATTTTTGCATCCATGGTCGTGTATTCCCACCGTAATTCAAAGGAGAAGGTGCATTAAATCTGACAGCTGCACTTCCTTATTCATTGTGCTTACCTTGGGCCTGTATTACAAAAGTAAACTGCCACTTTATTCATTTTTGGTGCCAATGATACTTCGAAAGATAAACTACTGTACTCTGGTGTAGTGTTGTAGTACTCAACACTGGTCTCAAGACCACTTTTTTGCGGTCTTGGTCTTGTCTCAAAATCGACTACTATTTTGTCTTGTCCCAGTCTTGGGCATAGACAACTTGGGGTTTTATTCCAAAACCAGCCAAGACCACTCTGGAAAAACTGCTCGCAATACTGTGTTAAGTGATGTTAAAAAATGAGAAAGAATGTTGAATAAATAAGTTTAATATAAATGTAATATAAACAATATAAGTTGTTATGTAGGTGTTGCGCGAATGTGGACAAGAAGATTTAGACCAAACCTACTATGAATAAGGACGGCATCTGCACACCAAATGATGCTCCTGATTTTTTTATTACTTTGCTACACTCTGTGACATTTAAGGCCCAGTCCTGAATGTCTGATGAAAAGCTTGGGCCTGAAATGTCACATAAGGTAGCAAAATATTAAACGATTTGGGAGCATCATCTGGTGTGCAGACTCCGTCCTTTTTCTCTGACTGTTTCTGCTGGCCAGTACCCGGAGTTTTTAACTGACCTCTGTGCTTCCTGTTGATTTTGACAGTGAGACCAGTCCTACACCCTTACTTCATGCAATAGCCATACCTGTGCTTTACCTGTCAAGTAGCATTTATATTGAAATAAAAAAATGTCCACGGTTCAAATTATATTGCGATACAAATTTTATGCCATACTGCCCAGCCCCAAGATGGTGCTTATGCTCCACATTTTATAGTACGTTGTGTAGACTCAAACTTTAATCTCTTTCTGATTTTGACTTGGTGTAGCCCTGCTTTAATCTTGTCTTGGTCTTACCCTGCTTTGGTCTTGGTTTTGTCTTGGTCTCAATACACTCTGGTCTTGGTTTTGTCTTGGTCTCAGTTTAGGTGGTTTTGGCTACATTATTACTCTGGTGTGAAATTTACTTTCTGTGGAATGCACATTCCTAACTTTCATCAGAAGATGATGTTGTTTTGCATTTATATTCTGGAACTAGCCGACATGTCAAAATTAACACATTCACTTTTTCAGCTTTTCCCTTTACGTAATATTCCACCTACAGTTTGTCACTGGAAGGAGAAGAAACAACAAACTACCTTGATGCATATTGTTTAACAAAATTTTTCTGCCAACATAATATATAAATATTATCTGAGAACAAGGCATTAATGTGTTAGAAAATGGTGAAATGCTTATTTACCTCTAGCCTGATGCGTCTCCTTTGGTTAAGTAAGAATGTTTGTGTTGCATAGCAGATTCTTGCATTAGCTCCTAAGATTAAAGAGAAAAAAACAACTTCAATGTGAAGTTATAGCTAACAGTTATAGATAACAGCTTATAGTTACATACATTTTATCCAAGTCCCAGGGTATTAAAGGTGAAGTTGTTACCCAGATTCTCTCCTGTTCTCATAATTGGGACTGTGCACGAACCAGCTTCATTTTTGAATAGTTCCATTTATGTTTTTCAGAATTACTTGGCAAAGCTTTTTGTACCCTGTCTGGGCATAAGTGCCCTGGCATATTAAAGTCCTTTCTAAACTCTGCAGTTTTAATTGATTTGGGTGATCACTGGTTGGAGCTAAGAAAGAGATTTCCATAGATAACAATTTAAAGAGAAATGCCTGTGCACATTTTTCATCATTTATATGTTTTTATTAAAACTCATGTCTTTTCAATTAAATATCGGCTGTGAGAGATCAGCTTTCTGATTGGTTAAATGGCTTTACTCCCAAATGCAGGCTCCTCCCTCTCCACAGCTGGGCACCGTGGCAACAACCTCTTATCTCCAGCATCAACTGAGCTGGCAGCACCAGCATCGGAGGTTCTGATGCTGCTTCAGAAGATGTTCTTCCTCTGGGCCCAGTGGTTTCTCCCCACAGTTCAGTTTAGGTAAAACGATGTCTCTGAATTGTCCTTTGTAAGTGTTCCCTGCCATGTGCTCTGAGGTTCTTGAGAGAAGCCGCAGGATTGTTATGACCTTGGTTTAGATAAGTGGTTCTGGGAAAATTGATGGATTGATTACTAATGGTCAGACTATTTTTAGGTTTTTGGTCTTTCAAGTATTACTTCTCCCCAAACTCATGCCAATGGTTGGATGCTTCTTGCATTTCAATCTTTGTATCTCCATTTCCACCAAGACCTCTGTGTGATATTGCGGGGCGGGGCATACTTAATCCAGCACCAGTTCATTTCACCCAGCATTTACTACTAAAGAGCTACAACACTCAACATCTCATGAAGAAGGCATGTAAACTCTTTCATTTAGAATTTTAAAATCTCTGATCACTACAGCATTTCTTGTAGATGCACAGTAAATAACTACCGGTTTCTCAGGTAAATACCTGTCTCCTTCATGAATCATTAACAGGTACTCACTTCCACTGTCAGTCATTTAGGAGGTAAGATTACAAGTTAGAATGCTCCAAGTTAAATTAGACACCCAACAAAACAAATAGTAACTGTTTGCACCATTGACTATTAAACCTCTAAATAATTTAGGAGCCAGACAGATTTTATTTCAGAACTAAGTAACCTCATCTTTCCAAGTTTCTATTAAAAACTTGAGTCAGTCATTTCAGAGATGACTTAACCTGGGAAAAATCTAGAAATAAACACTTTGGATTAGTGCTGCTAATCAGACTGTGACACAGTGGCCTGTTTCACACAAAGGAGCAAGCATGCTGAATTGGGCAAATAAAGACGTCATCATAGACACAAACAAAACCAATATATACGAAGATGTGTACAAACAGCTCATGGTAGTTTACTTACAGGAAATTGTTCTTGGTACAAACAGGCCTGCTGGGTAGTGTAGTCTATTATCCCCAAACAGGGAGCATCTTATTTACTTATTTGGTATAAGGAAATGTTTCTTAACTGGTGGGTCGATTTTGAGTGGGCTGCAACTATTACTCCAGGAATATGGAATTACTCCTGGTATATGGATTCAACTGAAGATGTGCACTGCGTGATAATAATACAAAAAGTGTATTTCAATATACAAATGGGATTGTTGATGTGTTTGGAATAATCTGAGAGTTTTCTTTGTTCCTATAAATCTGGGCCAGTGAAGTAGAGAGGAAGAGTGGAAGATACATGAATTTGCAGCCCTGATGAAGACTTGAGGAACTTGATGAGATTTAGAGAACTTGATTTTAGAAGGATAGCTGGGTTCTCGTTCTCATACATCCATGCCATGTATTGTGTATGTTTCGACTTAGTAGCACTGTGTACCTGACCGTGCACACAGCGAGTTTTAGCAGGGACATCACCTTTTTGTGAATACACTCACTGCCGAGGTTCACCAAGTTAGTCCTTCCCCCTTGGACAGGCCCTTTCACAGATAGGATCTGTACACAAAACAGCAAAGTACTGTGCACTGCAGACAAAGTGGTCTTCTTCTTGTGCACCACTAAGGCATGCCAGAATCAGGAAGCTCATTGATGATCCCTGGACTGCTTGTTGTACTTGAAAGGAGTAAGCGTTTAGGTCAACAGGGTATGTGAAATAAAGTTGTACTTATTAAGCCAGATTGGTAGAGTGCATTCCAAGGATCAGGCAGAGGGGTTACTGCCAGGTTCAGTTTAGCCTGTCTGCTTGGACAAACACAGCCTCAGGCAATTAGTTTGTGCAGCACCTAAAGGAGACAGGTATTTAACTGAGAAACCGGTAGTAACAGAAAAATCACATTATTCACAAGAACACCATCCTGGGCTAATTCAATATTTTATGCTATATAGAATTTAGCTGGGTTGGGGCCATTCCGGAATACATTCATTATTCCAGTGCAAATCAGGAAATGGAACTGGATTTGTGATAAAAAAAAAAAAAAAAACACTATGAGGAACAGAATTGGAATTGAATTTGATTTTCAGGGAGATTTAAATCCCAACTCTGATTTGGATTGGAATTGATGAATGCATTCCAGAATGGCCCCAACCCTGGTATCTAGTATAAGATGTCTAAGGATAATTTTAACAATAGATATCAACAGTATAGATGCATTTATTTTTTATTCATTTATTTTTATATATTTCTGTGGGGTCTAGGCCAGCCTGTGACCCAAACCTGGATAAGCAGTTATAAGAATGATTGGGGGTGGATGTGGGGGCAGATTATCTCCTCTGGAGGTCCCCCACGCAGGCCATCTGAGCTATTTTTTGGAGGTGAAACTGAAATGAAAGAGAATTAAAAACATTGCGGCATCAATAATTTTGTACTGGAGAATCAACTGGGGATTCAATTCAACTCTCCTATATTACCAGAGATAGGGCAGGGTCCCTGATTCTGGGGCTCTAGCCTATACCCTTGAATGGCCTATGAATTATTCAGCAACTGGATGGATAGATATTTTTGCAGTAATTGTTGAACATGGCTTCAGATTTATGTTAATAAACAGATTTTATATTAAATAGAGGCTTAAGTTTATAACAGTTCCACGCCCAAAAACTGCTTACAGCACCTACCACATAGATGCTGTGGGAAGGAGAGGTGAAATGAGACAAAGACTGGGACAGAAGCAGGACTGCATGTGCTTGGTTATCAAATGCTGCTGATTTACAGCAGCTGCCCTCTGGCAACGGGATGCAAACTTCTTTGGGTCATTAGCATTAAGCGAAACTGTCGAGCACAGCAGCTACGTGTTGATGATCAGAAACAAGATGATGCGAGTCAAACGGTGGCGTGTGACATTTCATTTTACACCCTTTTGCATCCCGCTAATACATTCTAGTACAAAAAATTCAGTCAGTGTTTCACCGTTTCAATTCTCTTATTATAATCTTCAATTGCCACAATTCATTGCCATCATCAACACTGGGCCCAGGGTGTTATCACTGAGTAATAGTCTTTTTAAGAGAAACTGTTTTCCAAATGGAGTTTGTTTTGTTCTTCTGTCACACATGCAACAGGACGACAAAATCAAGGCTGGAACTTCGAGAAAATTAAACATACACTCACACAGCAGGCGTAACAAGGAACACACTGTATAATGATCCGGCAGCAGCATGCCTGGAAAACACCATGGTTCCTTAGGGCCTGGCTGTTTACAGAAGATTCCGGCTTCATTAGAACACCCTCATCACCGCGGCGATGATACGGCATGCTGATATCTGCAGAAAACTATTTGCTTTCACATCACATGCCAGTGATGGAACGTTCAAAGTCATTCCGTGGGGCTGTTAAATTTATTGCCATCTGCCAAGATTGCCGTTCTGTAGACCCTCAGTGTCAGTGGTCTTATTTTGGGGTTGGAATAGTGAACAAGCAGCAGAGCGACTGGAAAAACACACGTGCCTGGCATCCCTGACCTTCACTTCTCCTGTTTCTTCCTGCTCACCGAGTCTGAGCTGAGGGAGGAAACAGGACTCCTGGAGACAGATCGTTCTGATGTCAAATATTCCATAATACTATAATCTCCATAGTAATATAGCGAAATGAAAGCTTGTATTTAATCTAATCATGTTTTTAAGAGTTGTCTCCCTCTGTTATCAAACAACCCATTTAGCATTGTCTGGATAATGACAGGTTTCTGTAGACATTATATTCAACCTCCACAGTACCTGTATGCATATTTTGCATGTTTTACTGCAGGTGGCTGATGTAAAAGAACACTGATGTTTTATAAATGAAGTGCAAACTGCTCTGGTGTGTCCGTTCCTTACATACAATGTGGCGCTGTGCTAGGTTTCTGTTCCTTATTAACCTCCCTCTACAAAGTCCAGAAAGGTAGGTGGACAGAGCTGAAGGCTTACTGTAGTCAGGACTGCAAAATTGCACCATTCAGCCAAGGGGTGGGTACGGCAAGCGGCCAATCAGAGCGCGTGTAATCACATTCCTCTTCATTTGATCACAGAGGGATTGTGGCTTATTATTCGCTTTACAGCCCCTAACAAGCAGCTTGCCTGATCTGTGTTGCGACACAATTACTTTCGTTCATTCCACAGCACTACAGCTGGGCATCTATGGACATGTGAGAAGTGATTAAAATTACCAAGAGTATAATCACACTCACTGGTTCCCTACAGGCACAACAGCAGGTACCAGAGTCGAATAGCTCCATGTTTCATAACCCCTTCGGCCCCCTCCCCCCGAGCTTTACACTGATTTCGACGTTCATCTTTTAATGTGTACGCTTTTATTTTATGCAGACGATTCACATAAATTAAAAGCCTGCTCTTGCGCAGATCTCCGCTGGCAGTGTTACTTCTTGTATTGTATCGGTTCACAGTGGCTGCTCTCTTAGGTGAAAAACATAAATATGGGGAAGGACAGAAAGAGCTGGATGTCTGAGGAGGGAACGTGGACAGCTGCTTCACGAGTTACTGGATATCCCGTCGGCGGTAACGGAGCTCACTCCCCGTGAGCCTCCTGCCAGCCCTGGGGAGACCGGACTATAACTGAAGGCCGCTCATTGTTTCCCGCTAATTGAGAACGACGAGGGCCGGACGGCGAATTCAGGTGAGACCCGGGGTCAGGCTCACAGAGCTCCCAGCTGCTCCTCCGAGAGGCTCAGAAATGGTAGCCTGCCAACGGAAATGAATAATACAGGCAGGACACGGCGAACCGAAACCCGAGATGCAGCCTGTATTCAGAGGCCTGCGGACATGACGGCCTGCCTATCCTCTTCATTAGCTTTTAACGCTGGGGGAGCCTGCTGGACTTCAAAGGACAAGCCAGATTGTCCAAGACGGCAGACATTTCCATGTAATGTCACAATGAAGTCATGGAATAAACATACTCAGAGAAACATATGCAGTGTGACACAAATTCTGCCACACAATTGAACCAGCTAAAATAAATATGAAGTGCAGAATGACAAGTGTTCTGAATATTTGTTTTGTTTTTGGAAATAATGAGGGTGGGATGTTCTGTTTATCTGGATCATGGTTCAGTTTCTCTGCAGGTGCATAAAATGTGTGTGGGAATGCCAATACATTGAAATATGTACAGTATTTAGGTGAATCACTTTCTACACAAGCAGACAAAGCAGTGCATTTGAAACTTCCCTGTGTTACATTTACAAGACCAGCATAGATGAAGACCTTTTCATGTCAATGTAATACAACACCTGGAGAGTTTAAAAATATAAAGCTAAAAACCACCTTGCATGTCTCTGCCCTTTATCAAGTTTTATTTGTCACACACATGAGCATACACTGTACACGTGTATAGTGCTTTTTCCACCTGCTCCCCGAAATGCACTCAAAAAACCTAATATGAGGAAGAAATAGTAAATACAATTTAAATAACAATAAAAAAGACAATAAAATATAGATGCAGTAATATAAATGTGTGCATTTATGTCATGCAGATGTAAAATGAGGAATGCTTAGTGACTGTATATAGTGTGTAAAAAGGCGTTAACTGTTAAATACTCCTCCTTCAGTATACGAACATCTTGACAAAAGAAACCTGTTCTCTCAGTGTTGGCCTTCAGATTTTTTAATAATCCTTGAATTTGAACATTGTATTAGTCTTGTGTTTTATGTGACACTGAAAGGCGGAGGATTAGCATGATGATACTATGCATTGTGTCAGTGTGAATGGGAGGCGTTTGGGATGTGAACCACATGACGTGTTGTTTGTATTGACGTGATCCACCTCTCTCTCACTTCCACTGGTGTCTTCTGCTTTTGTTTTGCCAGTAACCATGGAGCCTATCTGCCTATACCTGGGGGGGGG
Source organism: Stomatorhinus walkeri (assembly GCA_026784285.1). NCBI lineage: Eukaryota > Metazoa > Chordata > Actinopteri > Osteoglossiformes > Mormyridae > Stomatorhinus > Stomatorhinus walkeri. The sequence continues at coordinate 17,413,525 of JAODUD010000095.1, read as the reverse complement.
TGGGGGGGCAAGGCTTTAGGCATTGTCCTGCCTGCTGAAACACCAATTAAAGGTGTCGTATTTTGCAAAAAGCCTCTTGTTGTCCTTCACCGCCGCCATCTAAATCCGAAAAGGAGAACGGCAAATGAAGTTGCGGTCCAATCACAAATCCCCGTGTCTTGTGACTGTTTGCCCAGCCGCCGGGGGCGTTCCCGCAGCTTGGAAACGGTAACATCCAGAACAAGGCCTGGTGCTTCACCACCGTATAAAGAGTGGCTCGCTGATAGCGAATTAGCCGAGAGCAGCCCGCTTGGAAAAAGACATGCAGATGAGGCGTGTGAATCATAAAAAATATGAAATTAAAATAAGCCCGTGAATGTGAGGATGGCCTCACAGAGACCGGCACTCAAAGGCTGCTGAGCAGAAATGCATTAAAAGAGTGAGTTCTCTCTCTCGGACTCTGTGTACACGCGCAGCCATCCCCACATCACCCACAGCCATCCTAATTGTTTTCTCCCAGACCTTCAGCTCCTTGCCGGCTGAATAGACCTTCCTCATTATTCCGCCTCCACCTTCTAAACATCGTACTTTATTTTCCCACTGTAAGGGATGCTGATGTCCTTAGCGTTTTTTCAAATGGAAATAAGCAGAAATAATAATTGCCTATTCAGCTGGGGCTTCAACGGCTGAATCAGGCCTTGGCTATTTTGATGTGAGCCGGCTCGAGTCCCTCCACGATGCTGCCGGCGAGCCCGTATACCACGTTTCTACCCAGTACATTGAGATCCGAGTGTTTTTTAGATGCTTATATCTTTCTGATCTGCTTGATGGATATTTAATCTGCCTGCGTCAAAGCCAGCTCTTGGACGGTCTCCTGTTCACACACAGAGAAGAAAACAATTACTGCCCCGTCGTCCCTCCTGCTTTCACAAGCGGGCCTTCTGGGCGTAGGTGGGTGGGGCTCTCTGACCTCCACTGCAGCAAGGGCAGCTCCATGGGAAGCAGGGGAAGCGAAGCCAGTTTCCTGAGGCTGCCCGTCTGATGTCCTGCCTGGTTTTCAGCTGGCATCTCATAGGTCTGCAGGAGGAGGGCAGGAGGGGAACGCAGCAGGAGCCCCTCCCCAAAAGGCCCGCAGGACGAAGAAGCTGCACACAAGCACACTTTCAGCATCTCGGTGGGATCTCTTGTGGGCCTAGGGGCCATTTAACAGCACCTCCTTTTACCTCCTTTTCCCGAACAGCTCCTTTTAAAAAGGGGGACTCTCACTCTTACTTACAGTCTTTTATTTCATTTCAGTTCATTCAGGTTTTTAAATAAAATATAACATAATATTTGAATAACTGAATTTCTAATTCAAAATTAATGATAGTGAAAAAAGTACATCTAATTCCCAGTGAGACTGAAACAAACCGCTGCCCTGCCTTCTCATAAACACCAGCCACATTCCCTGTAAGCGTCTCTTCCGCTGGAGGAGTGTGATTCTGCTGCTGTAAAAACAGAAGTGAGAACAACGTGTACTGTGTAATTTTCATATAGATTTTTATAGGTTTAATTTGAAGATGGCAGCGATCACCTTTTTATCGTTTGTTTCATTGCAAGAATAACTGCAGCTAGCTATATCTTTATTAGCGTTTCATTTTTCAGATAAAGTCTGTTACACCTTTGAGTAATATTCAAAGGAGAATGTTCTAAAAAAAACTGCACACTCCTGTCAAGCTCCATGGCACCACTGAGGTGTTCAATGTACTGTGAATTTTCTAGGCTGGTTGTATAGACCAGCCAGAAGCTTGCAGTTTTCACTTTTCAAGCCTTATGCTCAGTAGATGAGCAAAATATATACAGCATCATTACAGCATCTTACTTACGGCTGTCTCACATACAGAACTGTCCTGCTGACATGCGCCACCTCCACAATAGCTAAAAAAAAAAAACATACAGCATCCTCCAAAAAACGTATTGCTCAGCTGGTAAGATGCCAGCAGAAGTCTTCACGGCTGGCCCAGACCCACTGCTTTGACCGCCCAAACCTCTAATCAAGGGAGACTGAAGCAATTAACCAAATGAGGCCTGGCTGTAAATCAATTTTTCTCCATTGCCTAGCTTTCATTTCATAGCAGCTCTTGTCATCTCAGCAACAGGTGTGAGAGAGAATGATGGATGCTTTTTTCCCTGCCTTTTTCAATTATCATAGCGACACATTGCTGATAATGTTCCGGACGCTGAGGAAAAAGGGGTAGATTCCAATCCCTGTCTAATCTAGGCGGCATTTTTCCTCTCATCTACACCATGCTACATCTTTAAAATTGCACCAGAGGAGGGTAGAGATGTGAATTGCATTTCACAGTACAGCTCACGGCACTGAATCCAAATCTCGAGTCAGAGAAGCATCTGAAAAAGAAAAGTGGCGATTTGGCTGGTGTTGGATTCCCCTTCCTCCAGCCCCACTGGGTCCAGCGCTGGGGCCGACATGCAGAGAGACCTACGATCCAACCCATGAATCATGATAAATCAGTTTGCCAATTCAGAAATTACTGTGTGAACCTGTAAAGAATTCAGTATCAATAAAAATACAAGTTCACTACTGTAAATGCAATTAAACGAAAAGGCTTTTTTAGCCTGGAAAATGAACTGCTCGGTTACCTGTAAGATTACCTGGATATAGCAGACTGCCAATTTGTAGAATAATTTGTATGCAACGTAAATACCTCGTTTACACAGCTCCTTTCACGCTGGCTCTGTTCTTTCAGCCCAGTCGTGACGCCGGTTTGCCGTGTCCTTTAATACGCACCTGGACACATTGAAAGAAGCTGTGTGAATCTTCAATACACGCTTCTGTCGGCAAACGGGCCAGTGTCACGGTAACCAATAAGAGGAGTGCCAGGATGATAAAGTGCTGCATCTGCTCCTGCACGAGCCAAGCGGGATATAAAGTCATGATTAGCCATGATTGCCGTTGATCAATGTAATCAAAGAGAATCATTGGTCAAAAAGTGCAGAACATGGATGTCTTGGAACTTACTTAGCGCCATTACAATCCAGAATGGCTGTGCAATAGAAATAGCAAAAACTTCTGTGACTGTAAATAAACTTTATTTTTAGTAGTATCACCCAATTAGCCCCAAATCTGAAGGCAGAGCTGGTCAAGGAAAAGCTATTTGCTCTTCTCTTTTGCAACGTAAGCCTTGAAATATATCATTATAATCCCATATAATACTGTGGCCCTGGTGACTTGCGACTGGAAGGGTAGAGGTCTCTGAACATAGCATTTTGTCAGTCTTGACGAAGATTTATGGTTTCATCCTTCACCACTATTTCGAAGCCCCAAGAACCAGGTCACAGTTTCCCCTCCTCCAACTTCAAGAAATTAGGAAGCTGCTGACCACAGCAGTAATACCTACGTTATATCACATTTAAATACCAATATAACGGGGAAAGCTTTTGCAATTTATTCAGTGGAATCGTTTTTCAGTCCTGGAGAATTATGAAGTACAGTTAGCTGTTTATCACCATCTGAAATCGCTAGAATCCCCAGCGTAACCGGCGTGCTTTATGGGCACTTCATCATAAATCTGCTCCATTTTGGCCCCTTGTTGGCTGCCCATGAAAGACGCTGCATTTATTATTATTTTGCAGAGTAAATTTGCTCAATTAAACAGAACTGTGATAAGTAAACAGGACACAGTAAACATTCAGGGAGATGCATGGAGACCTGTGATGAGCTGGTTGGGAGATCTCAGAGATATCTGTGAGATGTGTGAGAAATCTAAAAGTGCACTGAAAATAAGCTGGCATGAACACAGGATACAGAAGAAATTTAAGAAATATTTAAGCAAAAATGGAAGTTGGATGGATGAACAAAAATAGGAGGTATTTTTTGTATGTGGTTTGCAAATTACAGACATACTAAAACTTTTAAAATGCGCACAAATAAAGTTTTATTGGTGTGATACCTGTGAGGGTTTGAATCTGAAGCCAGTTCTTCATCTGCGAAGCTGCGCATGGCATTCTCTGCTTTCCTCTTGTCTGTGGATTCAGGTGCGGCTGCCAATGGCCTCTCTGACCAAATGTGCTGCTTCAAATAAACCTCAGCAAGAACAATAAAGCGTAAATGATAAATGACTAAAGGCTATTGTGATGAATAAACAGAGGGACCCACAGCCCTTACCAGGGCAAACAATGGGAAGGTCTATGATGGCAAACGCAAAGCATCAAAAAAGTAACTCTGCTTGTTTCCTGGTGAAGGCTATGGGCTCCCTATGACCCTGTATGAGGTAAGCGGTTATAGAAGATGGATGGATGGATGGATGGAAGAAGGCATACTTACGATGGCACCACTACACACTTTATTTTCAGTTCATTAACCAGCTCACGAAAAACATTTGGAATGCTGGCATGGGGCGAAAGCAGCCAGTAAATCTGCCCAGTGTGTTTTCACAGAGTTTTAACATTTCACATGTTTGCTGCCCATAGATCGGACAGCCTGCGACCACATCGACTGGAATGGGCTGATGTCATGCTTTACGGTGCCCTGTTTCAACGTAACAAAGACTGCTCAGGCATTTAAAAAAAGCAACAACTGTGTACATATAAGCATAAAAAATCTGATCTGGTTATATTTTAGCTCAATTCATATACATACTCTAATATGTGCTGTGCAACTAAAGGGCATATGATTTTGAATAGATTTAATATAATATATCTGTATAGACTCACCTGAATGAATGTTATTACTCAGCTACACTTTGACGGAAAGCATAATTTTAAATTGCAGTGCATTTCCTACTCATTTAAAGCAAAAGAAATTGCTTTATTTCAATGTAAAGGGGTAGCATAAATTTGGCTTTTCGAGAAAATTATACTTGAGAAGCCTTAAAAATCCCAGAGCAGTGGTGAGCTATAAGAGTGGTTGATCCATTTGACAATCTTTATACATCAGAACATTGCACTCTATAAGACATATGTAGCCACTGAAAATTAATGCCCATGACAGCAACTAAAATGCAAAGCAATTTAGATTATTTGTTATTACTTTAAGCCAGGGTTCCCCAATTCTGGTCCTGGGGGGCCAGTTTGCAACAAAGTTTGCAGATTCCATTGCTGAGACATACCTATTGAACCTGGTAATTAGCCGATTAAGGTGTGTGCTGAACAGGGAAATCTGCAGTCTGTGTTGGATTCTGGCCCCCCAGGATCGGAATTGGGGAACTCTGCTTTAAACTGTCACGTTAGCTGAGGCAGGGGGTCTAATCCACCTAAACGGGAATCGCACTGGGATGATAGGGAAAAGAGAGGACTGAGGAGCTTAAATTAATTCTTATTTTTGTTGGCCTTGTGCAGGACAGACGGAGAGATTTCTTTGCAAACTGACCCAGGACTAGTGTCCCCTCAGCACAAATGAGCTCGCGCCACTGCAGACGTGCTATAATCGCAGTGCCGAGGTAAGCATAGAGAAAGTTCCGGAAAGAGAGCGAGCCCAGTGGCATCCCATTCAGGAAAGAGAAGGACAGGCCGGGTCCAAAAAGCTCAGATTACAGGCCACATAAAGGGAGTCCTGTATCAGCAGGGCGAGCAGCATCGATGTTATGCTAAAGTCTGAGTCTCCACCACTGTTAGTGTGACGAACGCTAGCAGAGCTGGACCTCCCAATCTAGCCTGGACAGATCTGGATGCATAATGCTGTCCAGTGGGGTCAGGGTGGGAGGGAGAAATAATATCCCATTCAAGCAGGAGGGTGCATAAAAAGGCATAGAAAGGAGAGAGTGGCGAGGGTGCGGGTAGGGAAGAGTCTTCAGAGATTGTACCATGCTTAGCAGTCAGCAGAATGATGTGAAAACACCATGCACCATAACAGGCTAAACAATGACTGATTTAACGTCTGCCCTGAGTGAGATCCCTATGGTCAAGTAATGTCATGTCAAGTGGACTTCATTGTCATGAATGTGGTAGCATTAAATAATGGTCCCACAGGACCACGGTGCAACACGTAAACAGCAACAGCAGTAGTAAAAGTGCAAAACCCAGCACAGTGCGAAACGGGGGGGGGGGGGGATATAAC
>JAODUD010000095.1:17386531-17402825 GCA_026784285.1 Stomatorhinus walkeri | reverse complement strand
CCCCCCCCCCCCCCCCCCCCCCACCAGATAAAATGGCCCCACAATACTGGCTAGAAGAGCACTATTGTCCTTGTCCTTCAACACAGTCATCGCCATTCTCTCAACGTGCAATTTCACCATTGCACACCACACACACACACACAGCAAAATGACCTCCCCCCAGTTAGGTTCGATTTCTCTGGACGATGAAGTCTGGAGGATTCGGTGCTCCATGCTGGATTCGGCCTGCACTGGGGGAGGACAGTGACAGCATGCCTGCTTTTGCCGTACCGCTTTATGGGGTTCGGCAGAGAGACGCAGCTGCAGGAGAGACGGTTCGTTTGTTTTGCCGCAGGAGCCGCTTGCCAACGTGCAACGTTTATACTAACGGCCGTGTTCTTTAAATGGTTGTGACGCAAGGCACTGGCAAATTATGCCTTAAAAGGCACACTGTCGACCAGCTTCCATAACTCTCAAAGGGCATCAGAACATACATCTCTTCCTTTGCTGGATGTAATGTCGGGTGGTTGTTGATGTGTTAACCTTGCTAGTGTTTGACCGTTCGTTTCTTCAGCTAAATTTTAGATTAATTTCAGGTGTCTCTCACCCAGCTTTTAAAGACCCTGGAAATGTAAGGTCTGCTTCTAAGGTTAGGTGTTATTTTCAGTCATGCAGCAGAGACAGGGGTTTACAGCAGCATGAATCCCATCCCTGTCTCTGTGCCGTACACAAAGTGTTTATCATGGGAGCCGAGCTGCCTAATGCCCATCCGTGAACTGGCACGCCGCTGCAACCATGCACCGCACACGTGTCGTGGCACATCAGGGATACGTGCGGCAGCAGATCACGTAACGAACGAGATGTCCACTTCCCCAAAGCAGCAGGGGGAGGAGGTGTCGGTGGAATGGAGCTATTCTCGGAGGCGGTGTTGCTCCACGGGCCTGCTTACGTGCCGAGGGCTAAAGCTGGCGGGTGGCTCTGCTGACGTAGCGGCAGCCCTGCACATTGGCTGGCAGCGTCGCAACTTGCACCCTCAGGGGAAGAAGTAATCCCCCGTTGAAAGTAACGACGCTACATTCCTGACAGCTGCGGTGTCACACGCACACACGCAGACCGCGCAAAGGGCCGTAGATCAATGCGCCACTAACCATGACGACATAGCAAATAGCTACATGTGCGCACACACAATCCGCGTAATGCGACGCATATCGTAGATGAAAGCACCACCATCCACAATGACCGTGCAAATGCTATATGCAGACCTGCACACACCAGCTAAACTTAAATGAGTAGGAATTTCTCTATGTGCTTGCAACAGCTGGTCAAAGATTTCAGAATGACTGAACCAGGTAAAGACTTAATTTTTTTATCGGCACGTCCGGGGCAAATATTAACTTCATTCTGTTGCATTAAATGAATATTAAAACTGTTAAAACTATATATATCCTGCCTCCCATAAAAACATTTTTTTAGCATATACAGAAAATCATCTCACGCTCGTATAAATGTTTCTGGCCTACTATAATTTGTTGACAGGAACCAGATAGCTTCCAACACCCTTCATATGCAGCAGAGTGGCAGGTGCGTAACTGTGGGAGTGAGCCAATATAAATCCAGAAAGCTGGTTATCCTCCCCCGACACAAGGGCCAATCAGAGTGCGAGAAACCTGCAGGCCATCTGCGGTGTGTGCCTGCAGTGGCCCTGGCTGCTAACTCTGTCTTCAGCCACTCTGCGTGCAGGCAGCATGTGGGAAGTTTTATGCTCGATGAGCCTTGGTTGCGGTAACATTGGAAATAGAGAGTGAACACCAATAACATGCCAGGTTGTGTGTCACATGACCCTGCTTAAGCGCCTCAGAATTCCCTGGCCTGTGGACATATTTAATCTAATGGATATGTTGACCTTGATAGAATAATATCTTTGGAGAGACTAAATGTGACCAAAGGAAGAGATGCAAATGTCCCATCTGTCTCAGTACCGGTGACAATATTGTCACTTAACACATCTTAAGAAACAAAACCCATAAACAGATCCCTCTTAGAACATAATCTGAACTTATTTGCTAAATGCTCTAAAATGTTCTCATTAGTCAATATAATATAACCACAGACCACTTTAAATCATTCATCCATCCCTCCTTCCATCATCCGTTCACCCATCCATCCAGCCAACCATTCACCCACTCATATGTCTCCCAACTGTTTGGTCCAGTACAGGGTTGTGAAGATCTTTAAACTATACAATGGTAATAAAATGGTGATTATCAACTAATTCCTGTCACGTTACGGAAACGATGGATGCAGGAGAAGGCGTGAGGACAAACAAACTAGGGTTATTTAAGGAACAAAACAGGGCAAATAAAAGCAGACTGGGGAGCTCATGACTGGGAGGCACTTTATGCATCAGTAACGAGGAAGCAGACGAAAGGCAGCTGGAGTGAATCACATTAGGGCTGAAACGAGAGGTAAGACAAATAAGGAACTGGGGAGAGAGAGCAAGGGGGTCGGAAGCAGGGCGTGACAATACCTATTTTTTGTTTATCATCTAAGCATCGTAATTGTGACTCTGTACCAGTTATAAAACTGATAAATAGCTGAGTGATTTAGGTGAAAGGTAATGCTGTGCCTCTCTTACAATCCATGGTACCTATCACCTGGTCATAAGCCCAAGATCTTAGCCACTGCATGGTCATTTTTGCCCTGTTCTCTTCTATAAAACAGGTTCTATTAATTTTGACTGCGACACTTTCAGAATACTGGATGTTCTCCATACAGCATTTTTTTGCTACACTGAAGAATATTGCTCTTAGATGCATATTTGTAAGAAGGTTGCATTTAATTATACGGAAAGCTTAGTAAGGAATTGGGATAGGCCATTAAAATAACAAAATGTTAAATGTCACTCTGTGACAAATGAGCGATGGTTAAACCCTTAGAGTAAACAAGACCTATCTTTGTATATTGTGAGAAAGTTTGCATGTAGTCTACAAATTCTACACACCAGTGCAACCGTAAGGAGATTTTACTTTCACGGGTCTAGCTTAGATCAATATTCTCAGAATGCAAGACAGAATACAAATGAATAACATTATAAACCAGAATTTTAAGCTGGGCAAAACATACGTTCAGCTGTTTTGGGAGGACTGGGAACACTTCGACCTCTAATCTTACTGTGGCTCTTTAGATTTCAGCAAAATTGCAATGTATGATTCCTCTTCCAATGAAAGCAATCACAGTTTGCGTTTGTTTTATCCTCCCCAAATCCCCCCACCCCACCCAGAATGTTATATCACTTCATCAGGCATCTTTGGTCATGACTTCAGTCTGCTCCCTAAAATTTATGCTTTAGTCTTTATTGCTAAAACTAAAATAAGGTTCTGTGGCTCTGTCGCACTGATAATGGTTAATTGCAGTGTCAGGAAAACCAGGGCAAGGTGTCCTGATACCTTCACACAGAATCATTTTAGCAGACTTTTTGAGAAAGCTCTAGAATTTAATGTCACGTACGTGTGTGCAGGGCTGAGCCTAGGCACAGGCAGCTGGGCAGTAACTTACGGCCCCCAAATTACCAACATAGCAGAGGACGTGAAATAATGATCAGTTTTCTTGGTAAGGGGGGGGACTCCCGAGTGAAGCTTTGTCTAGGACCCCTAAAAAGGTAGATTTGGCCCTGTGTGTATGTACTGTACTGTACATAGGACACAGCTGTGCCATTGACTGTCACCAGGGAAACCGCTACTTTGTTGCAACACCAAAAACAAATCCGATATATCAGCAAGTGTGGTTCATCAGCTTTGTGAATTGCATAGTTTTCTGTAAGTTGCTACTGATTAAACAACAGAAATAAAGAGATCATGAAACGTAATTATACAAATACGATCACAACAGCTCATGGCATGGTAACGAAGATAAAATCAATTCAACACAAAACAATACAGGAAGAATGCAGTGTCGTAATGAATTTCTGTCTCATTTATTATCTATGATTTATCATTTCCTAAATAGATACAGACATATACTGTGACTTTCCAAATTCCGAATTTAAATATTTAACAGTAAAATAATCGGTCTGGAGTAGTTTTGTTAATTTCCTTCCCACGAATGAAAACTCAGTTCTCAGAATTCTCAGCCACGGCCTTCAGACCTTTGACACAGGGAAGACTTGTCATTCAGTGCAGATAAAATCATGCAAGTGCTTAAAAATAGTGTCATGACAAGCAAGTTCTGTGTCATTTGGTAAAGCTTTTAGACTGGAACTGAGCAAAGTGCTAAACTGGTGTACTGGAGGCCTGGACAGTGATTACAGCAATCCACAATCCACTATAATCATACACATTTTCACGGCAGAAGAAAAGCTGAAGAGCATTGGGACGAGCACCTGTTGCTCTGTTGTGGTGACACCTTTGTACCTCTCCTAGCTATTCAGAGTGTGAACTCACACTTGTTATTCATATTTTTTTAGCACTGCTAATACAAAAAGGAAAGACATTTAATGCAGTTTGTATTTCTCATTTGTTATATTATTATAGTTTTTAAGGAAAAGTAAGGAGTCAAAGCAGAGAATTATTATAGCATAAAAACCCTCAGAAGCAACATGCTTCTGCTTCTCCTACAATAAAATTTGAGATGAAAACATAGGCCTCACGTGGTCCATTTGCTAAACTCAGGAACAAAAGCATTTTTAAAAAAAAAAGGCGGTGATAGGTGACGACCGCTCGGCCGAGTCTCGCGGAGCAGCTGACTGGAATTCCATTGTCCATAATTAGACAGAAATTCCCCTGCTGTGAGTCACAGGGGTGTTTTCCTACTTGCCTGAGGAGGGCAACACCAGTGTTCAGATAACACAACAATCCCACTATGGTGAACCGGACCAGGGGAAACAGGACCTGCAAGTGGATTGCCTTTTTCAGTAACCATTATCATAAACTGTGACTCAACTGGTCCTTAAGAAATAACTAAGTAATAAGCAATACATCTACTCTTCTGATGAATGAAAATAAAACTTCCCAGTATTGTATATCCCATGATTGAGCACTATGCCTAAATTTGTAGAGATTTCACACAGATTTCCATATGTACGATTATGCGTTACATCGTAAGCACAGCACTCATTGAAATATTCCATTGACTACATTGTATTTCACTCCGTTTGACTATTTCATTTCAATACTTACACTCACATGAGCAGAAGATTTCAGGAACTGTGGGAGAACTTTCAGGTCCATACCCACTCTCCATTATCATATGCTAGAACAGAACAATACCAGTGATAAAGATGGTCATAAACAATAGTCTGACTTATTCATTAAATGCTGAGCAAAATCAAACACAGTTGCTGTTAGAGATACGTGTCTGCAATTTGTATCAGCACAACACAGGCATCAGATGTGCAGTGTTTCATAAAGGAGATGAATGGTCCTCCTGGGGCAACTGGTTGTTTTGCTAGTCAAAATAGAAATTCATGATTGACCTTACAAAACCTGTGCAACTCATTTTCACCATGACATGGAAAGCTAATTATATTGTTGTATCTGAAAGTGAATAATGCCACGTCAGTTGTGTGGACCAGTAATTGCACCTGTCCCTACCTGTAGTTTGGCAATAGTAAATTGCTAAATCATGGGCTATATTCCTCGCTTCGCTGTGAGCATGACAGTTGGGAAAAGGCTGCAGTAAAGTTTCATTGGTCAGTAGAAGCTACTGTTATCTTTCAAAAGCAGCAGGAGAAAGACGATAGGAGAAATTATGTTGTAGCCATCTAGTGTAATACCAGCGCTTTGAGGCTGAAAGCTATGGGGAATCCACTGCGATTAAATTACATAGCCTAGGAGGATCAAACACTTCAGAAACTTTGGGGGAGGAGAAAGAAGAAAAGGACCCCTTTTTTACCAGAGCTGCTGGGCAGAGAGCCTCTACAGCTGAACATGAAGTCCATCGACATCACTGATTTGTCATGAACCAGCCGATATACGTGGAAATTTATCCTGAGAGCTGTGACTTTAACATTGACTGAAATAATCTTTACACTGCCGTGTCCTTTCACATTTCTTTTCATATGAACTGGATTTGATATAATGTGCGAGCCAGGCCTCTCTGGACTCCGCAAAAATCACTGGCAAATGAGGCAGAGGGTGCACAGTCAATTGCCATGGCTTGTCTTGAGCCTTCTGTGTGACAAACTATAATGTCACAACAAGGTTAAGGCTTGTGGTTTCAATCACCATAACAGTACAGTACAGTGATGACTTCAGTTGAAGCATAAACAGCACTGTAAAAGCAGCAATATTATGTTGTGTTTTGTGCTTTTCATTTGATCAGCAGCAAATAGGGCTTTCACTGGTTGGATTAGCTATAATAAAAAGTCCACTGGGAGTGATATGCATATCAAATAATATAAAACATAAAACAATAGAAATGATTAGACTAAAGAATACATACTCTCATTTTTTTTTTTTTATATGATCACTCTTTTGGCTTCTTCATAGCTCATAACACCAAAAATGTGGGTGAGTGAATGCGTAGCTAATTTTATGAATATACTCCAGACCAATGGACAGAAATCACAGTCCTTGAAGAAGTGATGTGGAAACAACACTCACAAAGAACGTCTTCACGGCATCTGGGTAAAAGCTAAGCGTGCTGCGTATCACCACATAACTGAAATTCCTCGGGGGACCTGCATATCATTCACTTATCGTCTCGCTTATTGTTTGGCCATCCAAGATTCTCAGGTATCATCTGCTGGAATTTGGGTGTAATCAGCAACGCTGCATGATTTTAAAGTTCCTCCCGGAGCCATTTTGAAAATGTCCCCTTAAGGACATGGAAACCCTTTTATTTACATACACAGAAGGACACCTGACTCTGTTCCATTTTTCTTGTGACTAAACCCCTGAAGAATTTGGGTAATGGAGGTAGCTGTTATAACTGGTACTTACGTAACATAACAGTATTGTTGCAGTAGTAAGGAAAACTACTGGAATACTGTTGGGGTAGTAAAAAATACTGCTGGAGTACTGTTGAAGTAGTAAGGGACACTGCTGGTATTCAGGTGTTTCTATCCCCAGTGATTTATTTAACATCATTATAACCTTCAGACTGGCAAACTAATAAATACATTTTTACTGATTAGCAAGTATTCTGGAAATACTTTCATGTCGAACAAACAAGAAGGAGTAAGTGTTGGCTTTGGCGAACAAAGGTGATCCTTGGACTATGCAGTGAATTTACTTGGCAACACATTAAAGGTGGAGCTGACCAGAGTTATATATTATCCATGGAAAAAACAGGAGGAATTCTTTAAAACCTTCTCATGGGCTTCAATTTTGGGTTTTATTTTTAATATCATTGTGGACGTTTTTTTTTTTTTTTACATTTTCAATAAACCATTGTTTACTTTCAATTCTCAAACAATCCTGTAAGTAAAGAACTATGCTCTTCTATGCGTGCAGTATCAGTGTGTGATAACTTTAAAAGAATATAAATTAGGAACACATGTCATCTCTGCCTTTCATCCCTACTGTCCTGATAAAGTCTAAAAGCATAGAAAAATATAAGGTTGTGAAATTTAATAGATTTGATTAGACATGGTTCACTTGCGTGGCACATCACTCTTTTAGATATAGGTGAATATATAATGGATTCCGCCTTATGAGGCCAAAAGCGAATGAAAAATCGCTTTTGTTTCTTCGTCAACCTTGCCCTTATTAGTTAGTTGTTTTTCCAGAACTTGGTATCTGGTAATTGTACTTAAAACCCAGAATACACTTCCTGTAGATTGGTTACACTTACTTGGGCCTGAAATGTGAGACAATGGTACTCAGGGTATTTTTTTTATTCAAAAATCTGTGCCAATCCCATAGAAACCAAATTCATCTCAACGTCATAGCCCCAGTGAAACACCTGCAGCCTTACCTTCTCTTCCAAATAACTTCACAAGACTCACACCTACATCCCTGACTTTATTAGCCAACATACCATACCATGGGCAACTGCTTAGCAAGACTTACACAACCATCTCTGGGAAGCACAGATTCCTCTGCAGGGCTGAGTACATGCCACATTGCTGTGAAAGGAGATGGTATGCATATCAAGAAAGAACCCACCTTTCTCTGCATGTGAGCAATCTCAAACATAGCCTGTTAACCACCTGATGGGCTATAGCCAGAAACATTGTGAAATGCAATATTTAAAAGGGACATAACATTCAGCTTATAAACCTCCAGGCCCAGGTGCAATACGAACATCAGAAATTAATTGTACAGCTGTTCAATACAGACAAATGAATAAAACATTTATCAAGGCATTTAGCTAGTGGTATAGACATTAAAGATCCTTAAGAATACACTGAAACAGCCACCGAAGCTACTGGAACCCAAAAATGACAAGCCGTGCGATCTGGGTCATCTGCTCATTTTCATCTTTGGAAAATCACAAAGAAATCAGCCATCGATACTGGAATCTTGGTACTATGGGAACGAAAGATTTAACAACCATGTGCTGTTCCCCCAGCGAACAGCACATTTAGCTTACTGAGCTAAAGATCTGTGTCACCAATCTGATTACTGTCTTGGAAGTGGATTTACACGTGCTTCATTAGCACCGCTGTGCTACACCAGCCTATCCCTCAGACACCCAGAGGAATCTCAACAGACAGGCGCTACTTAGAAGTGGCCAAGTCACATGGTGCCAAAGTAACAGGCGTGGCCTGACTCAGTCCTGCAGCCAAATGCTCAATACTGACAGCCTGCACAATTCTCATAGCAGGAATTTTTTTTTTAACTTCCGGGATTCCATTATGATGTGGACCCCCACGTGATCCACAAGCCCTGATTCACCCAAGGCAACAATCTTGCATATAGGTGATCGATATTTGCTAGGACAGCCTCTACAGCACAAACACTATCACTCTGATCCGTGGTCCTAGACTAATGTTCCCATGTGTTTATCTCTATTAAGCAAGAAAACATGCTTCGCATCTAAGTTCCAGGCGCTCTACTTTGGCACAACTGAGAACCAGTCAAGAGCTTCCTTTATGAAAATTCCGGCTAGTATAGGGCAAGGGTCAATCCTTCTCAAGTATCAAAAAAATCAAAGTCCATACATGTGCGCTGCCATTTCATACAGCAGCCCTGTCTTCCTCATTCATACCACTGAAGCATAACTGGAAAAAATAAGAAGAAACAGCTACCAAACTGGGCCTGTTAACATACTCAAAGTGCTAAGGCTTTTGAAACTGTACCATACTTCCCGATATAGTATAAAAAGGATGGATAATGACCGACAGCTCAACAGTTCATTCTCAGGGATATTCTTCAGTCTGGGCCCTCATGCAGAACATCAGGAAGAAGCAACAAGGAAATAAATCCTTTCAAGTGTTAAGCTACGGCAGCAATTTGACAGACATTTAAATACAGATGGAAACCTAGATGATCAACTTGATTCTCAGAATGAGGAAAGTCTCTAACGCAAACGAAAGCCAAAACCTGTAAAGAATGCATCATGCCTCTGCTCCAATCTTGAAATCAGCACTAAAAGTGCCGATATATACAGCATGTGATGTCTTTCTGCTGGGCTGACCTAGGGCCAGTGTTCCTGGCATCTAAAGGCCTTTTCATTCAGTCATTCACATGAATGTCAAGCCCACTGCATTGTCATTTTTCTTGAACACTCCACAGCTGCAAGACCACAGGCGTCACGACACAGTATCATAAATCGACAAGTGACATTTTGACATCTAAGAAGGTGTTCAAATATGAAAAGCAGAAATCAGTTTGAACTATAGTGAATTTTATTAAAAAGGCCAGGATGCAAATATGAAATTAAAAAAAATAAAGACAAGCATATCATTTTTGTAGCATTTTAATACAAACTTAACAATATAAACTATTTCAGTCCCTCCTGACATGTAAGACGCTGACTCAAAATACTTTGTTATACAGTTTTTTTTCATCAAGTATTGCACAATGTAGGTACAAAATTAATATACGATTACATTTTGTCCATAATATAGCAAAAATCTTTAAACTCTTAACAGAAAATACAACTCTTTCAAAAAAAAAGCAAGTATTCCTACACTGTAATTCCACCACAACAGGAATATTCTGTACACAATCTTTAGAATAGTTGTTTTTAGATGGATTTATTCATTTTACAATTTCCGTTAAAAAAAGAAACAACGTAAAGCTGCTGCAGCCATCACAGATCACTGGAGTAGTAAAAAGATATAAATGCAATACCATGTCGTAGAAACAATATATACTCTGATATTTTACAAACTCTGTACTAAATTAAATTATACAATTAGAAAAAAGACCAAGTAACCCCATTTATTAATGCCAATTAAAAAAAAATAGCTAGGTCTTACCAACTTAAATACTGTAAGAGGCCATAACTTCAGTTTCCCCACACTTTGAGAGTATACATATTTATATATATAGATTTGTTTTTCTTTAAAGTAAAAAAATTGTGCTTGGTTGGCAAAAAGGAAAGGAGAACGATGTATGTTGAATTTATGTAACCAAGCCTGGACACTTCCGTATGACAAGTTTTTGGGAAAAAATTAAAGGGGGAAAAAAAATCATAATAAATGGAGGACCCTTGGGCACATGCGCTTCGACTTCAATAACTATATGGGAGCTAATCTGATGTTTCTTTTTATATATTAATTTATTATTATTATTATTATTAATCCACCCCATCATTGCTGTTTACATATGCATCGTCACATATTAGTTTGCCATTACTGGCTGAAATTGCTGGTTAGAATACTGCATGTTGCTCAGGCTAAAGTTTAAGCCATCCATGAGGGACTTCTCGTTGAGGCCACCATAGGCCGCAAACACGTCGAAGGCATTGTTGTACTGGAGGGGGCTGAGACTGAGGGAGTTGTCACCTGGAAACATTGCACTGCTGTTGCCCTGCCCGGGGATGTTTGGAAACACAAACTCCTTTGCATTAGGGGACAGGGCCGAAGGCTTCTGCTGCTGGCTGCCAAGGCCGAGGCCGTATAGAGAATGCATTGATGTGGAGATGGCTTTCTGCTTCAGGAGGTTGTTCACGCTCAGGCCTATGTTAGTGGGCGATGTGCGCGCGACCTTGCCGCCGTTGCGGCCGCTATTCTTCATTTTGGTAGAGCCGAACTTGGTGGCAGCGAAAGTGGCAGTGGTGAAGGTCAGAGGCTGAGTGGAGCGCGGCATGAATGAAGGGCTCACGGCGGCAGACTGGCCAAAGGGAGGCGACGGCGAGCTGGACTCAGGAGAAGCCCCCACTGGGTCACTGATTGGCATGAACACCTGAGCCTCAGGATTAAAGCTGTTTTTGATCTCCTTGTCCAATTCGGATCCATTCTCATTATTATCATCCACATAGAGCACCTTAACAGGTCCCTTTTCACCAATCTGGTAAGATACTTCGAAAGGATCAATCCACACGCTAAGATCCTGAGGCAAGTTGTTGCGGACATCTTCGATGTCCAACCCACTCTCTTTGGCTGCTTGTTCCACAACTGGGTCCACTTTCTCTCCAACGTGTATGCATCTAAATCCAGAGCCTTTGTATGGCTTGTCCGGGTACCAGTGTCCCTCGTACTTCTTCTTCAGCTGCCGCTCGAGCTCCTCACCAAAGATATTCACACGTCGCCGGGGGAGCTTGTTGTACAAATAAGAAATAATAAAGTTGAGAGCTACTTGGATTTCAAGCTGCATAGCTGCTGCACGGCTGCGAGTGTTACGCTTCCTCTTTGTCTTGAGCCTCTTTTGAGTTTTGCAAAAAACCTCCAAGGCAGCAGTGTTCAGTTTGCACTAGGCAGAGAAAGACGATACGAAAAGAGCTGGCCGAAAAGAAATTCTCTCCCTCCACAAGCAACTGTTCTTGTTCCTTTAAATAGGAAAAATACAAACATATGTTACTTTCAGGCACAATTCAAAGGCTAAAAGGAGGGTTACACATTGATTTAATCCATGTTGTCAGTACATACAATAGACAGTCGTACTAAGGACGCGAAATTCAAGTGAGTCGTACAACGGTGTAGGAGACAGCCTGTGATCGGGGGATCACACAACTTAATTTAATATAATGGTCTGTTTATTGGAGGGGTGAATTTAGCTAAATTAAATAAATATTGACAGGGACATGCCACCCCCCCCCCAATTCCTAGACATCTGGTCATGTACCCCGCCATTTAGTTTTCATTTGTCCAACCACACCAAAAAAAAATCTGCATTGAAATTATGTTGTGGCCCCAAATATCAAGCTCTCCCATACACCTTTGATCGTGTGTGTGTTTATATATACACACACACATACAAAACATGTATTCATTAAACATGCATCCATAGGTAAATGCGATATGAAACGAGTAAAAGGCCAAATTGACACCGAGAGAAAATACAATCTGGCTTAACTCCAGTCCGCTGCGGTAAATGACCTTTAAACGTAGGATGTGGGCACACAACTAAAAGGGAGATGATATCCCTTCCCAACTCTAATCCCCATCTACCCACCACCCATCGGCCCCCCTCCTGTGCGTTCCGTATGGTGTTCGCTCACATCGCAGCCACTGATATTACATGTACACACATTATATTTTATCATCATCCAGTTATCTGTAGACGGTAAGCGGGAGGCTTCGAGCTTAGATGCTTCAAAAAAAAAAAAGAGACGTGCATTTAACTGCAGGAGTATCGCAGATTTTAAGAAGGAACAAAAAAAATAGAAGATATTGCGGACGATAGCGAGTTAGCTGCGGCCAGTTGTCCGAAGAGGCGAAAGGCGGCAGCTGAACTAGTTACATAATATGGTCCTCATTAAATTTCCCATCACAAACTCGCAGTCGGGGGCAGGCATTTCTGACTGACTTACGGATTGCCAGTGACGGAGCTGCTAGCTGCTCGACAAGCGATCCGGGCTGTACGCCGATCATAAGCAAATTAACCTTCATCGCCTTGTACACAAGCAGCCACTTTTATTAAGGTCATAACGCGTTAGGCAGTGCCGTGAGGGGGAAAACGGGTGTAGCCTTGGCGTATGCACCGAGCATGTTAAATACGAGCGAGCTGTGACCTTTATTTTGGATTTAGCTCCGACCTTTGATTCGTGAGACGAAAAAATAATGGAAAGGCGGCTCGGCGACGTTATGCGAGCCGTTCGGTTAGTTTAAACGGGCTCACTGGACACCGAGTCAAAGCGTCCGCATCCCCGTTACGCAACCCGATAAACAAACGGGGCTAGTGGCTCCTCGCCGAGCCGACGGAGGATACAGCTATTCGGGGCTGGTCGACATACCGGCCGCCGGATCACGGCGGCGGAGCGTTTCATCCTCCTTAGTTTCTCACCGATACAGAGATTTTAGGGAACTGAAATGTGCATCTGCGGAGCGTGCAGAGGCGATCAGTAACAGCTCAGCTAACCTGCGAGGCGACGAGAACATCCGCCTAATGTAACCGTATGCAAAATTGCCAACATCAAAGCGGACAAAACGCGACCATAAAAAGGGTTCTGTCCGGCTGAATGGTGGCTAAAATGCGAACAGAGCAGCCGAGTTTACCCTTATGGCCAAAGCAGATAGAAATTAAAGGTCACAGGCAGCACATAAACAGCATGACATCTAAAATATACGCATTTAACACTAAACCGCTGAATAGAAAGGATACTTACTTTAAGGTAAAAATACAAAATTCACAGCAGATTGTTGAAGTAACGTTTGTTAGCTAGTGCAAAAAGTGTCGTATGTAAGATATAGCTAGCCAAATAATTTCTTCATATATCATTTATTGTCACAATTTTTTTTAAAAAAAGTATTCCAGTCTGCGCAGATTATGGTTTTATGCAGTTTCTATTTTTAGGTATTTTGTTTTTCTCTGTATGCTAACCAACTCCCTACTGCCAGGGAGTTTTTACAACTCTGTCGGACCAGCTGTCATTTCGCCGCAATTTATAGCTTTACTCCGCCACAGGCATAAAGTAGGCGGTGATGCGGTTCTCAGAGGTCAAAACACAGAAAAGCAACGCCTAAAGAGGTAGGTATTGGTCTGTTGCTTTGCATTCTTCATTCTCTATTGGTCAATCCTACAGTCAATCAAAAGAAAAGGCTAGACAGTTTTTTTTTTACATTATTAATCGGTCAACGCATTAAAGTCTGATTGGTTCTGCTACATTACATAGACTATCTGAAGGAATCAAAGACGAATGCGTTTAAAGTTGGTTGAATTACATATTTTTATGTTAACTTTCGAAATAGTTTAACATCTGCAGTATTAAACTACAGAAACGATAAATAGTTCAGACAATTGCATTTAAACTGACCGTTTAAATTATAGAAAATAACTACTAAAATATAATGCATTTTAAGTGAATAATAATAACATTATCATCATCTTAAAAGAATGGCCTTTATTTTCAAAACCTGAGAGAGGAGAAATACGAAACCGAGTACCTTACAAATTATCTCCAGAATCCCATCTTAATTTAAGTCCTTTGATGCGGAGTTATACAGTTCAAAATTGCTGTAGGGTTGTGCTCTGTCATCGTGTACATACGCCGATAAAAATAGGAGGATAGTGATTGGCTAAGTACCCCTAATTAAGCTGCTGATGCCATATAATACGTCATGCTGTGAGTGAATGGATACACGCACTGACTGCACTGCACATGCTCCTATTCGAATTTAAAGGGCCAAATATTTACTTTATTCAGTCCAGTGAAAACTGCTCATATTAATATTTAAGACAGAGAAAGCAGTCACAGATTGTTTATGTTTTTCAGTGTCCTCTAGCTACTAGTAAATATTAAATAATAAATGCACATACTGTGTAGAGTTATAAGGTATTAAAACTGTAAAATTATATTAAATAGTACCATTCTGAGAATACGATTTTTTTTCTTTTTTAATATTTGAGTTAGCTCCATTTTCAATAATATCAGAAATTTTATAGTTCTTATCAGATCATTTGAAATGAATCATAATATTACTCTATTAAGATATATTGGCTTTTAATCAGATGTCTGCTTGCTTCTGGTATAAGTAAGGGCTAGGTTGAAGGGTGGTACTGGAGCTGAAAGCTTTAGTTGGTCCTAGTAGTTAATCATATATTTCTCCTTGCTATTCCATAATATTTTAAAAATGACATATTTTTGTGTTTATAGTTAATCCTTATTTTTTATTCATATAATCACATGTGCAGCTGTCAGTTAAACGATAACGGTGACAGTGGAGTGTTAAGAAAATATGTTATATTACTGTTTAATGTGATAATTTCCATACAATAATATACATTTTTTTAAATGTAATGTGCATCTAATCCATATTTTGTTTTCTTCCAGGGGTTATAAAATCAAACCCTAAAAGACAGATGTATTTTTACTGATTCTTAAATTACAATTTAATATTTTAGCCACTTCTAGAATCCAGTGTATTGCTATGTACATGAAATGAGCAGTGTGATCTGTGGGTGTCACGCAGGGGGGACTGCAGGCTGTTATATGCTTTCACTGCAGTGTCAGGGTCATGACATCTCTAGCAGGTGTGGCAGAGTTAAATCCCACATCACTGATTGTTGAGTTGCAGGGAGCAGTAATGTGTCGACAATGCCTAATGGTGTGTGATATTGCTGGTCTTGCATTTAGCAGAAAGCTGCCTTTCAGGTATTTTCCCACTCTGTAGTCTACAACAAGGCATTCTGTGTGCTAAAAAGATCACAATAGATAATAAAGCTTTTATATCAGGTATTTTAAGCAGGCAGCGAAACATTAAACACCTAACATTGCTGCTGGATAGACTCTCGACCTAGCAAAGGGCTGAAACACATACTTCAGTGCCCAAGGTCCTTGACGTCATGGGTTATTACTTAACATAGGCCTCATAGTTCTTGTTTGCACAATAAACACACGCCTTGCATGGCCTGCTGTACGAGCTCCTCCGACAGAAGACAGAGAGGCAAAGTCAGCAGGCATCGCCAAATGGCTTCTTTTCCATTCACAGAATACTGGTATCTTGGGGAAACAGGGCTGGGCTGCTGTAGCTAAAGTCCCAAGCTATTTTACCGCAGAGTCGTACCACTACAATAACACATTAAACAGGCTGTTTGGACATATCTACACAGGCTGTTCCCTTATCCAGGGAGGGCTAATTTGCTTAGTGACGATATAATCAAAGCTCAAAGTGCAGAGGGAGGTGGCAGCTTGCTGGTTTATCTTTGGGCTCTGTAGGTCATGCTAGCAGCTGCTCTTTTTTGGCAGGCAGCTGTACTAGACCGCCATGGGCCAATGGTAGACTTCTTTGTTTTGGACATAGGCCTTATTTTATATCAGACATATA
>JAODUD010000095.1:17376429-17386509 GCA_026784285.1 Stomatorhinus walkeri | reverse complement strand
ACATATTGTGTCAAACATTATAAGGGACATATTACTGACTTTTAATCTAACCTATTTTCCTTAAATTGATACGAGGAAAAAAACTTGATTGAATTTAATCTGATATTTTCCTATCCAGAAATAAAGCTAAATATAAAAAGCACCCAGAATGGAGGAAGAACCACACATAAATGCTGTAATTTGTTGCTTATTTGTCCAAGATAAGCAGGCTGGTAATTTAGAGACTTTCTGTTGTGTGTTGGTAGCTATCAGGAGTGGTTTTGGACTATTCTACAGTACCATTCTAATATGTTTCTAGTGAATAATAAATAAAACTCCTTCTGGGGTTGGTAAATGACACAATGACCTTTTTTGTGGGTCTCCATATTTCTTCTTTGTCTTCTATTGTGGCATTATTTTCTGCTGGTATATAATTATTTATTTGTATAAATATTTTTATTTGTATAAGGACAATAATAATTTTGTTCTTGGACAACCATTTCCAACTGCTTAGTTTGAAAAAAAGGAAAATACTTTCTGGTTGTTAAATATTTACACCACAGCTATTACCAGAGATTCTATATAGAAAGTTCATTTTAATTTTTAATTTTAGTTATTTCCTAAGCTGTTTGCTTGTATCTGCATTTATTGAGAATTGTAGCTTAGTCTGATCAAACAAAGTGTTCATGAAAGGTACTTGAGCTTTCTGAACAGAACTCTTGTTTGGATCTATCAACAAACAACTGGCAAAGACACAGAAACTTTGCCTTACCTAGTAAGAAATTGCTTAAATTTCATTATCCAGTGAGCTTATTAAAGTAAAGTGTAGTTTAGTGTTAGATTCTAGATAATAATGCAAAATAATCAAATGTTTTTGTCTGTGGAATGTGATGACAGAGCTCTAGAGCATTTTTGGGTCCGAGATTGGTTTTGGATAGACACCGGAATTTATTAGGAAAGTGAGTGTATTTCCATCTGAATCACCCTGTAAGTCTAAATTTAAGTTTGATTGCTCTTTTTCTGACAACTTTTCCTTTTTCATAAGTGAAACACACAATGGTACTATTAGAGGTGACAGCAATTACTAAACCTTTCTTTGATGTTGAAAATTATTTTGAGATAAAAAAAAGTCTCTTCTGTTAATTCTGGATAAATGTGGCAATGCTTTAAAATGCAAAGCATGATGAGGACTACGGAGCCAAGAAAGTAAAAACTGGCTATCAGTTTCAGTATCTCTGCAAACAGGAGTGTGAGCTTAATCTAGTAGATTTATTAGTCACACACTGAAATACCACTGAAATGAAAACACGCCTGTTTTCCACCCCAATTTCCTTGCGTGCTCCAGCCCCCAGCATCTCTCATTGTGTCCAGCAGGCACCTAGACAGGTCTGTAAGAGGCGCTGTTTCAGATGGTCACCATTAACCCCTTGTGGTGTGATGATGGTAGCTTGGTCCCATCAGAGTTAGTCACTATCACCGCCAGTTGAGCAACAGTACTCCGTACTGAAAAAGCAGAGCTTGTATTATCCGAGTCACTGGATAGTCTATGCACCACAATCTATAGCCAAATATGATCTATTCCGGTGCAAGCAGAGAAACAGCTTAGGCATGCAGTTTCAGGTAGACAGATTCTCCTCCAAAAAGCAGAATAGCCACACACACACAACACGTATAGTTAACTGTATCCCATTCATTGCTAGTAGATTGATTTGTGTGTCTCGGAAAGGCAGGCAGGCAGGCAGGCAGCGTGAAGGAAGATTTGCATCACAAGGTCTGCCTGAGTGACCCGCTGCCTATCGATTCATATAATTGTATTCGCAGAGATGTCAGGGAGTCTAATGGCTACTGCACTACCGACATGCTATAAATTGCATGCTCTTGGCTTGGCGGAGGGTGAGAACACTTTGTCAACGGGCATCTCTCTGCTGACCTGTGGTGACTCTCCTCAGGGCGCCTTTTTCATGGTTGAGGGAACTTTTTAACTGCAGCAAGGCAAGGTTGCTGAAAGTAGTTAGGGAAAAAACAGTGAATGCAGATAAATTAGTAATGTTACATACACACTGTCTAGCTCTTGCAAAGTATTTATTTAAACCCCCCCTTTCCTAAGTATATTTTTGAGAGCTTAGAAAAACAGCCCAAGTTCACCATTGGACAAGTTTTACTTTACAACAACCAAGGGAAAGGGAATAGTTGTTATTGTTGACACACCATAGCATACAACAATGAAATGTGTCCTCCGTCACATCATGATATAGCAGGGGGCAGCTAATTCGGCACCCATGGAGTAGTGCCTTCCTCAGGGTAACTCAGTGGTACTTTGATGACCAGGGATTCAAACCAGCAATCTTTCGATTACAAGTACATGTCTCCAACCATTAGGTCACCACTGCCAAAAATACTAAGTAGATTTTAATCAGCCACAGAAAAAAATGGTCCGAAAGCAAAATATGTTTCATGAGGTACATTTAAATGTAAATTGTGACTCCTCTATCCATAGGCATGCAATGTTTTCAATGACCTACTGCAGGGCAAACATTTTTAGTAGAAAAAATCCTCGATTTCTCAAATCTGCATATCAGACCAGTTGACCAAAATAATTTTCAGGGCATTTTCTGACACCTGGCTATCAGTTACAAATGGCCTGGATACAACCCAAGTTCTAATTACTACATGAACAGTGGCTTCTGTATCAACAAGAGTCTCACATATTCATCTCTGTCAAATTCAGTCAGGGGAGTCGTATGTACGGTTCGGAAATCACACCTAAAGAGAAAATATTTGAGAAGATGTGAAAAATTCCACTCATATTTAATAAACAGCAATGCCAAAAGAGAATGATTATTAACTATATAAAAAGAACTCATATGAAAAAAAAATGATTTGGACATGATCCACCGAAGTTCATTGAAGGGAAAAATTTCTGCAAAGCACAATATCCTAGGATAATTATCCCCTAGCCATCAGAACAGCAGAACGAGATAAATTAGGTTGCCTTAGCATATTAACCAATCAATGAGGAGTGTTTTGTACATAAACAGATGTTTTTCAGCACACTTGGCCATGCCCTAGATATAATCTGTTTTCATCATGGTATCTTCACAGATTTAATGATGAGGGCCTGTCTCTGAACGGTGCTTGGAGGGCCACAGGAGTTGGGCTTTGGCAACATGCAACCGAAGAATGCAAACAAGTAACACCTCATATTATGGCATTTAAATGCTCGATTTTTTTCCTAGCCATAGTGCAGAGCAAGGCATTTGCATTTGGCACTATGCAGAGTATAGGTACAGTAGGACAATGCATTGCAATAACACATGAACAATAGGCTCATTTGGACAGGACAGATGGACCAGATGTGACTTGTCAGAGAGAACAGCAGAAATGTTCAGATTTAATTCCAGCTTAAGTCATGCGTCAGCACTGCTGCCCAGACTGCTCCATTACATTTCCAGAAACTCTTTCATCTCTTAGACCCTGGCCGGTTTCACACCTGTCTGGCGGTCTGTACTACTGGCACTCGGGCTGCAAACAGGGATAACAAGGTGAAGTGTTTGCACCATTAGCTGTGTGTATTTCTAAAAGAACTTATACATCGTGCAAAATTTCCTTCTGTCTATTTTCTACTAAGCACTCGTTTTTATTCATTGAAAACTGCTCCATTTTGGTATTCACATTGATGTCACTCAGAAAAAAATGCTTTTTGTTGCATTCATATTTTGACAAATACAGATAGTATTTATATATCTAAGAAGGGTTTAATATCCTTTAGTATATGACATGTTGTACATTGATTTTTGATTTATACAAGACTAATATGTTTACTCTTTACAAATTAAGGAAAAAATTACATTTATTTGTTCAGCCAGTTTGCATAACCACATATCAAGTGCAGTATCATGATGGAAAGAATGAAATATGATATTAATATGAAATAAATATATGACAATAGAACATATAGTAGATCATAGTAGATCATACAAAGGTTTTCTGCTTTCATATCTAAGGTGTATTCTTGGTGCCAGTGTAAATGAGAGCCCAAGGTTACTAATGGA
This sequence comes from Stomatorhinus walkeri, assembly GCA_026784285.1. Lineage (NCBI taxonomy): Eukaryota > Metazoa > Chordata > Actinopteri > Osteoglossiformes > Mormyridae > Stomatorhinus > Stomatorhinus walkeri. The sequence goes on along the minus strand of JAODUD010000095.1, from coordinate 17,382,478 downwards.
TAGAATCTTGTTAGAAACATTGTTTAAACATTTCAAGGGACATGTTAGACACATTTTGGCTCAAAGTTCGAAGGCCTATCAAAGTGATTATTATTTATAGACACTATCTAAACTACTTTTAGTAGCTGCAAAGCTAATAATAATTATAAACATAATAATTATAACAGTTTACTCCCCAGTTGCTTTGCAATGCGCTTACATTATCTCCTCTGCCACGTCAATGTTTTACTTGGCTATTTTATCCTCTGTCATTAACGGGAGGTCACTGGTGGTGCAGTGGAAAACTGGCATTTGTTCCACACCTCTATAAAAATGCAGGTTCAGTCACCTGCTAGAGTAACTGTTTGGAGCTTTTGCTACCACAGTAGGAATAAGCACCTCTGATAAGACAAATACCTAAATACGGGGTAATAGCTTAATTGATGAAACGTTGTCTTTTTGTAATTCTATCCTGTCTATTATCCCTGGTGATGAAGCAGAATTATTCTGGATTGTTGAAGGTGTCACGTGTTCTTGCAACGTCTTGTAATGCAACACCGCACATTCTTGCAGAGTTGGCTCATGGCTTAGCCAGAGACGGCGTTGAGGTGAGATGTATAGAGATGTATAGGCTCCCCAAAGGCCCTCGCCTGGATCCACAGCCGGAACCTAGCCTTAGCTTATAATCGTAACGCTGCCGCAGGAAGTGTGACGTGCCTCCTGACTCGGCGTGGCACAGGAGGACGTCTCCGTGCTTTTAGCGGGCGGCGGCCCCTGAGGGCAGCGTACTCGCATCAGGGAGAGGACGGCGCGTGGTGTGGTGCCGTTTCTCGCAGTTTCGCAATGTCAGCGGTGCTATAAATGCTTTGGTGCTTGTGCTTAAAGAGAAAGGCCTGAGTATGCATTTAGGACCAGCAAGGGGGTGTTCGAGGTGCAGGTGGGGAGTAGCCTGAGGGCACAGGGGAACGCAGAGCACCTAATAATTGTTTATTATGATACACTTCTTTTAGTGGCTATGTCGAGGTAGTAGACACCCCTGAAACACTAGGAGTAGAGTGAACGATGCTTTTCTACAGGTGTTCTACTGAATAGCTCTATATTCCAGGATAGGCGGCTCAGCAAAGTGACTGAAAAATATTTCAGTAACTTTATGACGAGGGGAATAATCATTACTGCATAATAAACCCTGCATACATAATTCATTATTGTTTCTACACATATTTTCATTTTTTTCTAAACCTGGAGCTATCAGTGATGTTTTCCTATATACGGATATAATTTACCATCAGCCTCTTTGTCCTGTATACATTTCTCAGTTAAATACATTTGAAATAATGAAATAAGTCTGGGAAAATTGCTGACGGCCGTTATAATTATGACTGAATTATTGCAAGATAAAATTAGCAATGGGAAACAGAAAAAAAAAGTTTTAGGGTTTTATGTGGAAATGAGAAATGCAGTCAACCTTCCAAAGAATAATTAGGAAGTTGGTTAAGTTATTTCCATGTCTGAAATAAGTTCTGGGGACCCAGTTAACACAGCCTGTGATAGCAAAAGTATTTATGAGCATATTATGGCATCACTAATGTACAATGTAAGGCATGCAAAGACTGAGCCTATGATGCAAACTATTGTAGATACTGCTGGAGATTTCATTATCTTTAGAATCACTGTTACAGATAAAATAAAATAAAATTGACCACTGTGGCCCTATTGTATCTGGCCTCCTAATCATCACCAAACTGGTGAATTCTCTTCTGCCCCGTCACCACCTTAGCTACTGTGTGGTGAATGTACTGGCACAGAATGGCCATCCAGGTAGGGGCTACATAGTGGTGGTGGTTGAAGTAACTCCCCAAGGGGTCTGTAAAGTGTTTTAGGTGTTTGAAAAAACCCTAAATAAATGTAGCTTTCATTCATTCATTCATTCATTCAGATGGTATTTTGCCCTATTTATAATAGGGGTATATGGAGTACTACTACTAATTAATACAGACATTCAATACTAACGACTTTATAGTTATCCATAAGCAAAATATGGTTCCTCTTTTTCACATTACCAAATGTGCAAAACAGGTTTTAACTTAATTACATTTTGTTTCATTTATAGGATTTGTTACAGTTAAGTCAAAAACAGCCTTGCACCATTCGCACCACAGTCTGTCATCCCCATATAGTAAACTTGAGCCCGTCTCGGGAGTCACTGCGGTGGCAGGGAGAGACCCCGAGCTCGGCGTGAAAGCGCCTGGCATGTCCGCGCGATCATGACAACGGCCATCTGCGCCGTGCGTGACCCAGCCGCCGCGGAAGCGAATTCGGCAGCCAGCCGCTGCCTTGCTCCAAGGCGTGTTTCATCGCGGAAAAAGGCAGCGTTGTGTTCCAGTCCCAGTCTGGCTTTGTTAAATAGCTCTTTTCAAAGGTCTTTCTCATGCACACTTCCTCTCTGTAAACGCAGCGAAATGCGCTGATGCTTAGCGGTGTCAGGAAAGAAATATGCTTTTCTGCGTATACTGTGTTCTGCCAAATATCTACTGTATATATAACAAATATTCATTTATATGTTTAATGCATCTTACTGAAGTCACTTCTACTTCAATGGAAAACAATTGACACGGAGGAGCGGGTTTTGTTGATGTACTTGACTAGATGGAGAATAGAAACAGATGGCTTTTGTCAGATTTTATTATCTCCATGAATTTCATTGTTACCGCTTCCCTCAACATGATAATTGCAAGAATAGTACATTTTTGAATGAGTTACGCTGTGTGTATTTGCAATATATATTTTATATTTATTCAATCTCATATAGGTTCTGAGTAGTATTACAGTACTGTAATTGGGAAATTTACAGTGAAACTTTGATCAAAAATACAAAAATAGTAGGTGAACACAGATAACTTTTTATGACGTAGTATAACTACTACTAGATCAAAGCTTTATCTTCTTGAGTGCAAAACCACTTTTCTGACAGCAGCTATTTAGCCTTCATTGCTTGAAAATAAAAATAAAGAAACAATTTAAATCCAAGTGGACACAAGAAACCGGACTGAGATATTTCCAGGTGAGACGTCCGCCAGCTTCATAATTGTTTGAAATGACATTTCCAGCCAAACTGTAGAGTGTTTCCATTATCGCTAAAGGGTCCTAATTTTGAAAACATGCTACTGCTGTTTGGTAACACTGATATATTGTTTTAGGGAACGTCTCCATTAGCAACCTGTGTGTCTGATCCCTGCTCGCCCCTGTCAAAAAGCACTGCGCTTATCGGTCAGAGATTCCGTAGTTGGCGTTGAATCTGTGCATCAACTAAAACACAAGAAATATATATCTTTCAGTAAAATGATGGATTTTCTTCTTTTTCTCGAGGACAAATTAACTGAAAGTGAAGCATATTCCTGGCAGATACATAATATAAACCAGGTTTCTGGTGAAATATTTCCTCTGCAGATGTTTACAAATGAGGCAGTTGAAAGGAGGTAAGCTGGGCCAGCCACGTGTCCCCGCCAAGTGACTGGAATGTCATTAATAACAAACAGCCTTCATAATGGCTTCACATATGCTTCGGTGTACACGGCTCATGCCCTTAGCTCCCTTAATTGGACGGTCTGGAAAGCCGATGGTTAGCATGGCATTGGGGATGGATCATGGTAAAAAGTATCCACAAAGTAAATAAATGTGAATATTAAAAGATAAACGTACTGCTCAAAAGAAAAAAAAAAGTAACATGCAAATATGTATTTAAGTCATAAATATGCATCTATGGTTATTTTTGATTTATATGCTTGACAGAGCTTCTTTTAGATAGGCCTAAAAGGCAAAAATATGTGGCCGTTTCTAAAGGGACACGATTCCTACCCTGCAGTCACAATATGGAAATGAAAAGACTCATAATTTAAATCAGTTCATGAATAAATAAAAACAGTTCATTTAAAACACTTTACAAAGGCTTCATACCATTTAAACCATTTCAGATTATGGTTTTGTTTGCATGGGGTGGGATTTATGGGATGGAGTTTATAATTGACTGTCATCTATTTTCCAATTGCTTCTCCAGTACCGGGTCCCAGAGGGAAGCCAAAGGGGAGCTGGCATTGGATCACCCTGAACATGCCAGTCCTCCACACAATTCACATTCATTCTTTTGTAATTTGCAGATTTTGTTTTGTCGCTAAGTTGCAATATTATGAATGATGAAACCAGCGCTGTACACCTGGACTTTTAACTCAGGTGGTGAGCAGATGTTTTTGTCTAATGTGACTTAGGCGGTGTTGAATGCCACTCTCCATGTCTGAAGGAGGACTGGCTGGGAGTCTCATCGCTAGCAAGGCCGCCGGCGCCAAGCCTGCGGGTGGATGAGAGCAGCCGGCGGCCTGCATGGAGCATCGAGAGGCACCCGAGCGGCGCGGAGGGCGGGGGCCCGTGGATGGCGGTAAGCGCGCCGGCCACAAGGGAGAGCTTTGCGTCTCTGCCCCCTGCAAAACACCTGCCGCCATAAAAACGCTGAAAGCGGGGAGGCGGGAGTCATGGAGTAGCCGGAGGTCCTACGGTAATGCGACACACTCATCATAAAAAGCGACCGATCCAATTGCACTGATGTAGGAGCGATCGGCAGAGCCTCACGTGCTCCTGCTGGAAGCGGCCTATTTTAGACAGCCCCGCGAAGAGCACTAACAGGGCGGGGGGGGGAGTGGTGGGGCTGGTATGCTAAGGGGAGTGAGGAACGCTGACCGGGGAAGGAATGAGGTAATGCTTAGCAACCTGTGCATTTATATAATAAAAGCAGAAGAATGGGGGCGGAGGGGCGGGTCTAATGGAGACGACAGCTATCGCTAACTTAAGGAGAAGCAGTAACAAGCAGAAGAGCCGTAGGAGAGGAAGCTACAGCAGACTGATTTGAAATGACTCAGAACGTGACCTCGCTGACTGCGTTATGCCAAAGAAGGAGGTGCGTACAGCTCAAACACCATGCTCCGGACGAGGGAAGTGCACATTACTAATGACAAGTAGCATTCGCGGCTGGCTCGACTCACGCGGGTGGGCGAGATCAGGATCCGCGCGGCCATGCTGGTAATTAAGCCAAATGGTGACAAAATGGAAAGCAAGCACACCCACTTAGCTAGCAGTGGACCGACGCGAAGGGTGAGGTGACAGGACATAGGGAGCGCAGTGACAAATCAGCGGCTGGATGAGAGGCCCAGCTCAGGAAAATGAAGAGGGAGATTCATGCTGCTGCTCTTTGGCTAGCTGGATGCACAGTAGCAGAAAGAATGAAGCTACAGTCTGGCTTCCTGAACCTACAGTAGTATGGAAAACATGCCAGGCCTTCACGGGGTGTCCCTACTGAAAGCTCGTGGGAGTTTTACTTACAGAAAAATATTCTGAGGGTAGAATTATAGAGGAGGTGGGTCCAAGCTGCTAGAGGAGGTGGGACCAAAACATGTGATTGCTGGGTCCTGCCTTCCTTAGTTGCTTGGACCCACCCTCTCAATAATTTGATTGGATATCTCACTGAACCAATCATTTTGCATTCTGCCCTCAAAACATTTTTGTGCAAAACTCCCATAAACCTACTGAAGAAGGTATTATAAAGAAATTCAGGTCAAACACTGAGGCAAAGACGATAATAAATTATAACAAAAATCCACAGCATTGTTATCTATATAAGAGAGAAACATCTTGCCAAAGTGCAGCATTACTGTAAATCCAGGCAGATGATGAAACTATAATGTTCTCTAGTCCACTAGTGGACACTTGTACTTCAGTGTGTATTTTTGGTATTCAGGCTCTTTGTCAGTCATTATTAAATATCTCTCGTATTTAATATGAATTCTGCTCAATGTAATTGGATGTATAGCCAATTAGCTGTCATTCATTAACACATTGCTGGTTACTGAAAACAGGTACTGTCAGAGGAGAGTGTGTCTTCACATGGTAACCTTATTTTTGTATTAAGAGTAAAATGCACTACACCTTGAGGCAGAGTCATATTTTTAAACTACACTATATAATACCAACACATTTCCACAGCTGTGGGAAGAGCATGCCACAATAAGCCTTGGGGGGGGGGGGG
>JAODUD010000095.1:17361219-17376329 GCA_026784285.1 Stomatorhinus walkeri | reverse complement strand
AGAATTCCACAATAATACTTGCCCCCCCCCCCCCCCACCCTGTAATGACTGTACACATGCCCGGACGCAGCTCAGCTATCTTAGCTACCTGGAACATTACCTGCATTGTAAGATGGGTGGATTGAAGCCATTCTGCATTCTGGGACAGATCTGACATCCTCATTTAACTCCAGAACATCTTAAGTTGGTGGTGTAGGTGAGACAGAGAGACGGTGTGCTCTGGATTCAGAGCACCGTTTGCTTGATAAATACAGGAGTCCCTGTAGAGCAGACCTGGGGCACCGAGGGCCCACAACTGCGGTCGGGTCCGAACACATCCTTATGAATGGATGGAGTGTTTGCTTCTCCACACTCTCTTCTCTCCTTCCACCCTTTAATTCCAGATCTGCCTTTTGCTAACAACGTTCTGCTGCCACCTTTGCTGGACACGGTAGTGAAGGTCGACCCCTCGAGGAAGCGAACGCCTCTATCAAACTGCATAATCTGTTCTGCAGACCTCTGCCTCCTGCTCTATGTGTCTCCAAACCCCTGTCTTCTCAGATTTAAATCCCGAGTTTAATTTCCTTGGAATGTGTACTTAGAATCAGTGTGAATCATCAAGATTGGTACACTTTACCTTGGGAGCACTCTGCTCTACCTGGTTTGAGGGTAATGTCACTGATAATGTATACCAGTAAATTCTCTGCCTGTCATTGTTCACTGGAAACTTGCCATTCCATCAAGATACAGACGCTTCCCTGGTTCCAATGGGGTTACATTCTGATAAACTACCATAAAGCAAAACAGACCATCGTGACAAGAGGAGTGTCTGTATTATTATTATTTGTTATTTAAATGACAGCCGCTCAAGCTCATGCTTTTGCATGCTATTCCGCAGAACCCTTCCGCTCCTCTCTGCTGGCATTAATGTGCACCCTTGTTCCAGCCGATGCTATTTCATTATGCTACATGTATCGCCGTGTTGCCTGACCGTGCTTGTCGCTGTGACCTACGGCCGTCTCCTGCCAGCTCAGTATCAGTGCCATACAATGGAAGGAGAAAGAAAGATTACCGTCCGTTAGCTTAACAGTCACGTTAAACAGGCATCGCAGAGGCAATGCGTTTGGATTTGAATAAACCCTTACAAAGCCGATTACTGCAGAGGGACATTGCGGCTTGCGAGGTAGCATTAGGGCACTGAATTGGTCCTGGAAGGATTAAGGTCTGTAGCATCTAACGAGAACACAAAGAAAACATTAATATGCAGATGTAATGAAGACACGCTTTAATATGACTGGTTTATGACAACAATAATTGAAACGTCAGGTGAAGGAACGGTAGCGCACCCACACATACGTTTAGACGCCGATTATGACTTGATAATGTGCTACATTGAGTGCAAGCAGAAATGCTTTGCTATAAATTGTCACAGAGCATCTCACTATGTGCTTTACCATCCTATGTTGTGTATTCAACTTTTATTTACTTAATATCTTAAATGACTAAGAAAATAACTCGTTGCAACAGGCAGCAGGCCAAGTGCTGACAGAGGATTTAGAAAACATGGATATATGTGCATCTGACAATCCTCTGGCTTAACCCCAGTTTGGTTTTATGATAATAGTCCTTTGAGCATAGCAGTTAAAGTACTTGGCTATAACTAAATGTCCATTTTGAGTTTAGCAGTACACGTGGCATAACCTGATAAAAGAATGTACTTTTCTTTAGGCCGATAACTGAAGAAACAACATTAATTAGAAGCCCACCGAAGTGGAATGTTCTCAGACTAGAAGGGCGAAATCTTCATCACGTGGCCTACCTACAGATGGTGTTTTCACATGGTCCAAGGACATCTACAGAGGTTTCCGAGGCATGAGCCAGATCCGCGTCGGCAAGCCGGCACAATGGCTTGCCGCTCATGAGTACTAGACGGCGGGGGCTGGACGCAAAGCGACAGACCTGTGATAATTCAGCCGAGACTGGTATCAGAAGGCGGGGGTCAGGTGGTCGCGTACCTCCGGGGCAGACCGCCCACTGGAGGCGCGGCTCAGGTCAGGTCATTAGCAAGAGATTGCAGGTTGTCACAAACATGTTGCTCAGAATGGCAGCCTCCTCTCGCAGCAAATGTGTCGGGGGGGTTGTATGAGTCAGTAGCAGAGAGATAGTTACGCTGTCCGACTGCAGCTGCGTCATTCCCAGTAGCTACGCACAGTAATATGGCACAGCCTGCAGACTGAAAACATCGATGGAAAATTATAAAGAAACTGGTCAATTAACACTCTTTACCAACACATTGTTTTCATTACAATTTATAATTACATTTATATATTACATTTATAATTACAATGGCAGTTACACACCATCTTTTAGTTCTAGTTTTGTAAATTAATACAATAGATTGTTTTGTTCCGTTTTAACATTTGTGCTCCTTTAATTCTCCAGCAGCAGTTTTGCCTACAACACAAACAAAACTTCATTTAGTGAGCTTTCAATCCTGTTTGCCAGAGATGATGTCAATGTAGCCATGGAAACGGTTCATACGGATTAGCCTTGCCCCTTCCACTGTATGGGCAGCATTCAAGCACTCTTTCTTTTCATTGCACAAGCCCTGCTCCTCGCTGATTAAACAAAACCGAACTACTTTGCAGACGGAAGATAAAATACACTTGTAAACAAATGAAAGGTTATCAGAAGCAATAGAAGTCAAGATTAGATGCTGTTTGTTGACAGTCTAATAGGATGTAGACTATTGATTTCATATTTAGTTATTGGGGGCTGTAAGTCTGCAGGGATCAACAGAATATATATAGTGACAAGTATAGCGGATTCATAGTTTGTTGCCATTCAATAAGCAACTAGTAACAAGGTAACAAGGGTTAGTGCAAAATCACGAACAGAATTGGGTATAGTTATTAAGAGAAAGCAATCATATAGCTGAAAAATGCCATCTTTTTTAGCAATCCAATATTCAGTCCCTAAGAGAGACACAAGGGCTGCATGCTGTTTGTAAAATGCCTCATCCGCCAGCCATTCAGATGTTTGCAAGAACCACCAGCTGAGCATTTTACTCTTGAAGAGTTAAAGAAGTGAATGTATGTGCTCTGGTCAGAACCACTGAGCTTGGAGCACAGGCCATAAAACAGAGGTACACTATGGATAGGATGCCAGTCAATACACACGGAATCATATACTATCGGCCATTTAGGGAATCCAGTTAGCTGAACTGCATTTTTTTTGGACCGCAGGAGGAAGTAATGTGGAGTTTCAGACCCCCCAACACTGAAGGTGTGAGGCAACAGTACTACCCGCTAAGCCACCATGCTAAGTATTACTGTTCTTAATGACCTTATTTTACCACTTGTTTCCCTTATTTTCCTTTGACAATGGTACAACATGTCTGTTGAGCGCAGAACACAACCATCTGAATGTGCAGTAGCTGCAAAGTCCTGTTTCAGCACACATCAGAAAACATATGAAGGTATAACTGCTGTGCATACTGCTTCACTAAGGCTTTTCACAAAGCCACTTAAAAATCTCACCTTCTTGTACCACTTTACAGTTGGGTGTAGCAATTCAGGGTAAACACCTTGCTCAAGTATTCTGCGGCTGGAGTCCTCTTGGCATTTGAAAGTGTAACCTGTGGGCTGCAAGCCAGTGTCCTGAAGCACTACAACTAATGTTTAAGGTTAAACACACTAAAACACATTTTTTTGCAATTTAGGTTATCCTGCATAAATGTTCAGGGGTTTTTAAAAGCCTGCGTCATTCAGGATGGGGGTCTTCAAATGGGCGAAAAAATATTCCAGCCCCACAAACAAAGTAGGCGCAGGAGCCTCCTACACGGCGTATGACGCAGAGAGAGACATATTCACTCGTTAATTAAATTGATGCTATTTTTAGGATGATGGACCACAGGCTAGTCTGTGATTAGCTGTAGGCAGGCAACTGTCTCTGCGTCTCATGTCCTAAGAGCTTCAGCTGTGTGTCAGCTGTGTGGGACCAAGTTTGCCCCAGGGCTAGGAGGACTTCGGCTGTCTGATGTGCCACTGTGCATGTCCTCATCTCACAGAGGAAAAAAGAAACATCATAAATATATATTTCGCAAACATTTTGAAAATGTGTAAAGGTTCTGGAGCGGATGCTGAACATTAACACCAGAGAAATGAAAGCTTCAACATTTTTTGCTAGCTGCTGCATCACTATCAGGAACCTAAAGTTACCACATTTAGAAATGTTTTGGCAGCATTTAAGCTGATTTTTAGAGATGAAAAATTGGTTCAGTAACAAAACGGCTGAAAATTCTAATTACATATATGACACATATAATAGGCCCAGTAGTCTGCGGGCACATTTTGAGCACGCCAAAGGTACAGAGGTGCCACTCGCCCCAGAACATTCGTATCTAGGCTAACCTTGCTGAAAAGCCACTCATGGAGAACAAATGTTTCCAAAAATCCCCAGTCACAGCTAAGCTAAAGGAAACACGGACAAGGGTAAACGCAAATAACGCTATCTTCGGGCCAAAGTTACAGTACATCTGAATGAATGTCACTTTCTTTGCATTTTTCCCCCACACTATGCTATGTACGTGCATTTATTGCCTGGCTTTGAGCCCCCATAATCTCACGTTACCTGCCCTAACCTGTCTAGTTTCCCCATTGGGTCAGGACGGCCAGAAACGCCTCACCTCTCTCCTAAACCAAGGTCACTCTGGAAGTACACCTCTAGCCAGACTCCCAGGGCAGTGAGCCTCACAGTTAATCATTGTGGATCTTTAAGGTTATTTTTGGATCTTTCAGTCTGTCACAGAAAACACCTCTATATAGCACACATAAAGGCCACTTCTGTTAACTGCATCGGTATAAATATATTTTAAATACTGCCTTAACCACAGGCCTGCATTTCATTTACCTATACAGTTGTACATGCAATGGTTTCCTTCATTTAGGTCATGTAAGAATAGTAATGTAGGCCCAGCAGAATCTTTAAAGATTGGTGATTTTCTGGGTGCTTGTCACCATGAAATTTATAAAGTAGAGTCTAAGACGCAGCCAGCCACTGTGACCTGATTTGTCCTGTAAGTGCATAGTGAATTGTATGATTCATACGCCCTCCCGCGCTGAGCGGTCAGACAACAGCATGATACACAAAAGTGGCGAAAAAAAAGTAATAAAGAGGTAAAACACCCTTTTCAGTTACCAAGAACAGAATGGTTAAACATTGTTTTCCTACATTTAAAAAGTAACTAATTACTGGTCCCCTTAAAAAGTCACTTAGTCACCTTTTATATGACTGCTGAAGTGGACACTGTTCAGCATGGAACAAACCCAGAAGAGAAAACTGTTCTGTAAAGCAGTGCCGGATAAACCAGTAAATGACAGAAGCGGACTTCTTCTGAGGGGGCATTGACAAAAAGATAGTTTGATATTGGGGGGGGGGGCACAAGTTCCTACTTTAAATACAAAGTTCTATTTATTGGCAGAATGAATGAAGCCAAACTAAATATTGGGGGCACACTTTCCGCCCCCCACCATCCCACCCGGTTCCTGCACCCCTGGGCTTCGAGCGGCACTGCGGTACTCTCTGATCTCCTTCACTCCTCTCCATTTTCCATTATCTCTGCACCACACGTGCACGCACACACACACACACACACACGGTCATGTAATTATATCTTTTTGGGGACTGCTCATTCATTTCTATGGGAAAAATGCTAATGCTAACTATGACATCCTTACCCATAACCATAAGTAACCAAATAAAATGCAAGAGTTTTTGCATTTTTAGTTTTTTCATTGCAGTCACGGAGTTTTCCCATAAGTAAAAAAAAAAGGTATTTGTCACATTTGCGGGGACATTTGGTTCCTGTAAGGTAAGGTATACTTGGACCACATGCACAGAGGACCAGTCAAAAGTTTGGACACACCCACCATCATTTGGTTCTTAATGGGACAATAACTTAAAAAAAAACCTTGCTTGAGCTATTTGGCAAAAGCGGCGAGTGACAGAGTACTGCAGCCGTTGCCCTGGCCTCCAGAGTTACCCAACCTAAATGATACAGAGGTGGTTTAGGGATGGACCAGAAAGTGAATGAAGAGCATCCAACAAGTGCTTAACATGTGTGTGAGCTTCCTGAAGACTGGAAATGCATCCCAGGTGGCTGACTGACACCACGGGGCCGACTGGCGAGATACCAGGAGCGTGCAGAGCCGTCAGCAAGCAAAGGCGGGTTACGTCGAAGAACATAAAATATGATTCTTTTGGATTTGTTTCGTGTTTTTGGTCACTACATATTTGCAGATGTGTTATTTCATAGTTTTCACGTCCTTAATATTATTCTAAAACATCAAATGTAGTAAAAATAAAGAAACGCTACGAGTAGATGAATCCAATTTGTATCGTATCTCCATTTTCCACCTTAATATTACAAGGAGTTCTAGTTTGTAGTTTAGTATTAATAATCACAATGATTAAACAATTCAGTGTACTTTTTAAAAATAAATAACATATGTATCAGTGTCGCTCAGACACATTTTATGATAGCACTATTTTCTACATCCATACAGATTTGTAAATGTGAGGAATTGTACAAGCTAACAAATATATTCCCAGGCCACAAGAACTGCTGTTTTATTTCAGGTTTAAATGTTTGTGATATACATTTATTATTAAATGATACTGACTGTCAAAATTAGCCATCAGTCAAAAGCAACAAGAGGAAAACAATGTTGGTTGATTAGGTTAGGAATATCATGGAATATCTGGTTTCATTGCTAATTGTGCAGCAAAGACAGCAGCTAATATTACAAGTGATTAAGCCATATGATTACAACTTAATACATTTGTTTTTAGCATCAAATTACCTATATTTCTGAGCCTTTTGCTTTCTTGATGATTATGTTTTATTGGGTCTGATGAATACTATATCAATCATATTTTTTTCATATTTGTGAATTATTGAGAACATCATCACATTAGTCAGCTTTAGACAAGGAGCTTTGACTCTTTAGCACATAAATTCAAATAGGCAGTAAAACAATAATTGGTATTTCTTCAGGAGAAGACTCATACGTTTACTTGAGCAATATTGTGCAATATTTACCTAAGTATGCACAGAAATTCTACTTGTCAAAGTAATGAAATAAACACATCCATCTGTTTTCCATGACTGCCTGAGTGGTGCAGGGCTGCGGAGAGCCTGTGGAGTTCGCTCCAGGATGCACAGGGCACAAGGTAGGGGAGATTATGGATGGAAGGCCAGACATTCACAGGACACACTCACACACACATCACTCTCTATGGGCGGCTTAGGGATGCCAGATCGACTAAGCACATGCTTTTGGATTTGAGGGGGTGAACGCCCCCGCAAACGCAGAGGGAACATGCAACTATCACACACAGAGCCCGGGGCAAGAATCGAATCGCCAACCTTGCAGGTACTAAGGTACAATTCTCCCCGCTGAGTCACTGTGCCACCCTCAATAAACATGCAGCAGAATAATTTACAGTTATACAAGCGGTGCATTTACATACGTTATCACAGTGAGATAATTAAGACTGAAAATAAAGATAAATGCTGCTGAAGACGTGCAATGCGACAGAGAATTGAGAGGATCTGTCAAAGATTCATGAGTTCCCTTTATGACACCCACACGCAATCTGGCAGCACGCACACTGGCCTGGGTCCCCTGGTCACACCCATTCCCACGACACTTTACAATAGGTCAAATCTCAAGTGCAAACAAGCAGTGACGATTTATATTCATTTTAAAGGGCTTGAAAGCCTTAGGAAGGATTGTTCATACTGGTATTAATCAGAACTCCTGTACAGCCAATCTAAGCTTTTTCCAGACTCACAAAATGCCATTTTATATTTGGAAAAACAACTGAGAACAAAATTCCAAAAACAACACGCAGTATAGGCCCACTTCTGTCCATACCTTCAACAGTGTATTGACACAGTGCATTTATTTTATGGGGAAATGAATACTTCCATCATAAAAGCCTGACAACTGCAGTACAAACAGTCACAGTAAGCGGCCATCGTTTCCAAATCAGGCAGCAAAATCCCATCTTGACATATTAGCCGATGAGCACTCAATGGCAGAGGTGAGTCCCAGACAAATATAATGCTAATATAATGCTGGTTGTTACGACAATTTCAAACCAAGCACCATGAACCAGACTTAACATTTCATTATAAGGCTAAAGTCCAGAAATCAAGGTTCCATCACAACCATTCAATAAAATCATGCAGCCCACTATCCCGTTCTAACTTCTTGTCTGGTACATTGACTAACCAATTTAGATTATTTTTTATTGTTGTTTTCAGTACTTAATCAAAAGTAAGAGCCTTAAAAAGTAAATGTCAGTTTTAATATCCCATTCCACTTAGCATCGAGAACTAAGGGAAAAAAAGCTGCTCAGGCTGTGACACGTATATAATTAGTTTTCACAAGCACAAGCCAAACTTACTTTCACCTCAGGCATCACAGGCAAAATGTGAAATGTGTCGGCACGTATGATTAGGACAGGATTGCTTAATATGCACAGCTCAGAATAACACTGCGCACTCCTGAGGTTGAAAGAATGTCCACAGAAAGCTACAAATAAACTCGGACAATGAAGTTTGTGGCCCATGATTCCACAATTCCTGGTACAATGTGTTGCTGGAAAGGTGTCCGCTAACTTTGTACGATGGTATTGTGTGACTTACATTAACTCTCCTTGGCAAGAAGCTGTGGTTCACACCCTAGTTGTGGTTGACAGACAGCAGTTTTCAAGCATTTCAACAGGTTTTATACAAGATTTGAGCCAGGACTATGCCTGACAGCAGCAATGCAGCAGTGTACATAGACATAGGATACATCTAAACTGCACAGCAGCAATGCAGCCGTGTACATATACATAGGACACATCTAAACTGCACAGCAGCAATGCAGCCGTCTACATATACATAGGACACATCTAAACTGCAAATCATTTTACTCTACTCTAGTTATCTTTTTGCGTTTTTATTTAAAATTTGAATATTTCTCATTTCAGTGATGATTATTTTCAGAATTTGCTGCTTTGTCAATCATGATTACAGTCTCTCTCATGACAATTCCATCATTAATTTTGGGGGAAAAGACTATAACTGCATTGTTCATAATTAATGGTCCTCTGTGATCTAAAGCCAAATATAAATAAAAATAAGATTTATATCTACTTACTAGATGATTTATATTCCTGGACATAAATTAAATGCAATAAAAGTATCAAAACAGAGCAGATTATTGGAATGTACGTGCACTTTGTAAGCTGGGAAGGTCAATAAACTGTGAAGTTTGTGTGTCTGCCTACCTATTCTCCATACCCACCTGTCCGATGCAGGGTCTCGGGGGTTCGGAGCCCATCCCAACAAAGCAAGGAACAGCCCAGGGAGGGGGCGCCAACCCTGGGAAGCATCCAATACTGACAATTAGAATGAAGTGAGATTTTTTTCTGTCTTTTTGTATCTTGTCCTTTACTGTTCTTTTGGCATTTTGCAAACTACCTTTTCAATTTTCGGATATAAGTGCTGGTGTGTGGTGACAGGAGATTTCAAAGCCCATCGTGGGTGGGCTAATCAGACATTAAAGAAAAACTTTGCACTGAGCAAATAAAGTTCAGTGTCTGAATATTTCCTGCAGTAGAACTGTGATCTTGTTTGAAATGATTCTGGCCTCCACAATGATATTTAATTCCAGATCTCCTGCTTCAGCTGAAACATTGAAAACTGCTTTGCTTTTCAATGTCTGGTGTGTTTATGTATGAATTTATTGATCTCCTTAGTGGTACTGAGGAAGTTAATACAAGTATGATTAACATTTTTATTTTTTATTATTGTATTTATTATATTTAAAGACTTTAACAATTATGTTGAATTACAGGCAAGAAAATTCATTGTGGTAGAAAAATACAAAAGCAGAGGGTAGCAATAGGCTGAGAAATTAAAGCAGTTGTTGTGAGAGCTGTAGTGGCAGGTTAGACTTAATGCAATAAGGAAGACAGACTTGGGCTGTACCTGTTTAGTTGAAAAGCTAAAAAGTTTATGACTTTTAATGTATGAAATTAAAAGGTTGGCTGATCCTGTATCAAAGGTGATATATTCTTATACAGATTAAGGACATTCCACCATGCAAAGATCACAAGTTAAAAAAAAAAGCAAAGAACAAAAGATGTGCACAAGAATGATGAAAATATGAATTTATGCAGTGTGTTAAGATATCTTCTTTTCATTAGCTACATTTAAGGGACAATCTAACAATACACTGTCTAGTGTAAAATCCAGCCACGTTTTATAGTGACACTAATAAATTACATACATTATGTATATAATTAACATAAATTCCGAACTTTGTAATAATTGTCTTCCCATGAGTCTATTTAGCCTTCAGTTTACCACAGAATATGATTATGCAAGATCATCTTAGGAAAATAAACATTAATTTACCATTATCTGCACTGCTCTGAGTAAACCTGATTATTTATCTGGACTTTTGTCTTCCCAGGATCCAACAGAATGCAAATCTTGATAAACATATTGCTTCCTCAGTGGAGAATGAGCTCCTTGTTCGAAATCAGTCCTCTGGAAAGGATGCAGTGCTGAATTATCATTGTGTATGCCCTGATGCATCGCTGATGAAAGGACAAGAACGGTGCACTCTGATGGTCTGAAGAATGGAGTGAGAGTAGAAAGGAAATGAATGGCGAGTGAACACGAGCCGCGAATGGCAGCAATAAAGTGCGGATGAGCGATGCCACATGACAGCATAAGAGAGTGTGCAGTGTGAGTGGAGGACCAGGCTCCGCAACAAAGAAAACAGTGGGGAGTTGTGTGAAAGTTACAGGGATGAAGGCTGTGGACACCTCAGTGTGGATTGAACTGCATGACCACAATCAAAAGCTGTGATTAGCAGAAAATCCACAGAGGCCCTGCAATTAGGGGGGTGTGGCTCCGTGGGTCTGGATGCTGTGCCCGCACTTGGAACATCATTGGGTGGAATCCCCTGGTTGCCAAAGTGCTTTCACACCGAGTCCTTAATCACAATTGCTCCAGGTACCACCAGGCCCTATTTTCTCAACTGAATGCTGATTTCAATAAGAATCTGCTAGATAAAAAAATGTTTTATTATGTTTTATGTTTTATATATATTATCTATATCCCACTTTTCAAAGTCTCCCCACTATTCACAGTATGTACACTGATGCTATGGGCGATCGTGCCAGTTTATGGGCATACCTTCCAAACTTTATTTCTGTTTTGAAATATTATTTTTGCTTGACTTAATATAATAGTCAAAATAACCACCATCTTTCTTGTTTGTGCCATATAATATGAATGTGCCTATATATTTTTTAAGGATAGATGATTAATATCTTGGCTGTATGATGTATGCTCTATCAGGACTGCAGCTGTGATTTGTGAACAATGTTCAAGTAAACTTCAGTTTGTTATGTTACAGTTTGCCCAGTTCCCAGTATCTGGTGACACAGATTAATCACGTCTGCGAACATTTCCAAAACATTGTTTAGTTTTGCATAATATACACTTGTGACACTAGGCTGCCTGCACCCAGTTAAATAAGGCTTTCTAAAGCAATGTGAGAACATGAGAGGATGTCCTCCTGTTTGTTTGGGTGTTAAATGTATAAGTGTTATATCAGGATATTTTTTCTTTTCTTTGGGAAGTGCCATGACTCTGCAAGTGCATGAGAAAGCAGTGCAGAAAATTCCGTCCTTTTCAATCTGTTAGTTTACCCCTCTATTTATTTTCTTGATGGTTATAAAGTCCATAGGAGGCAGCAGTTGGACCATTTCCTTTGTCACTCTTAATGGCGGTCTGATTAATTAATTTTTCTGCATTTTTCATATTTGCTCTTTTTTGTCTGCCTTATAGTCCTGCCTGTCTGTCAGTTTGATTGGTCGGGTGACCAAAAGTGACATTATAACTGTATCACTATGGCAGTCACACTGCATAAACCAGTCAGGTTTTCTCCTCTTCAGCAAAAGGAAAAGCAGACTCAACCAGTTCGGGAACATGTTACTGGTCCATCCATTCCTAATGAGAGGTGGCATGATCGCTCGACACTTAGCAGTGCTGTCACACACCACCAGGAAGGGGGTCTGAATTCCGCCCCCGCTGTGTGTGTGTGCAGTCTGCATGTTCTCTCTGTGTCATGTCAGCTTCGTCTAGGTACTCCAGTTCTCCCCCACAGTCCAGACACGCGGCTGCACTGAGTGGCATCTCTAAATTGCCTGCGGTGTGTATGATTGTATGCGTGAGTGTACATACGTTTTTGCTGTGAGTATCGGAATGGCATCTCATCCAGGGTGTCCCCTGCCTCATGCACTCTGATGCCTGAGATAGGCTCCATACACCTAACCACCAATGGCTTGATTTAGGTTCATTTGTTATGTATACGAATCAAAAATTATGAAAAGTATACGCAGGGAAAGAATGTGATTAAGTGTTTATTTATAATATAGGTTTTTATAATGGGTCATCAGTCATGTAAGGTTTAAGGTTTTTCCCAAATCATTCACAGTCCCTAACCCATTCCTTAAACCAAGGGTAGGCAACCTTGATCCTGGAGTGCCAGTATCCAGGAGATTTTCTATCCTATTTGATGAGTTACTTACTGCCGGAGATCATCTGTGATTCATCAGAGACCAGGTAGGACAGAAAACCTGGCAGATACTGACACTCCAGGATCAGGATTGCCTACCCCTGGATCAGGATTGCCTACCCCTGTATCAGGATCGCCTACCCCTGGATCAGGATTGCCTACCCCTGGATCAGGATTGCCTACCCCTGTATCAGGATTGCCTACCCCCGCACTAAACCCATGACAACAGCAGTCAAATATGTGCCTTCTAACCAACAAACTATGGAACTCAGTGTGAAGGTTGTAGCATAAACATGTTTGTAAATGTAACACAGGATCTCCATGACAGCCACCGACTGAGTTGATATACAGTACAGTGACATATATTCATGGGTGAATCCAGGCTTGTGATGGAACTTTTGCAAAGCTGGACAGCTAAATAAAACAGAACCTCATGAAAGATGAGAGGGACAATCAAACTTGTCACAGCTTGTTTAACTGCAGCTGAAAGAATGACTAATGTGGATGGAAGAGGTTAGCACAGTAGCTAATGCGGCGCGTCACATGGTCAGAATATCACTGTAAGAAATGTCTGTATATTTTCCAGCCTGCTGCGGTGTTTATAGAGCTGCACTGTCTAAAGGGGAGTGTGAAGTTAGGCCAGGAGCTAGCTACAGTAGCTAGCTAGCCAGGAGAACAGCTGCACTGCAAGCCTGCACTGGAGGACCCACGCAGCAATGGGACACACTGCAGTGAAGGGCAGTTTTACACACTGCCCTTCCATTACACACTGACATTTCAGGTTAAAGTTCATTAGAAGGGGTGTGAACAGGCCAGAAGAACAATACCCTCCTGTTACACGAACCTCCGCGCAGAACGAAAAGAGAAGCCACCCCACAAAACATACTGACTTACTGTACTAAAACTGACATGCTGTACTAATACCGATGTGGTAAAAGATGTGATAAGTAGCAACGTGCTCATACCTCTTTAAAAATGGACTGTTCAGCCTGACAGGAAAATGCGAAATGGAAAAGGTGAGCAGATGCTTATGCAGACAACAGATTAGGGTTCCTGGGTGAGGCACGTGCTGCCAGAGAGCGGCGCGGCAATAATGGACACAAACAGACATACTAGTAACTCTTCCATCCATATTCCCAGCATGAAGATCGTGCTCAATGCTGAATAATGCGTTTTTAATAGATCATTACAAGTGCCATATGCATATTCATAAACACCTAATGCATCGAACATAAGGTAATGACATTGCATTTTATGTGTTCTTTGTGTGCATCAAGTCAAATGTTACTGAGATCCTTTTCCCAAACCAAAAGGACTATTTTCTTCACTGAACAAACAGGCCAAAATAGCAGTATAGCAGAAGTTAATTAGAAAAGCATTAGAGTATTCCATGAGCAAGCAAAAGCACTTTGGAGCGCAGGGACAGTCCTCAACCCAAGGTTGTCCAAAGAGCAAACATTCGTGGGTTATTTCAGGTTAACAGCCCCCTCCAGTTCCTCCCTAAAGCAACGTAACTCATGCCTCGTATCCTGAGGAGATGACCGTCATTGTTGGGTGTGGGTGAGGGGGAGGGGGGGTTGTGGCCGAGAAACGCAACTTCAGACAAGTCAGACCCATCCAGCTAGATCTTATCATGCTGCTCTGGCCCTGGGCATGTCTTCAGACTGGGCGGGGAAGCCACACCAGCAGTTGTTGATATTGTGTTAAGAGTCACAATCATGAGGCCTTTTGGCTTCTCAAATATGTTGCTGTGAAACCTGAACTAGTTCCACAGAGTAGATACCCGCATGCCCTGTTCCAGATTCATCCACAATCCTTCGCATCCTTCACACCCAGAAGGCGGCATGCATGGTCCTACAGTGCCTCTAAATCGTCGACATGCAAAGTTCTCCTTGATGTAAAAATGGACTTTTGCATAACACAAGATCCCACTTAACTGAAAAAGTGAAACGGTAACATTCAAGCCTTGTGTTGCAATGAAAAGCAAATAAAAATGTCTGTACTCCAAGCATCAACATAGTGCTGTGTCTAAAATAGAGGCACTTTATTTACCCCTGTGGGCACACTGGGTAGTCTTTACATGCCTCATCTTGCTCTCCATTGAAGACACAGGCACATGCATACAGGTGAGGGCACATTTTGAGGTCAGAGAACAGCTTCGGCCAGGGTCCCCAAGGCTATATAACTATATTACTCAACTGGTCACGGGATTCAAACACACAACCTTCCGGACGTATATCCCTAACCCACTGAGCTATACACTGCCCTATTATGTACTCGTTAAAACTAAAAAGCTCATTTAACATCATTTTGATTGGTAAGGCTAATGCACAGTGCCATAATGCAGACTACAGCAGCATTAAACAGTGATCGAGTCAGAAATCAATTGTGTGTGTGTGTGTGCGTGTGTGTGCGAGCGGGTATACCTATCCTTATGGGGACACAATGTCCCCATAATGTGATAAATATCTGTTTTTT
>JAODUD010000095.1:17340197-17356351 GCA_026784285.1 Stomatorhinus walkeri | reverse complement strand
GGCGGGGGGCCAGGATGTAAAGCAGCAGCTGCTGTCAGCCTCCTGGGGCTGGGGAAGGAAGGACCCTGATTGGCTCTGGGACAAAATGCGGGCCGCCCGTGGCCCCCCGCATATTGCGCGGCACATCTGGCACGCAACTTGTGCATATAAATAATGCAGGAGTGAAATGGGCCCGGACGTATTAAAGGTTCTTACAGGCTGGAGATTACATTTAGGGATCACATGTGCTGAGGACCTCAAACATCTAACCAGGTCCTGAGTGCCAGTAACAACGGGGTCAAAGGGCATCAGGCAAATGGTGCAAAAATGTGAATCCTGGCACAGCAGTAGCTTGCTATGAATATTCTCTGAGGAGCATGTCCTTCCACAATACCCTGAACAAGGTCTCCTAAATACAGGTGGAAAGTTCAGCTTCAGAAAATACAAATCCAGACCATGATTTTGTTTTAACCAATCAGTTAAGTATTCTGTGAATGTCATTCTCTATTCTCAACTGGTTGGTTGAAACAAAATCTTCGTCTGGATTTGGATTTTCTGAGCCTAATCTTAATCCTAACAAAGTCTCTCAATCAAGTAACCTGCATGTGTAACTTGAATATTGCTTCAATTCCTACTTATTTCTGTCAGCTTTTTAAATAAAATATGTCTTAAGAGACAAGAAAACCAAGAACAACAACAAGTTTATTTTTGTATAACGCGTTATCACGATATTACATCGTCTCAAAGCGCTTTACAGTATCCCCACCCAAAACCCCCAGTGAATAAGCCATAGGCGACAGTGGCAAGGAAAAAATCTCAAATTGGAGCTTAATAAACTAAATTAGACTGGTATTCTTACAAAGGGCATTGTCCACGGTATTACATAATGAGCACTGGTCATTTTATTATTCAGTGGCTAATGTCGAATTTACTGAAGGATGTTAAAAATCTTTACAGAATTATTAGTGACCTAAATCCTCTTAACAGGAAAATAAAACAGGATTTTTTTCCTGCGATTAAGTATTTAGTTACTTGAAAAATCAATGGGCTGAATATTGTGTTGTGCCCAGATATTCAGACACCATGAAAGGAAGATAAGTTCCGGTAACTGCAGAGTTTTATCATTGGGAGATTTCTTCTTTAAAAGCATCATTTTCTCCGAGTCTATTTCAGGGCGACAGCCTCATAGAAGCTTCCGAAGGAGCCAAAATCCTCACAAAGCTGCAGAGCCGTCTGCCGGCATTCCCATCATCTGTAATATACGTCCAAAGTTAATTCCTTTCAAATCACCCAGTGTAAAATATTATTTTTGCTTTAGATGGATTTATTTTGTATTCTCAAAAAATGAAAACAGGAAGTTGGGGGAGGGGGGGGTCTTACGCAATAAACTCTTTAAAACACTAAAGCTCGGGATTATGTATAATTATATGCAATATAGTTTTAAAATAGCGAACAACAGGAGAGTCGTGACTTGTTTACTGATGGGCTCCGTTCAAACCTGGTGTATTTCAGGGTCACTCAAAGTGAATCACTTAACAACCACATCAAGGATAATGAAAGTCAGTTACAGTCAAAATGTTAGATTACAGTTATATGTCACTCCACAGTAAAAAAAAAAAAAAAAATAGGGGAAGAGACCCGGTGTGCTGTAATCCATCTATCACAATCGCTAGTCTAGTACAGGGTCATGGCAATTCTGGAGCATATCCCATGATGCACTGGGCATGAGTCACTTTGGATGCTATACCAGTTCATCATAGGGAAGACACTCAAACACTATGGTCAATACAGAGACAGCAATTCACCAAATAATCTCAGGGGGTGGGGCACTGTTATACATTTTACACAATGTGCTTGAAAATCAATGAGGAAGGTATGTGTGCCATTTCAGATGCATTACCAGTCAGGAAAAGGCCCTCGTATTGTTATTCCTTTGACAATACTGAGGGTAACTGCACTTAAGTGCATAACTGGTCAATCTCTAAAAGTAGTTAAAATGTCAGTGGAGGAATAATTGAAGTGAATAAATAAAGAAAGTTTAAGCGGATTAGTTTTCTCAAATTAATTAGTGCTATGTAATTTTTCTGTTTTGATTCGTAATTTTTCTGCCAAGTCTAATAACCGGCTAATTATTGAGCTTTGGTTGTTTTTGTTTATTTTATTTATGCAAAATGGTGTAGATGTAATACCCTTTCTGCGTCTGCTGGCTCATTTAGAGTGATATTGCATTATCTGTACAGATGAGTTGTACTGAATTCCAGATAATTAGATTGCAGATGCACACTTGCTCAAGGCATGTAACAGCGTTGTTATGGACATTTCTTCCGCATTGTTCCTCCTGACCTGGCAGTGGAATATTAAGACAAACAGCTTTTTCAGGATGATATGGCACGATATTTGTGTAAATCGGCAATCTCAATAGCCTCTTTGTGGTGAAAACTGTGTAAATCATGCTAAAGAAGAGAGGGATTGCAGTATATGTATAAAAAAATATCACTCAGGTTGCGGCTGCATTGTGAAGAGCGTGTTGTCATGAACTCGACCTGCAAAGTTCCAGTAAATTTTCAAAACTGTATAAAACAAGACAATACAAAGCTGCATTGAAAAAAGCACACGTCTGAACATTGAACATATCAAAGGCACACGTCTGAACATTGAAGTGACTGCAGGCTATACTACCTAAAATGGTTTTAAACGCAGAGACTGACAATGCCAGCTAATTGCATGCCGTTTTCCCAAAATATCAATATATTGCTATGTGAAATCTGAAAAAGACTATGAGGAGCTCATTGTATTTTCAGAGGAAATGAAAAGCCGGGGATGTGTTTAAATGATGTACTTATGGTATGTACCATAATTCCTGCAACAGTCTACATCCTGGTTCTTTTATTTTATCACAGATCGATGATCAGAACTAAAATACATTATATAAACAAAAGTATTGGGACATCTGGCCATTACACGTATAGGAACCGTTATGACCGTTGGGTCGGGCACTGATGTTGGACATGAAGGCCTGGCTCGCAATCTCCATTCTAGTTCATCCAAAAGGTGTTGGATACGATTAATGTCACTGTGCAGGTCAGTCAAGGTCTTCCACACCAAACCATGTCTTTATGGACCTCGCTTTGTGCACTGGGGGACAGTCATACTGAAACAGAATAAGGTTTTCCCCAATCTATTCCCACAACTAATATGTTCCCACAACACACTGAAGTCTAGGAAACCAAGGGGCCTACCCTACCCCTGAAAAACACCCCCACACCACTATCCCTCCTCCACCAAACTTTACAGTTGGCACAATGCAGTCAGGCAGGTAACTTTCTCCTGGCATCCGCCAGACCCAGACTCATCCATCAGACTGCCAGATAGACAAGTGTGACTCGTCACTCCACAGAATATGTTTGTACTACTTGCATGCCACTCAGACAATGCCTCAAAGTCTGTTCCTGGTGAAACTGAAATGGTTAAAAAATCTCACCACAAGCCAGTCAGATCAGCTAAAGTCCACTCACAGGAGAAGTTAAATTTGGATTTTTGTAATGACATGCTTGTGGAATGTGATAGCAGTAGTTGAGGCATTCCAAACCATGCTGGTCTGGATGAGGACAGATTGTCTTTGCATAGACTCTTATTGGTGAATATTGGAACAATCTTTTCCTCAGGAACATAAAAAAATTACATTTACAGCATTTAGCAGACGCTCTTTTCCAGAGCGACTTACAACAGTGCTTTGTAGTCCATGACTGTTCTTCGATCTATAAAGCTAGACCTAAAATCAACAACTGTCATTAAAACCACTAAGTTACCACTAAGAATGTTGCATAAAAACCTTGTGAGCAAAAAACAATGACTCAGCCGTTCGTTTCACCATTGAGGAGTCAACATTGTAAAAAGTCCTGATGCACGTCATCCTCTTTTAAGTGTCGGTGGTTTGAGACAAGCAGCGCTTGATGCTCTGAGAGGATGAGAAGTGACACGATTCTTGATGAGGAAGAAAATGGAAGTAAATGGAAAATAACTAATCTCTGGCTTGTGAAATGGAGGTGTGCATAATATAACTGGTGGAATGATGGAATCACAGAGTTGCCATGTGGCCTTTTTTGATTGTTCCTTACTTCTTTGGGCCTATTTTATGTAATATGCTGAGATGGGGTCTTTGAAAGTCACGTACTGTGACTTCTAGGACACTAAGTATTGTTTGGTATCGGAAGCTGGCCAAACAATTTGTGGAGCATGCTTAGCAACATGCACATTATAATGCAAATTATTATTCATCATACAACTTTCCCTGCATTCCTTAACTGTTTTGGATACTTTCTGATATGACATCACATTATTCGCAGACATAATTAAAGATTTACTGAAGGAGACAAGAACTTCCATCCAGTACATGCATGCTAAGAAGATTTATGAGCCATATCAGATCACTCAGACGTGTACTTCTTGTCTTACCTGATAATTCTTAATTATGGGGATAACAGCTACTAAATGTGGTCTGGCAGCACTTTAAGGTTGGATGTCCAGCCACTGTACCCAGTACTAGCTTCTGCTTGGCCGGCAAGTCAGTAAAGGAACATTTTTAATATACTTCAGTGAGTTCTGGCTCCTGACCTGTGAAGACCAGGCAGGATGCCAAGACTGCAGTGACGCTCACCATGCCGGACAACTTGTACTTTTCAGAATTATGGGCCATAAGGACGCGGGGTTAGCAGCAGCTCCGCGATGCCGTGCCGACGATGGGAGGTGCTGGGAGCTGAGTAACCTCTGCCTCTCCGTCTTCGCATGCCAGCCATACTATGCATCTAGGCATCTAGACACGACAGCAATCCAATGCCATTTTTCTGCATAATTCATGAGGGCGGCAGCCATCAATTGGCTAAGTCTACACGAAACTCCCTCTGTGTAAAGTCATATTCAGCTTACTTCACAATTTCCAAGGTGCACTCTTTATTCCGCATTCGCTTTTGCCTTGGGTTTGAAACTCAACACCGTCGTGTTTGAATATGACCGAACAATAGCTGGAACAATGGCATTAAAACTGCTGCACTCTTACCAGACAAAATTAATAGCAGAGATACTTACATTGTATGATATGATTCAATGTTTCTAATCCGTTCCTCGGGGACCGGCGGATAGTCCATGTTTTCGGGGAGCCGGGAGGAACCGGCAGTGGGTCCACGAGAAGCGGATTGGGAAACACTGAATCATATCATACAATGTAAGTATCTCTGCTATTACCTCCTGTGGCTCTGAACAGGATGAGCAGCTACAAAAAATGGATGGATGGATGGATGGATGGATGTGTTTGGGGTTTGCTTTAAGTGGCCTCATGTATTTTGTCACTGAAACATTACCTAAGCAGGAGAAATCACCATGAATGGATGGATGATGGATATTTTGATCAAAATGCAATTTTTACCATGGCTTTTAAAAACATAGCCTGCATTTTTTTTCTCAGTTAAAACATTTTGTCACAGACACAGACGAGTCTTGCCACAGAAAGTGTACAGACAGCTTGACAATCCCTGTGTCTAGGATTAAAGAATATACAAAAATACAATGGTATTTGCAAAAGACTTATGTTATGGATCCCAGATGGGACTATTCCTGCTGACGTCCCCCTAAACACTTATTTGTTTATTCATGCAATGCGTTTTATGCTTCCTCACTCCTTCCTCACTCCTTCCTCACTTCCTCATCCCGCAGCCAATCACGTGTCCCCTTGTACCGCATTACAGTGCCAGCGTAAACTTCTGAATTGTGGACACGGCCCTGCACCAGCTTTCAATCAAACGGAACATTAAAAAGCTGCCTGAGAACAACTGACACAGATACAAAGCGTATTTAAGTTACCCTACTATGTATATTTAATTACTCTCACTAAACGAGGGTGGAAATGAAGGAGTTCAAAAGCAAAACCTAGAAAAAAAATGGGTGAAGCATGAAAAATGCATCGCTCAAGCTTTTTATTAAGTTTCCCTTGAGCAGACCCAATCAGGGACATTTTCCTTCTTCAGACTAATGCTGTTGTATGGTACACACTGGAACAAGCTATATTATGTATATAGCCCCTTTCTGGGGTGCATGTGGGGGCGGCAAATGAAGCAGCCCATGCAGGCATGGCTAGTTAAATATCAAGAACAGGATGGAGCCCACTTTTGTAGAATAAAAGGAATGTATATTTGCACTGCTTGGCTCAAAAGACTTTCATTACGTTGCATGGGTGCACTTCCCTAGCAACGGAAGCGACATAGGCTGCTACGATGTATCCTTGACGCAGCAGGTGGGAAAATATGCAGCAGATTTACAACTGAAAGGAATCTCTTTCTGTATCATTTTCCAATCAAAACATACCCTAATCAAATATCAAACACACTGAGGAGACGCCCCTCGACTCTCCAGGAGGGTTCGGTCTGGAGAAAAGGCAGTGCTGTTTTTAGAAACACAACATCTTTAAGCTATCTAGAAGACCAAAAAAGCAAATGAAATATCAGATGGTTCATATCATTTCAAAATTGGTTTGTGTTTCTGCTTAGGGCAAACCTAAAAAGTCACCTGACATTGGAGCAATACGAAGGGTCACAAGCACGCCCCCAGAGGCCGAGAGCGGTATGACGTAACAAGTTATCTAAATGCCCAGAGGACTAAAACACAAACCGAACCTCAGCTTTTCTGTAAGGTTACCTTGAAGTTTAAATTAAAAAATGAAAATGATTAATGGAATAGCACAGATTGCCTGAGTGTGCGGTTATGCCAGATTATGGCTATGCATTTGTCCAGTTACCAACTTGACAGTTTGCTGTCCATGATGTAATTTGTATACATATTTGAGGCAATGAGGCTGAGAGTGTTATACCATATGCATGCCATAATCATTAATTTAATTAGTGCTGCTTTACTTCCTTTTAAAAAATGCAGAGCATAATGTACATCCCGTGTGTCCAGACACGGAGACTACACTGGGTCTTTAATGGTGAAATTCTTCAGTACCACAGCCCCTGGTCAACATTTAACATTTAATGTGTGTCCTTTAAAATGAAATGTCAAATGTGGGGGAAAAAGTTCTTGCAGAGATAATGCATGATTTGCCATCTGTTACCTTTACAAAGGAGAATATACATATAGAGTAATAATAGATTGACTGTCTGTTAATTTCAGGTTTAATAAAATGTGACAAAGGTGGAATTCATGCACAAATGAAAACGCTTAAGGTGTTTTAAGGATGCAAATGAAGGAATTAAGTCTCTGGCTGCTTAATCACCCTTGTGCATGAGCAGCACATTATCTTCATTAATCAGAACTAAGGGAAACCATTTCTGAGTCTTTCCTATTATAATTATCTATAGCACAGAAGGGATGGATAATAGAGGACGGGATGCAGAAATAATGTAAGGAAGAGGGATCAAGCCTGAAATCAGTCAGCATATCAAAATACCCACAATGCTTCATGTTACATCATAAAAGTCCAACATCAAGAATACAGCCCCAGTTAAAGTGGCTTCCACCCATACAGCCCAATTAGCTGGTTGATGAACGCTCGCTGCTCGCAGAAGTTAATCTTCTTTCTTGTTACTCTAAGGCCTGCTTGTGCATTCAGGATCTAGCTCAGTCCAGTGTTCAGTAATCCTCAGTCGCATCAAAGACTTGCCAATGCGTGCAGACGCTGGAGCTCTGATTAAGAATGGGACAGTCACACCTAGATTGCTAATGCCGTCCTTAATGCTTGGTGACCTGGCATGGCAAATTGATGGCTAAATAACTACGGAAGTGTGCCATCGACATTCTTTGTATAAGCACATGTCATAAGAAGAACAGTGAATATGGGTGGATTTTGTAAAGTCAGATAACACATTTGCCTATTTTTTTTGTGTACTGTATATGGAATACATCTCTGTTTTATATATATAATGAATTTATTAAAAATCTTACAAAGGCAGATTAGTTTCATTTGGTCAAGTATTACATTTCATTTCAATAAGGGCAACAGCAGATTGTGCGAGTCATTCTTCCAAGACAATGGAACAGTTTTATCGTATGAGAGATATTTTACCGGTTTTCGTCGATAGATGTCTTTCCTAACTGGATTTCCTCATCACTGCAGGAATGCGGCTGGATGCACTGCTACACTTAGCCATTATGATTTTTATGATTCACTGAAGTAATACTTTAAAAAATGTATCCACATACACCTGAGACGGCAAAGCCTAAAACAGACCAGGTTCTTCTGAAATTGGTCTTCAAAAAAGACTGTGCTCACTATTGAATATACAACACATTCCAGGAGTTATACAGTATTTACATCAATAACTGTAAATAATGAATATGTATTAAATGATGAAAACCCAGCCTTGGGGCAGATGCAGGTTCAGATGCCACTTTATCAGCCCTGTATCCTTCATGGGTATATTGGCCTGTTATGGCATGTGGCACAACTGGCAGGTTGTGGATATCGCCTTGTCAGGTCTGTTCTGCTAATGGGCTTGAGAACAAAAAAATTCAATAGCAACCAAACAATGAGGAGAAGCAGAATGGTGTCTAAGTAAATTTGCATAAAATTTTGTTTCTTATGAAACTATTGCACTATTGTTACAGTGCTGTTAAAACATACCACAGGTAGAAGATCCCCTGAAGCTGTTTCAGAGACAGTTCTTATGCACTACAGCCCTGACTGGTTTCCTCACTTTTTTCCGGATTGGTCTTCGCATGCCGGTCTCCCCACCCCTCTACCTGATTGGTTTTCATACACCAGACATTCAACGACCTGACCAATCACTGACCTCTACTGGAAGGATGCTTAAAGTCAGGTACTGTTATATCCTACGTTTTTAGCAGGTCTCCATTACCCTTTGACCTGAGAATGAACTGCTCTGAGATGGAACACAAATAAATGACAAACTGAAAGAAACTGTCTTTGTTATTAAAAGAGGTGTGGTAGATTTTTTTATTTTATGAATGATTCATTTTCTACTTTCATCCGGTTTCTGATAAAAAAGGGACATTTACTATTTCATCCACCCAGCTACTTACTCTGGACAAGACTGCACTGGGCATTCCTGTTTCAATCCAACTATTTCTACAGGGAAGCTTGAAATGTGCAACTAATTTATGAACATATTCACTGTTGTGGGCCTGAGGCACAGTCTGTCATTCTACTTCAGCTATGCCCTAGTTAGGGTATAATGCTACAACCTTACGCTCCACAAGTGAATGGACAGTCGACTGTCTCATGTTTTGTAGAAAATAAAACTATTGATGTGTATTGTATGTGCTCTTCCTCAGTGTTTTCAGCATTTTGAGCAAAATCAATAACGGGCTTAGGGAAAGAGAATCCCAGCGATGACATTCTATTCCAGTGGTGTCTGAGTGATGATTTCACTGGCGAGCTCTTTCAGAGAGCACTGCGTCGGGGGAGCTACCTCCCAGTGAAGGGAGCTCTAGGTAAACTGGCAAGCGAGCGACGCAACATCCCTAATCCAGCACCGTCCTTTGAAACGAAAAAAAAATGCACTGCACAAACACAGAGGGAAATAGGAAAAAGCTCTACAGAGCTTAGATTAAAATGTGAAACACACACATACACATGCATATATTTATATATGCACACACACATATAAATATGTATTTGTTCGGTGACTCAGAATGTGTTCATTCATCTGATCATTAATAACAAGATTGGGTGGAACTTCAGCCTTGACTGAAATTCATGGAAAACCTACTGACTGTTTTATGTGCTGAGTTTTTGGTTCAATAAACCTTTCGATAAACCCTTCAGCTGCCTAACAGTCAGCTGTTTTTCTTTAAGCAGTGGTAACTTCAGCTCAGGCTATATTTTCATACATTAGTATTAGCATTAATAATCAAAATAGTGCTTTTCTTTGCTTTAGAATTTCTGACAGTAGGACCTATAAAACCAATTGGAATTTGGACCGGTCCTCATAATCTCCACTCGATGTTTATACTCTATAAACATCAAGCATCAGATCAAACCTGGAAGCTTAAAATGATAAATGAAAAAAAATGCATGATTGCCTTTGACGAGGGACATTACAGAGCTGTGCTCTTTTCTCTACCTATCCTTTAAAAAAACATAAGCTGGGACATCGCTGCTTGTGAGAGTTACAGTATATAGCAGCTTCTGCACAAGGCGTTTCATTTTGAACTTGGATATGTTTTGTAGATAAACCGCACGTATACATCACACAGCCGTCAGCCTGTATATTATGTGTGTGCGGGGGTGTGTACGCTCAGCTGCTCAGAATTAAATAACCCCGCCACGGGGGTAGGTACGTGTCTCCTCTGCAGGAGAGAGCACTCCTTAATAGCTGCCCAGAAATGCCATTTGGAATATTAACAAATTAGGCTAATGTGTGTCTCTGCTACCTGAAACCTGAAATACGAAGCACGTTGACACCTTTGAGACTGTACCGTATATTTTTCGTGCTGTATTGTCATTCTGTTGCTTGTGTGTAAACACCACTCCACAAGGTCACAGTGTGACTGCTGGATATAAGAACGTGGAATAGCCAGCCCAATAGGTGTTCTGGCGCCAATATCAAGCCACGGGAAACAAAGTGGGAAAAAAAGAAAACAACTACGGAATAGATCTGCCTGTGAGTGGAGAGCAAGGAGGAAACGCCGTCCAGCAGCCACACGGATCCGAGGGCAGCGGCAAAGGTCGGCCGGAGGATACAGACTTCCTCTTTTCTCACCGAGCCATTAAAGGTCATCTCCGCGGCGTCTTATCAGAGGGAAAACAAAAGCGGTTCCCACGTCGGGCTGTGGCAGCGAGCGGCGGCAGCCCCCTGCGTCCCTCCCACCTGCTTGGGTAACGAGACCTCTCTCCATCTGTTGCCACTCACAGGCTGCTGCTTGGTAATCATGGAGAAACGGGAATGGAGGAGGGGCGGCCGGACGGCCCCCGCTGCCTCCACCGTGAGACGGAGGAGCGTCCGGCAGGGAGGCGGGGACTTTAGCAGGACCGCTCATTGTCATCTTACTGCCGCCATCAGCCATGAGCATGTCCCCTCATGTTCTTATGTTCGTCACTAAGAATATAAAGGATGCTTACCTTCAAAAACTGACTGGGTTGAAAAAAGGTCATCACATATAAGAGAGATTACATATCGTACCCCCCACTATCGATAGAATAAAATGCATTAGCAGTCATGCTCATTCAAACTAGCATTCACGCATAGCTTGCCTTTTTAAGAGATCTGGGTGCCTTGCATACATCCCTCCTCATTTTTATGATGCTTTGAGAGTATATGCATTACCACACTTTTCCTGTTATTCAGGCAAATTGCTATGTGTCACAGGAACGTGGGGAATGCCTTTCTGCAGATCCAACATGGAGTTAGCCCCTTACCGAGCCAAATGCTGGTCAGGAGATATATTTTGCTGAAGCTTGTATTTCATCTAGCTGCTAAATTCAGCTCTCCTGAATCACAAAGAACAGCCTGGAAGTGTTCTTTTTCTCAGTTCCTCAAGCATCTAGAATGTTACTTTGTTCATTTCTAAGTCTTCATTGGTATTTTCAATTGAAAATAGACTGGAAGAGTCTGGAAATGTCATGGTGGAGGAAGTTCTATTCTGAATTCATAATAGTGGAAAAATGGCCACGGTGGCAGCCCGGCAAACACACACAGATGGGCACTCACATATGCATACCTAATTACTGACCCGTTTAACCACGGTTGAGAAGGTCCCCTAATGTCGCAATCTCAGATTGCAGGCATCTCCATAGACGGAGTGCTTTACAGCTGAAGGTTTCTTCAGGATAACAAGATCAGCAGATTTGCTGGTATGAAGCCTCACTGTGATTTCATTACCGTGCACGACTAACATTACACTGTTTCAAATAATGCATTACTTAAATGATATTAATACTTATTTGCAACATCAACTAGAATCCCTGCTGTGAGCAAACGTCTTCTTTTCCTTAGAAACTGTGGCTTGCTGAATCTGTATCAGATCATCTTCCCATTAATTTCACCTAGCCTTTCATTTCTCTCTCTTTATAGTTGTGTTCTGTAATTCATTTGAACAAGTCATATAAAATAATGATTTTCCTTTTGCTTTCGGCAGGATTTTATGGGATTTTGGTTTAGCTGGGGCCTTTTATCAAGCGCAAAGGCGCTTTCAATTCCCTCTTGATTGCAGTGGTGCAAACACATTAATGGACCACGACATAAATTAGGGAATGTTTTGGGGGGAACTGTAATTCAATATATAAATACATAAGGGGGTCATCTACAATTTAGAGGTTAAAAAAAATAAAACCTAGAAATCCTCCTTTTGAATGGTAAGTGGACTCCCACTCTTACCTTTAATTCTGTTTACTGCCATGAGTCACGTTGGGATTAACTGAGCAGAACGACTTTAGCGGGGGACTGAAAAAGCTTTACACAGTTTGTAGTGAAAAAAAGGGCAGAGATCCTACGGCGAGTGAAAGGAACCAAGGCCCCGAGCCTCCGTAAGGCTCTCAGACCTGGGCCTGGGACCATGGCGAGCGTGTGAGAAGCAAACAAAGAGATGTGAGTCAGACCTGGCCGTTAACTCCTAGCATGCCCGCTTCGGTTAGCATGCCCGAGCTCGCTTACCACCTTCGCGGTATGCGGCGGCTCCTAAAAATAAGGTTTGACGTCAAGCAGGGGCACGGAGCGACGTGCTTCGCTTCTACGGCCCCGGGCCGGACTTCCACCTGTGATATCCTCTTCTGGCCTGACGCCTCCTATTCATTCGGCCCCCAGCCTCGAGAGGCAGCTGTCTCCGTGCAGAGCGTGTGAGGCAGTTTACTGCCCAACAAGTGCTAATGACAGCAACACATTTGCCTCTGAAGTCTTGTTTCATGTATCAGCTTTGCGAATATGGCACTAAAGTCCAACAAGCTTCAATCACCCTTTTAATCGGTCCACTTAACGTCTCACTCTACCGTCATTTTGACATCATCAAAACAAGGAATGGAAACAGTGCTAATGTTATATTAATTAGATGTCGTTGTAAGAAGAATCAAATACTAGTGAATAAAGATTATGTTTTGGACAAACACTGAGTAAAAACGAAATAACATAGCAGGTCAACTGTAAGATGTTAGCATACAAAACAGCAAGGATTATAGCTACAGATATCAGAGCTCCCTCACTGAAAACCATTTTCCCCGAAAACAATGTATGGATGCATGCAAACCATGCATATATTTAAAAGCTTGTTTTGACTATGCAAAGATCATGTGGAGACCTTTATCACTGATTCATAGCAGATCTTCTTTCTACATGTAATGAAATGTCATCCTTTAATTGGGATGGGAGAATGAATTAATCCTTAATATAAAAAATTGTATACTGCAAAAATGTTTCTGCAAGACTTTCTTTAACAGAAAATAATCCATTCAGTCCGGTGCCAAAAGGGAAGGTTCCAAAAACACCACATCGGACAACTGATGAATTATGGAAGACATATGAGGACTCTGCTCATTCTAGCTACCCTGCAGCTTCTGAGATTGCCCCCCCCCCCTTTTTTAGCTGGGTTAAAATTTCAAGGGTATTTAAAGGCTTGCTATTTCACAAGACCTGGCTGTCTATAAGGGACATGCCATCCATTTTCACAGAGGCTTCCTTACTGAACTTTTAAAGGAGCCTCCCTTTGGTGGACAGCCGTACGAATGCTGCGCTTTCTCACCCAGAGTGACAGATCTCTATACTTTCCTCCTTAGACGAGCCCACATTCACTGAGGCGTGATAAATGACTTTCCTGCTTTTTATAGGCTTAGGACACCTCGCGACGGTTCACCCGCAGTCCATAGCAATCAGGAAACTGTGACTCAATCGCTGCTTCAGGTGGGTCTTCAGAAAGTGAGTCTAAAAGCGGCTCTACCTTCAGTGCTGTTTGTGTAGCAAGGGCTCCCTGCACATAGTTTACAAACCACGTAAAAAGCCTGAGTAACGTAACCAGAAAACGCGTCAATGCTTCCTTCACTTTCCGTGTGTGTGCAATTGTGAGAGTCATCTCAGGCTTAAAATAAAGCCTCTCGCTCTGTGTACAAAGAGATCCATCGCACCATTTGTTTGGTGAAACACTCCTTAAAAAAGC
The DNA here is from genome assembly GCA_026784285.1 of Stomatorhinus walkeri. NCBI lineage: Eukaryota > Metazoa > Chordata > Actinopteri > Osteoglossiformes > Mormyridae > Stomatorhinus > Stomatorhinus walkeri. Next base: position 17,342,281 of record JAODUD010000095.1, on the reverse strand, counting down.
CTGTCTGCACACGCGTGTGTCCTCGTACAATAGCATGTCTAGCTGCTTTTCAATTCACAGCCCTGAAGCCATTATTTCTCTAATTATCCCCTAATAGTCCTAATAATAAATGTGGCATGCACGCCCGTCCAAACCATTTCCCGCTCTTAGCTTATGGAGATGCCTGTCTAAATATACAGCTGATTGATGCGGTACCGTGCAAAAGTCTGCAGGCAAAGAAATTCAGTGTACTCATGATCAGTAATGCTTTACATTAACTGCACCTTCATAAAGCATTCATTATGCATTCATAGAACATTCAGTGCACCTTCATAATGCATTCATAGAACATTCATAAGCAGCATGCAAGTACACCTTAACATCCCTTAGCAGCTTTAATATACATTAATAACAAACATTACATCCTTAAACAATTATAATGTTTGTTATTTTTATATAATGTTTGTTATTAATGTAAATTACAGCTGTTAAGGGAAGTTAGGATGTAAAGGTATACATGCATGATGTTTATGAATGTTTTATGAATGCATAATGAATACATTATGAAGGTGTACTGAACGTTTTATGAATGCAATATAAAAGCATCATGAAGGTGCAGTAAATGTAAAGTGAAAACCATGATAAGTCTGTCAGGTTTTGTTAACTTGGCTATTTCAAAACCTCCTCTAAAGTTATCCCAGTATTTGCAGCAACCATCTGCCATCTGCCGCAACCAAATAATTTACTTAATTAACTTACTGAGCTTGTAGTTAAATTGAACAGATACACGCAGTGGCTGAAGTGCCCGTGAGGAGAGGTTTGGCGTTCATCTAGCCATCCCTCAAGATATCAGCAACTTTTTGGAGAACATTAAAATTTCCTGCTGGTTTTTATTATTTTACTCATAATATGCACTTACTACCCAGATAAACAGCCTTAAAATTTTTCTTTGCTTAAGACTTTTGCACAGTACTGTTAGACTTTATAAACGGGTACTGCGCAGGACTTTCCCTAACCTTTCCCGTATGCACAACCTTGAGGTGTGTCAAACACCCGCTTGCTTGCTCGCTCACACATCACGCCCTCGTCCTGATCGCTCAGCAGGAAACCTGAGCCGGGAGTTAATAAAGTTCAGCCAGGAGCGTTTCCCAATGAGTTATACGGTCGTCGACCCCGCCGCTCCAATGCCCCCGGCCTGCCTCAGAAGAAGGAGGCTGACAGATTAAGTGTCGTCACCGAGGCCAGCACTGTGACATACGTGCTTGGAGCAGGTGTTGTGGAGGTCAAAAATGCAGGCAGGATTTCCTCGGGAATCTCGAGTTGGCAGGAGCGACCGGGTCAGGTGGGTGCTTCCATAAAGTCAGGGGCGTGTCTCGGAAAGAGGCCTCAGCCGTGTGGCCTGCGATCACCATGCCAAAAAGCTACCTCATGTCTTCGAATATGACCTGGAGACATGTGTCTGTGCTTCCAAATACATTTCCGCTTGCTTACCCAAAAGATTTTCATAGCAGCGATTTTTCTGTCCACCCCTGTGACGAGAAACAGCATCTTGTTCTGGTCAGCCTTTAGTCTACGGTACACATCAGAATCAGCTTTCTGTCCGCCACTGTTTCCGGCCCACTCATCGGATTCTCCCAGCTAGTGCTGGTTGCTGACTCATGGCAGGTATTTGTCTGTTGCTTAACTAAACTTACATTAATATCAACATTTCTGCATATATATATTTTTTCAAAAGACTAGCAAATACAGCGTTGAAGCTACTTTCATCGTAGTGTGAGATTTATTAAACATGTTTCATATGCATATCAGGTAACTGCTTCATTAGCAATGGTAAAACACTGAGCATCGGTATAAATATTTCAGCAAGATCTTGCACGGGTTTTCTTTGATGTATTTTGTAATAGCTTATAAATTCCACATACTACTTTTTGAGCCTAGCACATAAAAAGAGTTACGGATTTGATAGAGTAACAAAGCCGCTGAGATACTCTGGTTCATGAAGCAATACTGTCCAGAACTGTAGAGATACTACTTAAATATTTATTTCAAGTGCATTTTGCCCTGAATGCAACTTAAAAGGGAGGAAGGAAGAACAGAGGCCTGAA
>JAODUD010000095.1:17305174-17317877 GCA_026784285.1 Stomatorhinus walkeri | reverse complement strand
GCCTTGGATGCTAACTCTGTTTTTCACTTCTTACAGATGTTATCAGTTGAGGCTGTGTTAACCTAATCCTGAATGTGCGAACCAGGAGCCTCCTCACTCTCCCAGTCCTCTTCTGGGCTGCCGAGCAGACCAGTGACGTAAGCAGTCTGTGTAGCAGCCGGGAGCAAAATCTGGATTTGTTTTTCATTCTGCTTTTACGTAAATGTTCATAAACAGTGGAGGGCAGGGTTTTCCAAATCCCTCGTGAGCTGGTGTTAATTAAGACTTCCCATTTTGAATTAATTCACCTTAAAATATCATGCATGATTTTTTTATGATAATAATGTATGCAGGACTTTATAATTTGAAGAGGTAGAAGATATATAAATATATACAGTTGTGTTCAGAATAATAGCAGTGTGACTAAAAAGTGAATAAAGCTGAAAATCCTTATAATAGTTTTTAATTTCCATACAAGCAAATGCATTGGGAACACTACACATTCTATTCCAAATCAAAACAAGAAGAGAAATTAATCACATTTGTGTTATTCCTTTACAGAAAGTGAAGGAAAGGGAATATTCGGCTGTTCAATAAAATAGCAGTGTCCACATTCTTCTTTACAAACTCAAAGATTCACCGTATGAACTGAAAAATGTTTTAAGACTTTGCTTTCCTTTGAATCATTGAACTAGTATTTTATTGTATAGCAACTGTTTCTGAGAAATGCTGCACATCTGTGTTGTACGGAGTCCACCAACTTCTGGCACCTGTGAACAGGTACTCCAGCCCAGGATGATTGGACTACATTTCTTGGTTTTGCCTCAGACGCAGCATTTTTGACGTCACCCCTCTATTCGATTAAGGTCCGGGGATTGGACTGGCCACTCCATAACGTCAATCTTGGTCTGGAACCAAGATGTTGCTCATTTACTGGTGTGTTTGGGGTCGTTATCTTGTTGAAACACCCATTTCAAGGGCATTTCCTCTTCAGCATAAGGCAACATGACCTCTTCAAGTATTTTGAAGCATTCAAACTGATCCATGATCCCTGGTATGCGATAAATAGGCCCTTCACCATAGTATCAGAAACCTCCCCATAACATGATGCTTGCACTACCATGCTTCACTGTCTTCACGGTGTACGGTTTCAGTGCGGCTTCAATTCAGTGTTTGGGGGTCGTCCGACAAACTGTCTGCAGCTATTAGACCCAAAAAGGACAATCTTGCTTCCATCAGTCCACAAAATATTGCGCCATTTCTCTTTAAGCCAGTCAGTGTGTTCTTTGGCAAATCGAAACGTCTTCAGCATGTCTTTTTTCAGCAATGGAACTTTGCGGGGGCTTTTTGCAGATAGCTTGGCTTCATATAGGTGTCTTCTGACTGTAACAGAACTCACAGGTAACTTTAGTCCTTTTTTGATCTTCCTGGAGTTGATCATTGGCTGAGTCTTTGCCATCTTGGCTATATTTCCCATCCATTCAAATGGTACTTTTCCATTTTCTTCCACGTCTTTCAGGTTTTGGTTGCCTTTTTAAAGCATTTTCAATCATTTTAGCTGAGCAGCCTATCATTTTCTGCACTTCTTTATTCTCCAATCAACTTTTTAATCAAGGTACAGTATGCTGTTCTTCTGAACAATGTATGGAATGACCTATTTTACTCACAATTTCAAAGAGAAATGCACTATAACCAGCATGTACATTTGCTGCCTTCCTTCCTTAAATAAGGCTCATAATTGACGCCTACTTTTTCACAGAATGAATGACCTCACTACTTGAACTTCACACTGCTATTATTTTAAACACGCCCCTTTCAAGTAATGATTCTGTTACATATAATCAGCAGCATGCCTGTCATGACTGTTGGGTCTGTTGGTTTTCCATTACTCTACTACACCTACTAGTAAATTATTTGCTATGTAGAAATATAATTTCTACCAAAACCGGTGATTGATCAGGTTAGTCATGTCGGACCGCTGTTATACACAACTGTGTGTACCTTTGCCTCAGTATTAATATGATTAGTGACTCAGGTCAGTTAACTGTGAAACATGCGTTCAAAAACTGCACAGAATGATTGAAATCAACAGCCTGTATAAACCTTGGCACCCATCCATCTTCTGTGACTGCTTATCCATTAGCAGGTTGCAGTGAACTTGGAGCCCATCCCAGGGCACAAGGTAGGGTACAAGGTAAAGGTGTCACCCTGGACAGGAATCACAGGGAAAAACACACACTGTCACAGGAATACTTGGTTTTCTTATAAAATGTAGCTGGGTTTTCATATTTAAATCACAGGGACTACTATGCAAGCAGGCAAGACCCTTCATTTAAAAAATGTGTAAAGCTGAATTTGTTATATAAGGTGCTATTATGTGAGGCAATATCATGTGAATTTATAATGCTGAGCGCTTTTGTGTGTTTTACTGCAGAACAGGACTGGAGGACCTGCTGTATCATCCTGAGTTATTCTCAGATTGTTATGTGACTAATCTGAGTTTGGGCCGAGTCCTGGGCTCTTGTCGTCCCCTCTGAGCAGAACAGTCTCACATCCCACAATAGATTCAATGACAGGTTTCCTTCATTGTGTGCAGTTCTCTGACAAGACCAATATTTACGCTTAAAGCTCTAATGGACTGTGAAGCTGTAAGCAAAGTATTCATACTTCTTTCCTCAGGCCAATCACAAATCACTCTTCTGTATACCAGATAAAAGTAAGCTAAACAATTAAAAAAAATATTTGTCACACTATCCAGATAAAACTTTAACAAATTTGGCTACAAAGGGTGACTTTTTTGTCCCTGTAGTAATAAATCACACCCAACAATCGGAGAGTGATATTTTCTGTGACAGATGTAGTTGGGCCACACCTGCTGCAGCTGCAGATGCAGTGTAGCACTGGTAGGGGGCGACGTTACATTAAACGATGACCACTATGCTATTATAATGTCACGCACAGAACTCGAGTTCCTAAATCAGGAACTGCACTTACAGATAAATCAATAATAATGCACATCCCATTCAGCGGGGAGAACGGGGAAGTGGGTTTGATAGCATCACCACGACCCCCCCGCCCTAGGATTGGACAATGAAGCGGCTGAAAATGACCCTGACTGGAACACCTCACCACAGGTCACAGTGGGGCCCTCTTAATGATGTCAAGGCTGAGGAAGACATGACCCACAAAACTGGCAAAGCCACATGCTCTGTTACACATCCACGATACACGAGTAAACTCCATTCCGACATGGATGTGAAAAGGTAAGGTTCGCCAGTGGATAAGAGGATGTGTCATGCGGGGCTGACCACAGATGGCAAATTCATCCATGACTTTATCTTCATACCTGTTTATTCATTACAGGGTCACAACCAACCTGGGGTTCTTCCCAGCCAGTCTGATAGGGGAGCCCCTGTATGGAATGTCATGGTAAGGCATGAAATATAAGCAATTTTTGAGACAGAATTTTTAAAAAATTCAAGCAACTGAATGTTACTGGACCGTGGGAGAACATATAATATACAATAAGTCCACAGACACAAGAACTGAACCCCCAACCCCAAAGATACCAGGATGCGATTTAATCCACTGCACCACCAGGCCAGCCCACGGAGTCCAGCCGATTATAAGCTTGTGTTCAGAACTGTCTGCTCTTCTCCAAACGTTGTCGTACTGAGACAGTCTGTGGGTTTTAGTGGTGTCTGAAAAGAAATGTGTTGCTAGAAAGAGCAGCTAAAAATAAAGGCTGTATTTTTCATAATAAGGCAGAGTCCTAATTGTACCAGCAGTCAAAGTTAAAGCAACACAGATTCACCTGCAGTGACAATTTGCCACCGTCGAGGGGACAGACATCAAGAACTGACTTTTTTGCTGCCTTATACTTCAAAGCTGGCAATAAAGAGAAATGGGATAAGAGTGACCAAAGAGCAAACCAAGCAATAATAAATAATCAGCATCTAAAAACGTGTTCAATTAACATAAATCGATTAATAACTGTAAATGATTAACGGTATGTTTACCACTGTTTTATTTGTTTAGACCAAGCAAAATGACTACTAGTAATAATAGTAACAGTAAAACTTTAATCAAAATAAAATAGTTATGTTTTGATATTTATTATTGATATATTATTATTATTGAAATATTATACATTATTGATGTTTTGACATTCTTAGACTTTGGACACACTAAATAGCAAGTACCGGTCATATCCATTACCTCCTAACTTCCAGAGTTAAGGTGAAAGTAAGTCTGTGACGCATGAATAAAAATCTCTAAGACAAACTAAAGATGAAGAATAAAGATTTAAATGAAGTATTACTGAAATTACAGCTTTTTAAGTATAAAAATAATAAAGTGTGAAAGGACTAGTGAAATAAATGTGGAATAGCAATTCATTATCATTCTTATTTTTTTTTAATTAACACAGTTAAAGGGCAGTCTACCTCGGGTGTCCGCTCTCCCAATGTAATTATGAAAAGCGCTTCCGGATGTCCTACATGGTGAGTATTTGATACCCAGATGCAGCATCACGTCACTGCGTGCAATTGTTTTCCCGTGTGGAAAACGCCTTAGCATCCGTGCCAGCGGCCTATAACAGACCCCTTCAATGTGCACACGTAACATGCGCCTGTCTGCTTCACAGAAAAGCAAACAGTCCGCTGAGATGCTGTCTTGCAGGGACAGGAACCAGTCAGAATACGTGGCTGTGGGGTCGATTTCGCCCCCGGCGCTGGGCTCTCACTGCCAGCTGTTCAAATAGAAGCCGAATGCAAACTGCATCCACCGCTTGTCAGGGTGCTCGTCGGTGGGGGTGCGGGTGCGGGTGCTGTCTGTAGGGTTTGCTTGGAGCTAATCCCAGACAGTACAGGGTATAAGGCAGGGCCACACTCTGGACTCACTGCTAGCCATGTAACAATAATCAAATAAGGTCCAAAAACATTGTTAATTAGAGTTTTTGTAAACGCTTATAAATTGCATGGATAAGTCTCCAAATCCCTATCGCTACAAAAAAAAAAAAGGGCAATTCAGTGCAAACTAGTTTATTGATTCATTCGTTTCCACATCTACAATTCATACAGAAGCTGCTCGAGTAGGCCCATCAGCAAAATAAAGTCAGCCATGACGTTACCATCTATCTAAAATATGTTAATATAAACAATTATTCTGGATCCAGGAGTTAAAATTTGATCTGGAAGGACTTTTTTCGGCTCCTCTGCCACCGCTTACTCCCCCCAGGAAAACCGAGCATCATATGGAAAGAAGTTTCCTTTGTAAAAACGCAAAATAGAGAGCTGCCGGGTGCAAAGACGCCGGTGTCCCCACATCCCAGGATGCCCTGCTTTTGATGCCGACAGATCCGTCGCACCCCCCCCTCTGCAGACACAGCCCCAAACATCCCTCTGGAGAGACCAGCTGGCTATGTTACATAATGCCTCACTCCAGATCTACACGTTGGCTGAGCAAGGGGCAGGCATGCTCTCTGTGGGAGGCTTCGCTTTGTACCATTATTATTGATATTATTATTTTAAATTTCAAATGCCATCAACACAACCCAGCTGATTCCTGCATCATGATTCTCTGACATGAAACGCCATAGTAAGTTTTAGCTGTTTTAAGGTAGATGCTGCTAGGGGGGAGATAAGGAGAGGAATTAAAGGGAACAAAATGTAAGTGTGGTCTGACACAGCTGATTTAAAACACCAGCAAAAAAGTACCAGGGCAGCCATGCATACTGTGCAGGGCTGTCTCTTCATTCACTATGAACTACAGCTGTGGTACAATTTTGCCACCATGTGGTAGAATAGAAAATAAAATGAAAGAGCCTTCGGCAGACCAAAAAAAAATCGATCCTCAAAACTAATGTTCAAGTGAGGATCAAAAAGAAGGGTCCACCAGTCCTGGCTGCAATCACTCTGCCAACCATTGGATTTGGAAGTGGTGACCTTTGCATCACAGGTACAGTCAACCTACAGTCACCCACCACGTTCTATTTATTTAGCAAACCCTTTTATCCAAAGCAATTTGCATCCGCTGAGTGAAGGAGGGAAAGACCAAAACACAGAAGAAAGATGCAGAGACAAGTTACCCATGAAAAAACCAGTTTAATAGATTATTTTAAAAAATAAGGCTAATGTGCTGTAGAAGCTTACATCTACTGGAGGAAGTGCGGTCATGGCAACAGGAAACAGGAGACAAGGGACCTCCCCCACTGGCAAGGATGGTTTCCCCCAAGGGCGAGGCTTCCTCAGCCAATCACAGCCCCACTCTACCTCAAAGTGCCAAGAACAGATGGAGACGAAAAAACACGCAGCTGTGATCTTTATAAATGTGCATAGCTCAGCTGAGAAGTAGTGGTGTTTCGAAAGAAAAAAAAAAAACAAGAGTCAGCCATGTTCTCACTGGTGACCACTCTCATTTCACTTTTCAGCACTCACCATTAAAACAATAAAACCAAGCCACTAATGTTTCATATACATATTTATATATATTTATATTTCATGTACAAAGTTACATTCAGAACCTCAAAGGCTCATTCATAGAAATAAATACTGAAATGGCTACACTGCGATATGAATCTGATTTTTTTTTCTCCTGGAGAATAAAAATTAGATGAGGCACCACCCCCCCCGCCCTCCCCCCTCCCCACAGTCATCAGCACAAATACTAAATTAACATCTGCAACTCTGCTTTGAAGTTAAAGAGGCCAATAAAACACAGTGTCTAAAAGACAAATGTACAAAAAAAGATCATTAAAAAAGGCATAAAAGTTTCAGAAAGCGTCGATATCATCACACCAAATCGAAGTGGAACGTCCGCTGGCAAGTGTACAAAATCCAATGTGCAGCGGCGATCACTACGCTCCGGATCCCTGGCAAGCAAATATTTAATCGTTTCGCAAACATGACATAAAAATATATTCATTTAATAATCATTGTAATGAAGACTAGTGAAGGACTGTCTCTAAATTAAACGACAAGGTAGGGACAAAATTTACTGCAAAAAGGCAGTGAAGTAAATGTTATTAATGAGGTGGTTTACCATTTCATTTTTGTCTTAATTAGTTTTCCTTTGGTAATCGGTAACGCTCAGACATAAAATAAATACTCATCACACATCGATGGGGAAAAAAAAATTAAAGTTAAGAAATTAGCTTCCGGAACATTAAGTGAAAGTGTATTGAAACTAAGGCAGCCAGCGTTACATTTAAAGTGTCTGTCAGCTCTAGCTTTAATGAAGGAAGACCTAAAGTGAAAGGACAGACTGTAAAAACAGCAGCTCGGGGACTGGAACGGACTTCACCAAGCACGCCTATAATTACCTAAATAAAGTAATGATGATAATAATAATAATAATCAGGCTTTCCTATTTGAACTAATCATTTTTACGAGGATCCAAACTGCAAACATTTTCCCCCACATGATTGTAGCTGCTAAAGATTAAACGTATTTATCCTAAAGATGGAATTTCAGGTACAAACACAGTTACAGCCGAACACAGATACATCTGCAGGTAACTAACTTCCGTGTGAACGGTCCTGCTCACAATCAAAAATTATTACTTTGTGGAAGTGGGGAAACTGAGGGGGAACTGGGAGGCGGGACCATAACGCCGTTCTGAACGTTTAGACAAGGTCCCGCCCGTCAGGAGGCTCGAGGCCGATGGAACTGAAAGCACTGGTCCGTCCGGACGCTGCGGGTGGCTTTGGGTTCCCCGACTCCTCCATGTCCAGGCCAGGCAGAGGGGCAGCCCATGCCGCCCCTGCAAAGAGCTGTGTGTGTCACCAACCCCCCCCCCCCCTGGCTATCTGATCACATTCTGACACTGGACACACAGTGAGATACCATAAACCCTTAGAGAAAAAGGAAATTAAAAAAAAGAATGGAACAAAAACAGATGGAAAACAGTTTATCAATAATATCAGTATAGTATCAGTATAATGTCAGCGTAATAATAGCAATAATCACCAAATCTTTCTACTTAAAAAGAATCTAACCAAAAAAAAATAGAACAAAAAAGCATGCAGTCTGTATTAGTGTGGGTTTCCTGTGGGCTCCAACGGTCCTCCTCGCCCCCCCTTCCAGCACTGTGGCACGATGGGGGCGGGGGCCTCATCACTCGTCACTGCACATGACCTGCCACACGATGAGGTGGCTGCGCTCCGCTTTGGCCAGGAAGGGCTGCAGCTTCAGCGTGGGCTCATCCAGCTCCTCCATTTCCCCTCCCTCGTCACCTGCCGTGACACGCGACGTTAATATTCCTTTGGGGGGGGGGGGGGGGTATCATCCATTCTGCTAGCATGAAACAGCATGGCAGATCTAACAAAGTGCGTCAGGGACGCGTAACTGACGTGCGAGATCTGCACTTTAAATTCACACCTCCGTCATGTGCGAACTGCAAATCACAGATATAGCGGTATAATTTCCTGCTGACTATTTGTGTCGCCGTCGTCCGCTCACCCATCCTGAAGTCGATGTAACCTTCCCCTCCGCTCATCACCAGGACCGACTTCAGCATCTCCTGAGTCTGGCTGTCAGAGGCGGCAGTTCCGGCTTTGTCAGAGCTCACGTCTCCTCCGACGCCAGCTGAGGGGATCACCTGACCTGTAGCGGCGCATACCGAAGACCAAAGAGCTACAGTAAACACGACCACTGCGTGCTGATCACACAACAAGTGCTTTATCACAAACAATCTTTTGACAACAAATCTGTGATATGAACTGCGATGTACTCCATGTCTGAATGCATGTGAATTAATTATGATGCTACGTATAATGGTTTTGATCGCATAAAAGCACATAAGCATTTAATGACTATCATTCTAATGAATTAAGCTAATGCAACCTTTGCTCTCAGTGTTGGTGCTAGCGGTTTGATAGCTTAAAGACGCGTCTTGTCTACCAGCTACACCTATGATCAAGACCTACCTGGGACGGCGACAAAGAATTTCACAGCATCCCGGTGTCCATGGAAACAGAGTTGTGCATGCGCCATGGAGCAGAAGGGTACATAGGTGCCAGGGGTGACTTTGTCACTGTTCTCGTCGCCATAGACACGGATCGCACTGCCTGGTCGCTGGGCCGTTCCAGTGGTGACTTTATTTACTTTATTTAGGAGGCAAAAAAACAATTATGAATTAATAAGGAGGTAAACAGAAGCTACCAGAGGGCTTTTCGCTATGGCAATGGATTTAGTGTCATTATGGCCCAGAATGCTGCAAGCAGACCTGGCCCAAGCAGATACATGCCGATACGCAACGGAACCAGTGCTTGTGTTCTCAGCAAGGGAAATCACACATATTCCACTGTTTACAAAGTGCAAAAGAAGCGTGCTTTGGAGCCAAAGTTAAAAGGTGGTGAGGTGAAGCGACAGGGGCAGCGTGTTCGCTGGGAGCACCCCACACCCTCTCCTCACTCTCGGCGAGGAGACGCCGGCTTCTGTGCAAAAACAACCCAGAGTGGATTAAGAGATGAGGAACAAAACGCAGAGGCGTCAGCAGCTACCTGCATGAGAAGCGTCACTGCATGAGAAGAGAGGACGGGTTACCAGGTAAGGTCAGTCATGGAACACACCTTATTTAATAAAGCATGTTTAAGCAACACTGCCCTCTGCTGCAGTGGGGATGTACTGACAGATGAAATCTAAATCAAGGCACTGTAAAGGTGGTGAGGAAGAGGGAGACTGAAAAGGAGGAGAACAGGGGGTAGAGAGAAAGGAAACCCAGGAAGGATGAGAGGTGGCTGAAGACGGAATGAGAAGCCGCACCTGACTGGTATTTCCGTGAATCTGAAAGTGTGGGGGCATTACTGTTAGCGTGAGGCTAATTAGCACATGCCGTTAATGACCCTGCAGTCAATCATACAGCTTCTTACACAGCCAGTAACCTTAGAAACTCTCGCAGTATTTCGTTTAAAGCTTAACACTGCATTGCAGTTCAATTCTATTTAAAGAGTGCAACTCAGAATGCATTAGCTTTACATATGCAAACATATAAAGCCGTAAACAGTAAGACTTGTACAGTGCATTTATTACAAATCTGGCTTACAGTTTCTGGATTATACCTGATAGGGAAACCCCTGCAAGCAAATGAATGAAACTACTATAAACTACTATAGCTTTAAACATAATATCCATGCACCCATCTTGCATAACTGCTAACCCAGTGCAGGGTCACTGGAAGCCTTGAGCCTATCCTTGGATGCACCCTGGCTCGGATGCCAGGCTACTGCAGGCAGTGCATGCAATCGGACACTATGGCAGTAGGGCAGTGGGATCCCATGCAAACATGGAGAGAGCATGTGAATCCATAAACGCATAAGAGTGGGGGTTAGAGGCCTGTAGGCTAATGTGTGTGTGACCCTCAGTAATAACTATCCAAAGGACAGGGTCGTATCAGGCACGGCAATACTAATGGCGCTTTTCCACTGGCAATCAGGAACCGGCCCGTAAGCGAGGCGTACTGCGAAGATGGTTACAGTGCGGCCCCAGCTCACTTCGGTCTCCCCCCCTGCAGAAGGGTCGACTTGGGAAAGGCGTTGGTGGGTTTGGAGAGCGACAGTGATTTAAAACCGAAGAGTCGCTTATTTACTGTTCACGTGGTGTACATCATGATTTACTATGTGCTCATTTCTGCTAGCAGGTCAGTAAGAACCACTGTCGTATGTTAGCATCAAACGCTAACAGGATTAGCATTCACTTGCGTACATTTGCATTACGAATCCATTCCATTCAGCTGTTCTATAGCACTTTAAGTAGTTGGCTGTTATTGATAATGCATTAATACATCACAAAGTGCGGTACTAACTAATGAATACTGTATAGAAAATACCCTTTTTCCTTCAGGTAATCCATGTGCAGAACACCGATACTTCCATGCATTTTGACTAATCAGATGGTGGTGATGCAAATAGCTCAGTCTGGTCACGCTATTGGCTCTGCGACCAAGCAAGGCCATGGCCGTGTGGTTACGACCCGGGTCCGACTCGCACACTAGGCAATGGAAAACTGCTGGTTTGCCGCACAGCACAGTTCTTAGAGAATATCCCTATGGGGATCAGTAAAGTATCAATTATTATTATTATTATTCTTCATTATTATTGGTGGCAGTGGAAATGTACCATCACATGGTAACAGAGGTCTGGCTCACCAGGCCCATTCCATTAGTCATATATCCACCTATACCAGAACCGCTGAGCCTCTATTACAAATAATACGTTTTACTGACATACTTAACGTAGACCATTCCCAGACACTGATGTCAGGATATAGGCCACGTAAGCAAATCTGACCCACGTCATTATCATTATAAAAAAAGGTGTTGTGACACTAAGAATGTGGGACTAATCATGCATGTGTGTCTATATTCACCATGGAGTAAAGCCTTAACGTTGAACACAGCTGTATGAAATACCTTCTCAAATACCCCCAACTAATGAACAACAAACCTTGGCAATGCTTGAAGCACGTAGACGAGCGAGAGAGCAAGAGAGCGAGATCTGGCAGGTGGGACTTACCCCTTAAGCCTGCTGCACGTCCCTGCTGAAGAACTACAGGATGAATGAAAAGTGATATTAAAGAAGGAGAGGAGAGCAACTTCATGAGACCAGCCACCGTCCCAGAGCTTCGATTTACCAAGACTCAGAACTACAGTGCCCTCCCCTGGACAGGTGGTATCACTGCACCTCGGTGCAGGGCACTGTGGGAATTACTTTCCAGTGCCAAAGAGAGCACCCACAGAAGAGTCGTGAGGTGTGATGAGACGAGGACGCAGTGCCTTATAGGATTAAAGATGGAGCTGCTTTGAGAGGGAAATGCAGCGTCTGCAGGAGAGCCGCGGCGACGGCGACCGCGGTGTCGGGCACTCGGGGTGACGGGAGGCATACGGGCGCTTACCCTCCGTCAGAGGGATGGAGATGATGACGCCGTTGCCGGTTCCCACCCAGAGGCGGTTACAGGACACCATCAGGGCGGTGATCCGCACGAAGGAGAAGCCCAGCTTACCGGTGCCTGGAAGATTTATGTATGTATCAGGTTTATGTATGTATTACACATGAGAGCATGAAGATTTTAGCAGAAGTACAAAAAAAAAAGATGACAATTAAAGGAAACCTTAACCCCTCATCGTGTGAGAAAACTGGTTCTGTCCGGTTTGCTGAATGCCGATGGTTAAGGCACTTAATGCTCCCTGTCAGCTCAAACCACTCATTATTTCTAGAACAGCGTTTCTCAACCTGGTCCTCAGAGATCAAAACATTTCTGCTCCCTCCCATCACACCTGAATCAATGGAGAACCCTGAATAGTTGGTAGAGGTGTACTGGGGGCTGGGAGTGTCTGTGTGTCTGTGTGTGTATGCATGTGTGCACGTGTGTGTGTGTGTGCAAGCAGATTGCATGAACACAGCACCATGGAAAAACTGCTAAATAACCTCGCATGCAAAAGCTACTGAACTCTCACGTCACTGCAAGCCATCTCACCAATACGAAAACACTAAGAATAAACATCCAAGTCACAGGGAAGTGACAGATGACTGGGATGAATTAAAATATGCACTGGGCTGCCCCTGACCTTACGTTTAAACCTGTTTTGAAATGGGTTAAACGCATTTTGAAAGAATGTCTACATTGTGTAATCGCCATATAATCGGTCTAAGAGACCACAGCTCAATTTTTTGTTTCACTGATTTCTCAGTTTTTGGGTGGGTGTATGTCTGAATAATATTTTTTTA
>JAODUD010000095.1:17251872-17276836 GCA_026784285.1 Stomatorhinus walkeri | reverse complement strand
GGGGGTGACATCAATGCACACCCCCTATCTGCTGAGAGAAATGTGCATTGCACTAATGTCTGTGTGTGATTTGGATGAGTATGCTCCTGCAGACCAACGCCGTGCAGGCAGCTACATTGCTGTCCCTGTGGTATGTGAAGCTCAGCCAGTAAAACGGATGCCTCAGACCTGCAGGACTGGGAGTATCATATCTGCTGGATTCCTCCAGGTACTTTGGCTTCATGACATGCGGCCAGGCAGACTGGCATCTCTGAACTGGATCGAATATGACTGTGTGGGCATATGTGTGCCCTGTGACGGACGGGCATTCACTCCAGTATTTACCCCCACCTTGAGCCCTGTGCGGCCTGAAGGGGTGGATGGACCCCTGAGCCCACGGGAGGAACGTGCCCCCCCCCCCCAACTCCCCCTTACCTCCGTGTGCCTCTGATGGAGCGCGTTGTACTCCTTCCTGAGCTCCGTCTCTCGCTCCTCCAGCCTGCTGACTGAAAGAAGGGGCAGGTGGTTGGCAGGTTGGCATGGCGTGGTTAAGGGGCACAGCAAGGGGCACAGTCAGAAACCCCAGGTGCCCTGACAAAATGTCACCTTGCCCACGCCCCCCCCCCCCCCACCTAATTTTATGTATTACTGGACATATACAAGGCCCCCTGTAACATGCTGGGCCCCCCCGAATCTGCCAGGGTATTCATGCCTTGCCTGTACCCCTGGGCATCACAGACGCAACACGACCAGTTTGGACACAACAGTCTGCTGGCACAAACCAGTATATATCTGGCTAAAACGTAAGCACCCATTAAAATACCCAGCTAGACGGAGCAGGTTATTTTGATACCATAAATCTAAATGAAATCTGTGGTTAGTAGCAAATTTACCAATATCAATAATGGTTTACTGGTCTTTTTTTAAATGTTTCATAAAATCCACAAACTGCAAATAAAGCAAAAATAAATTAATTCTTGATTTATTGATTATAGGAATCCGCATTCATATCTATATTATCTGCGATACTGCAAGGAAAGGGAGCCACTTAAAATGACTGCATATGTACTTGTAGTAGAAAATGTACTTTGAAGTGACCTGTTCTGTGATGCAACATCGGTTGCAAAAATAAATAGCGGATGTTTTATTTTAAAGCTACTGCCAGTTGCAGTAAGGCAGAGTGTCCACAAGATGTCCTCTGTACAACAGGACAAAAGTCTGCGCAATTCACCACCAATGCCAGCAGGGGATATAAAACGCAGGAAACCCGGTAATCTTTCAGCCGATTTCAAATGGGCTCGCTTTGGCGGTCACTGAACAGCATAATCCCTCTATTAGCCATGTGATTTAATCTAAGCCTAGTATGGCAAATACCTTAAGTTTGGCATAAACAAAAACTGAGAATGGCAATATACATTTTCACTTAACTGCAAAAATAACCATTTAGTGCTAAAAACCAGTCTTTTCCAGAATTAGAGATTAACGGTTGCAAATAACACAAACTGCAAAGACTAACACAATACCAAGTGTCATCGGTGTGGTTTTAAATGAATAACAAACAGTAAATTGCCAGACTGTGATTAACTAGGCAAAATATGTATACAAATGGGAGTGAAGAGGGAACAAAACAGAGGAACCAGTGAGCTAATAATTGCCTTCAGGAAACACTTGAAGGCCATCACACAAATCCTGAACTGTGTGGACTGGGGCGCCGGACCATTCTGCAATAATACTGTTCGGTACATGCAGGCATGAATTCGGAGACTTTTCCCCATGAAATATTCAATAATTTTGAATGTTTAGTGACAGACGCCTGAACGGACCGATGTGGCGTCTCCAGAACGCCTCGGGTAGCTGTAAAAACTCACACATGGAAACCCTGACTGTCCACCGTCTCATAGCTGACGCATCCTGCTAATTAGCATTCAGCTCGACATGAATCACCTCTAACTGTTTGTAATTGAAATTAAGTTACTTCAGTCAAAATCCATTTTCATTCCATTATGTACGGCCACCCCCATACATGCGTGTATACAATACAATGTGTAATATGCATTATAGAGACACATGAATAGGTGCCGCTCAACTTACGACTGATCACACTCTCAGCCATCGTCCCACCGCCCGATAGATTTACCATAAAATTATTTGAGTTTTTCCCGGCTGATCCTTAGGACTGGGTACGATACCACGGCTGGTCATGCCACCATATGCGGCACACTAAACCGGCAGCTTTGTTTACTCTACGTCACACGCTGTTCGGGTGTCAGCAGGCGTGTGCGGGCAACAGTGTTTATGGCAATTATCTCAGTGTTGCTTAGAACAGTGTTTCCCAACCGAACACTTGGGGAAACCAGGACAGTCCACCTTTTTGCTCCCTCCCAGCTCCCAGCCAATCAGGAAGATCGAATATCTGGTACAGGTGTACTGGGAGCTGAGAGGAAGCAAAAACATGGACTGTCTGGGGTTCCCCGTGGACTGGGTTGGGAAACACTGAGTTAGAAAACGGGAAGAGGTCCAATTGCAGTACTTGTTTGTATCTTAGTAGTTTAAGACACTCAACCTGCAACAACCTGTCATATGTTGAGTGTGTGTGTGTGCGCGCATGTGCGTGTGTATGTTTATATATACATGAAAATACATTACAGTCGGTGTGTAAGGGTGGGCGATATGGCTAACATGACATATCATAACATGTTTGTTTAGAACCACAATCCACACGCAATCCTTTTTATTTACAAACCAACCACACTGGAATGTACACTATGCACTAATAACGATTAACCATTTAACGACTTCAGCAGCAACTCTATGCTTACTAGAAACACTGCTTGGACCATTATAAAAATAAACAAGGGATGTAAAATATTAAATTATATATAAAGTGAACTGACTCATTATAGCAGAAGTTTAATAGAAATTAAATTATCACTTTGGTCAATAACTGCACATTTCTAAACTCAGTTAAGAAATACAAACAATAATCAATACATAAAACTAGTTGTGTTGCCACCTCTCATATGAACAGTATGTTCAAGTTTGGAAATGACATTATATTGGTCTACATGAGATTTTACAAACCCAAACCATTTCAGCAAACCCAAACCATTTTCATTTTTCTGGAATCAACTCTTCCTGCTCTGCCACACCACAAACAGGTTTATTCGACCGCATAGCTGACTTGTCTATGGTCTGTGTGTTATTTACCGCATGACGAGTGCAATGTTTTTAGCAGCCCGATGTTAAAAGGTTTAAGAAAGATCAATCGAGGTTTTAGTTCAAGATCTAGTCACTAAAGTTGAGGTCCGTCGAGACGGACGACTGAGAAGAAAGTGAGAAACAGACAGAGCTGAGACGTCATGCAGGCGTCGAGTGACAGGTGTTTGCCGGTTCCAGACTTCATTCATTGGAAGCTCAGCCAAGCCACATTCATTCAAGTGCCGCATCACGTTTCTTACAATAACTCAGAAAAGCTTATCGTGGATCTAACTGCAGTCAGTTACATTGCCCACCACTATACATAACAAAATTAACAGGAAGCAAGGTGCATGTCCTGAGCTTCTAAAGCACATTTAACCCCCCCCGCCCACCCAGGTCATGTGCAGCCTTAAGCTCACCAACTTTACATACTGTGGTTTCTGTGTTTGACCCAGTGAATTTAGCAATAGTTCCCAGACGCGACATTTCAGGTGCGTGATCAAGCGGCGATGACCAGAGGCCGTGGGCCTTTGCAGCACTCCGCTGTGACCTCACAGGGTGTTTTCCGGCGCTTCGTAATAGATACTGGCATCAGCTGCTTATACATCGTGGGTTGAAATATGAGAAGTGGAACCGGGCATGGAAGAGGCCACGGGTCAAATGGTGCACTGTCGCATGGGAAGCGCAGACCTAAGAGGACGGCTGCTGCTGCAGCTCCCTGCAGGGGGCAGGCCTGAGCAATAGATAAGCAGAGAGGCTCATAAACACACGGGTAGGTATTCATGTTAGAGACTCTGCATGTGCGTGTCTCAGCACACGAGTCACGTTGTGAATGTGGGCGTTTGTTCAGGGAACAGGGGTATCAGTGTGCATCTCCCCAGACTAACATGGGCGCCGCAAGCGACCGGCAACACCAGGCGCCTCTCACGAGTAACAGACCGGTGCCACGCATGCGGATCTTCAAACCACCACGCAATCCGCTAATGAGGCAGAGAGCTGGCAGCGAGGACGGTCACCATCGGCTCACGTGGCAGAGTGGGGACGACGATCTGGCCGGGGAGTTCCGTCCCGTGCGTGCAGCGGTTCCAGCAGACGAGTGCGTGAGCCGGACAGCGACACGGGGAAATGCGGGCACGGGCACGAGGGCACTCACTCTGGTCTGCATAGTTCTTGGATTTGAGCTCCAGCTGACGAGCCTGGGACTCCAGCGTCTCCACACGGACCTGCAGATCCTTCTTCTCCTGCTCCTGAGAGTCCTCAAACTCGATGAACCTCTGTGGGGAGAGAGATGGGCCTGGTGTCAGAGAGGGTGTCGTGCATGGATAGGGTGTACAGGTCAGACAGCGGAGCACAGATACAGATTCATGTAACAATCTCTGTACCGCAGAGCTCCGCTGCGGCTATATTCTTAATACTAAAAGTTACACTGAAACTCGGGCTTTATATTTCATGAGCACGTGTCCTTAAAATGTGCTGCTTTATATTGGTCATGTGACATAAAAAGCTGTATGATGAAGCCAAATAAAACTAACAATGATGCATAACCATTAGCAGTAAATAAGCTAAAACCAGCTGACCAATCAGCACTGAAGTAACAAGAAAGGTCCTTTTTCCAACTGTTGCTGTTCAAAGTGGCCAAAGCATTTCCCTGGAAGCCTGAGCTCTCTGCTTTATCCAGAGCTCAGGACAGGCATGTGAGCGTAAGACTGTGCTACACAGGCACCATGCTGGCTGATGGCAGGACAGGGTCAAAGGTCGGTACCATGTGACTGAAGTGTTGCTTGTTACAGGGCAAGCTGAAAATGCTCAGCGAACCGCCGGGCCGTCAGCAAATACTTTGTCAGTTACAGTCGGCGGATGTTACACAGACCCAACACTAACTAGAGTACAGGGGGACAGACCTCAGGAAGAGTGATAATGTGATGCGAGGAGAAACTAAGACTGGCTATTACAGCAAAAAACCACCAGCAGAGAGCAGACCGCGGTGAGGAGTCACAAATCGATAAACAGAACAGAGATGCTTTATGCATCCCCACGGCAAAACTTTTTTCACCCATCTCATCTTGCGCCCAGTGAGACATACAAACAAATCAACAGGTGCGAGAAAGTTTACAGGTCAGTGCAGCGTCAGCCAGTGTCGCGCGACCCTGCAGCAGTCGGGGGTTAAGGGCCTCGCCCAGGCACCCAACGGGGGCAGTCTGTCAGCTCTGGGATTCGTAGCGGCGACCCGACAACAGGCACGAGTCCCACAGAGCCACACGCAAGCCCTAGGAACTGCGATTCCTAACAAAAAGCTGAACAAAAAGTGTTTGTGGCTCAGAAACAGTTTAAAACAGGGAGATTAAAGCTAAAGAGCAGGAAAAATTAAAGCTTAACAACGCCACACCCATGACTAACCAAAGCAACATCTTATTAATTACTGTCATTAAACAGATCTAAAGACAGCAGTCAGTTTACGATGCATTTGTCACCTTCATGCCAAGTGCAAGTCTCAACAAAAAAAAATGGTATCAAAATAACCTGATCTGTATAGTTTGCCACTTTAATGGGTGCTTATGTTTTAGCCAGATATTTACTGGTTTGTCCCAGCAGACTGTTGTGTCCAAACTGGTCATGTTGTGTCAGTCGTGCCCAGGGGTACAGGCAAGAGGCAGGACTGAGGAGGGGGGCTCGTCAGCCCTGCCCCCCAGCCAAGGAGCAGGTCACCTGTGTCCTAGCGGCAGCTGCTCCTGGTGCCTTAGGACCTGCCCTAAAAACCAGCCAATTATTTATTCGGCTGCACGTTTTGCAGGCTATTTCTGCCATGCGCAGCCCACGCCGCCCTGGAACAGTGGCACAGGGCAGGTTATGAAGCAGAGTGCCGTTCAGAAAGCTGTGCTTTGGTCCCCAAAGGCGGGTCGGGGACACACTGCTGGCAGGCAGTGACTGCAGAGCACCTGACCTTACACAGGCTCAGCGGAGCTCGTGCAGAGTCGTGCAGAGTCGTACAGCGGACAGCCAAGGAACAAACTGAAATCTCCAAGTTCATCAGCAAATGGGGACAGATTTTCACTCCCGGTGTGAAGTGAACTGAATTCCACGGGGAAGAAGCATAACCGGCACAAAATGCAATAAGAGCATCAGCGGCACAACAGCGCCCCCTAGAGCTATGGCTGTCTGCCACGGCCTTGACTCGTATGTGTGCAGCCCCCTAATATCACATGACTGGAGGGAGCAGGACGAAGAGGGACAGGTAGCGACTCTAAAGACAGGAGCAAGAGATTCAAGGATCATAAGGAGAGACAGCTGTCAGGTCCAGGATGCTCAGGAGCTGCTAAGGGAATCAAGATCACAGAGTGCACACTGTGAATATGGCAGTGCCCCCCAGGTACAAGCAGCAGCTCCGGGCCCCAGCCTCCCCCCCCCCCGAAGGTCACGACCCTCACCGCATCCCCACAGGCCAGTTAGTCACAATAAGCACAAATCTGAGGGGGACAAAAGGACAGGAGAGCAGTCAGGAGGGGCAGAAGCACGCTGTGCCTCTGCAAGCATCTAAGCAGACAAAAATAAAAATTAAGCTAAAATGAGTTTGATAAACAGTTCCTCCCTGTGCTGTTGAACAAAAACATACAGAAGGGAGAATACAGAGCAACCAAAACAAAGGTCCCCGTAATATGAGAGTAAGTAGGATAGTGGCTTCCTGTGTACAGGTGCTCTGCCACTCCAGGTCGCAATACACCCAATCGCCTGCGGGTGCCGCATACGGAAAATGCAGGAGTCAGGCTGGGGTGCGGGCTACTATCCTGAGGGCACTCAGTAAAAACCAGCGGCCCTTGTGATCAGCCCAGGCCTCAGCATGCGTCCTGCCCCCCCCCCCCCCCATGGCGGATGTGGCTCATATGACAGGCGCTCAGAGAAAAGAAAGTAGCAAGAAAGAGAAAAGCGGCGTTCTTAGTCTTCACAATGTTTGCATTGTGCGTTAGTAACTGCAGGAGATGTGCTGACCTCCACCCAAAAATAGAGAATTCCGCAGCCCCGAGGCAAACGCCGCTCCTGACACGAGACACCAAACAACAGTGATTTGTTTACCGGCCTGTAACATACATGCAGTTGCCTTTCGTGATGTATTAAGCTGAGGCAGCCGAGCTCCTCCAAAGACAGGCGGGCAGAAGGTCCCAGGTGATGCCTTATAAAGTTCTGAGCAGACAGAGGAGGGATCCAGTCACCTTTTGGGGTCAGAGTCCGAAGCTTCCCCACAGCTAAACCGTCCCCATTTAACCTCTGGAACTAAAAGGACAGTATAGCAGCAGGCGCTAGCTACCCTGCTAACACAGCACAAAAATGCTCAGACCGCTAGTTCAGCAGTACAACATTCTGATGGTTCACTTGCAAAATAAGTGGTACAATCCAGTGGTTCTCTCAGGGAACCATTCATGACAAACTGCAAATAAGTGACTGGTTAGGAAGGCGAGGTTATACTGACAGCGAGAGCAGAATGCATCGTGCCAGACATTAGAGGGACGCGGGTGACTGGACAGGAGAGAAGGCTGGGGGAAGAGCTGAGGATGCACTTGTGAGAAAGCGTGAGAACACGCTCATTATATACTAAAGCACATTGCATCCGGTACCGAGAAGCAGGGGGCTGCGGGGAGCCAGCCTGCAGCTTCGGGCACAAAGGCACGGCTCTGTGGCGCACCTCCCACGGAAGCCACGTTTCGAAGGAGAAGATGAGGAGAAGATGGAAGGGGAGAAAATCAAGGAAACAGCCAGCGGCTGGTCTGGCACGTTCCAGGACCCTGAACTGCTGGCTGGTGACCCACGGCGAAAAATACCCCAGCTTCATGGAATCTAATATAGAAAAACAGTGAGGGAAGAAAGGAGGGGGTGCTTCAGAGAGGCGCACAGAACAGCGTCACTGAATTCAGAATCAGGCCCTTCCTTAGTCACCGGAGGGAGGCGGGAGCCACCCAGCCCAGCAGCCTGGGTACATCAGAGAAAGGAGCGGCACTGCACGTGGAGCGCCACGACAAGCAGAGGAACGCCCCATGGTGTTACATCGAGGCTGTGAGACAGAGCCCTGCAAGGCTGCCCCCAACTGGACAAGGCGGCACGCACCGGCAGAGGAAGGCCACAACCTACTTATGAAAAACACATGAAAGAAAAAGAAAGAAAAAAAAACAGAACATGAAAACACATCAAGCCTCATGAAGCATCAGCAAGTGCTTCCTAAGCAGCCAATCAGATTAGCAGCTCTGTGACCACTCCGCCTTCTCACATAACCCCAATTAGTCACATGACTCCAATTAGTCACGCACGCCAACAAATGCGAGAAGAAAATGAAAACGCTTTCATTTAGCTCTGATGCAACGCCAGTGGGGTTTACAGCAGGGTGAGGCATGAACGCAAACGGGATGTCATGCGCTACAGAAGCACCCCCCCTCCCCGACATGGGGCCTTTGGGAGCATTCCCGGAGGATGCGGGGGTTTTCGGGTGACAGAGCAATTCCCAATTTTTTCCCTGAACATTTCTGACTACACCCACTTCCTCCCAGTGTCTGGAAAGAAACGCACGTCTCTTATAAAGGAGGGAAGTACTACGCTTCCGGGCAAGAGCTGCGATCTATTATTTCGCTCCTGTTTTCTGGCCTAGGAAGTGGCGAGGAAAGGAAACTGACCTCCTCTTCTTCAGTATATAATCAATCATCTTATGACTTTTCCCTACTACTCATTTTAAGGCACTTTCAGCAAAAATGTACTCAGAATACTGAAAACTCAGGAATGTCTAGCGGCTCCATATAGTTTCAGGCTATTTATCTATCTGTACCCGTTCCACATGACGCTGAGCAGGAAGCCGTAATGGCAGAGGGTCCTGCTTGCCTTAAGAAAACATCAGCATTAGGTACGCTTTAAAAGTCCAGGAAGCAGCCATGCACAAACCTTCAGAAAAACATCTTAGGAAACATCGTCACACCCAACGCAGAGGCACCGTCTTCCCCTCAAAGTTCTGATCATTATGACTTAACTAAACTCCTTATATAATAAATTCTTTTGACTTCCTAGATACATGGTGTACCTGTTTCACATCAAGAGGTGCACGATACATGTCACCACATCAGTATGAGCCGATATTTGTCCAAAAAAAATTTAAGACAAAATCGGTCTAATGTGCCAATATTGCCAGCTGATATTTAGAGTTTTACTGTCCAATATTCAAAGTTAGCAGCACAACAGCTAAAGAAATAACTACTAAAACAGCGATGATTGCATTGGGCCATCAGCCATTTCCCGTACTGTAAGAGGAGGAATTTCATTGGCTCAATCACCACTTAGAAGAGGTATCAAAGTGCCACGGCCAAGATCTGGCCTGCAACATTAGCATGTGTAAAACTAAGATAAAAGGAGAAGTGGCCATAGATTAGTGCACCACGTACCTGTAGCAGGAGCAGATCGTTTTCAAATGTGCATGCAACACATCTGTGATGCCCTCAAAATGCATTCATGCTTGACATGGTGCAAATAAAAATATAAAGTCCTCATCCATAGTGCCGTGGAGAAGAGTGAGACCAAACACAGTCAAACTCAAGACTGCAGTTTTTTTAAATGGTGCGGGTGATGAATCAAACAGAAAAATTCGCTGGTCCCACACTGGTCACCAGTGAAGCAAAAGTTACCACCTCATTGCGTGTTGCCGGGCAAACAAAAGCAAAACAAAGACGTCACAAAAAAAGGCTTCAGACTTTCAGAGGGTAACCATACAGAGGGTCGCCATGACCCAGCCAAGTTACTGCTTCCTAAATAATACAGTCAAACACACATGGAGGAGGAGGAGGAGGAGGAGGATGGTCAGGAAGACCACACAGCTAAGAGGAAGGCTGGGTGTGGGGGCATCAGTCTGCAGATCAGATGGACATGAGGCCCGGAACTGTCACCAGAGGGACACCTAATGACTGAAAGGTGGACTCTTTTCCCCAGGTGCTCACTGTCAGAATCAAAGAAAATGCGGGGAAAAAATATCAGACTGAAGGCCTGAAGGGCAGCGCCACACATCCGGGTGTGAAATAATGCATGATGATCTAAAGTGACATGTGCAATTAGGGAAACAAAAAAATACACGTAGGAACAGCCAGAAGCAGAAGCTGTGGCCATCCAGCTGTGCTGCAGTGGCTGCAACGATTCTCTAGCTCACGGGCCAGACCTGTTTCCGGCATGTTTCCCATGTGGAAAGAAGGCTACTCCCAACACGGCGATGACAGAACCAGAAAGAGGGCGGAGAATCTTAAAACTGACTCATCATTAGACCTGTAGCTTCCACACAGGAATACGAGACGGACAACAAAGAACCGAGCTCAACTTGCGGAAATTAAACAAGACAGCTTATGACATTAGCCAGCAGCGAGTGTACGAACACAATAAGGGAAACGGCAAGAATCTTAACCACTATTAAATCCTGATGCTGCATGTCTAGCTAATTACACATGAATTAAGCAGATTCAGTGATTGAAAATAGCCGTCACTGCTTTATATAATTTAATGACAGCTCTGTGACACACCTCTCATTTTCTGCTCAGCCCTCCGCACCTGCCTGATGAGGACAGGAGCTACTGATCCTGGCAAATCAGACAGCCTCAAATCTCATCAGCCAAGATTTAGTGGTTGAACTAACATTACATATAGTGACCGGGTCAGTGTCAGAAATTAACAGGGGCAAAAGGCAAAAATGCCCCTTTTTTTCAAAAAAAGGAAAGAAAAAAAAAAAGACAACTTTTTATTCATTTCATTTCCGTTTCACACACTCATACAAACTGCGCTGTTGTTCACACTTCAGACGTACATAACTTCATGTAAGTGTAACCACATGCTATGATGTAAACCTTGTTAATATACCTAATAGATGTCAATTTTAATTTTTTCATAAAGGCATTTGGCAAAAAACAAATAAGGTGCTCTCTCTGCTATGGGCGTGACACACCGCCAGGGGCGTACCCAGGGCATTGCCACCCACCCATCAACAACTTATACTGCTCAGCCATGGGCAATTTCACATCGAATTTTCACGGTATACCAATAAATTATCAAAACAAGATACAGGATGACAATACTGTTTATATCGATATACCTTTAATTGTGTTAAAAGATTATTAAACCAGTAGTATTCCATTCCGGCTGTAGTGCCTCACGGATTCCCAGAATTCATAGTAAGCATCTCTCGGGATGTTTGATGGGTGCGAAGAATAATTGGTACTTATTTCATTTCATAACTTTGCCGCACGGCTCACAGGGTAATACTGTAATTTTGATAAAAGGGCCGGTTTGTACTGCTGTAAAATGCTGTCCTTTATTTTTACACATTTCTAAATTGATTTTTGACCAGGTTCTTAAGATGTTCAGAGACTGGAAATTAATTGATTTGAAAAATTGAACACTTCATTACAGTCTATCGATAAGCTAATGCACTAAACATATATATAAAGGCTATTAAGAGCTAAATAAAAGCCTAATAGTTAGAACTGTCCCCTGCTTTCTCTCACATACAGATGGTATTCTATGCACATACAGTTAATTCCACACTTCTCTTCGCAACTGCAATACTATACATTTATTTACTCGTGTTGGCACAAGGTGGTGATTACTGTATGCATTGTAATCTGTGCTCATTTCATATTAAAAACAGAAACATTTTATACATTACCATTTTTCCCCCAATAGTACCTGCAAAAACTTTTGTGAATGCGCCCCAAATATTTTTTAAATTTCCTACAATGAATCAAGTACTAGTGGCCAAAATTGAGGAAACGCCTAGCATTTTTGGCATTACACCTTCAAATAAATAAATAAATAAATAAGATGAATACATAATAATAAATAATCACCACATGAATATTGCCCCTAATGTTTATAAACAATCAAAAAACATTCACAAATATCATATATTGGACAATTAAATAAGTAGGCCTAACTGGAGCAACAGCTGAATAAAGTTCCGCAATCAAAAAAACTGGAAGTGATTCCACAATTTTGGGCATTTGAGATGATACTCGCGAGTCCAGAGTGAGAATTTCTATCTTGACGCTGGTCACTGATGGTGAGCCTCAGCCTAGCTACGCAAATGCCTAGTTGACTTATGACAGCTGTATGATCATTATCCGCACCACTTTTACATCACTTTTGGACCAAAACATTTGCTAAATAAATGCTCATGTTAATCCACTACAGTAACACAGCATGGCACCAAAAGACAGGAGTGACACCAGCAAAGTTTAGACACCTCGGTCCTCAGAAGTGCCGAAACGATTAACAAGATTTCCAGCAGCCTGTCTGGATACAATGCAAGCCTGCTTCATTAATTACCGCTACACCCATTTTAAATGCAAGCTGAGTTGGTTCCACCAGATGACTAATATGACGTGGCTGGATCCTACACGACTCTCCCGCAGTGGGACAGGACCAAAATCCAAGGTAACGACCTGTAAGGTAGCACCTGCAGGGAAAGACCATCCCCTCATTCGAATCCTCATCCATTATAAATACTCACTAGGATCACAGTTTATGTTTTTTTTTTAAAAAAAAAGGATAAAACAGAAGTCTATATTTGAACTTAAGCATCAGGCAGCATCACTGCAAGACTGATGCACTGCAGATAATCATCCTCAGATCTGGGTACATTCATAGATCTCCAAACAAGTGATGCTGTCACGTGACACACCCCCCCCCAACCGACAACCAGCTGATATACCGCCTGATGTGCTTTATGAGGTTTATCACAGTAAAACAAGCCATTATGGCACCATTCATTCACAGTCAGCTGAAAGGGGATCTCGAGCGGGCGGAACGAAACGGCCTGTAGAGGCTGCATTTGCACCTGGGCCAAGACTCAGCCCAGGCCCGGCAGCGAGAAATGCTATTTAATCAGCCCAGAGTCTTTTTACACACAAGTTTGTTACACTCACATCTGCTGCACGTATCCAGGGGGCAGTTACACAAGCTTTACTCAGTTTTAAAAAGCCCATACAAAACCTGGAGGGTGGAACCTTAACCAATCAGAATATCAGGTAGGGCTTTGGCACAAAACACTACTCTGCCAAGTCATACATTTTCCTTCATTAGCTCATGTGCATTGAACACACATTTAATTAAACACAGAATCCAAAAATGAGATTAAACCCAAATCCTTAAGCCGGGAGCCTTCGGCCATGGTAAATGGACACCGTTTAAGCTAATTGTTCGCGCCCAATTGCCCCAGCTTCCTGTAGTTACAGCTGCAATTCCTGGTGAGCCCCACTGCACTATTTTGAGCCATTTCACTGTGACGTCTCAGAAAGACGCATTTATCTGACCACACAGTGGGAAAGCACACGTGGTTCTGAAGCCAAGCAGGCATTTCATTAGGCTGCGTTTACACTTGGGTATGACAGACAAGCTATGATTAAAAACTGATTCAAGGTCAGTTTTCCTACAAATCCTTCTGGATGCCCCGATCATCCCATCCAGAATATCTAACCCACCTCCTCTGCCCTTCCCAAAGGAGCCTGTGTAACATGTGCAATTGGTTTTCCCCCATTCAGCTCAGTTCAAACAAATGTGACTCCTACAGAAAAGCAAAATATAAAAAACAAAGTCTTTATCACAGCTGAGGAGCCCCAGTGAGCACTGGAGTTAGACAGGCGTGAGGAGCGGCAGAGATAAAGGGAGAAGGAGCCAGGCAGCAGGAGAACAGGAGATCCTCCACCAAAAAGAAACATGGAAGATCTCAATGCCATCCAAGGAAACCCAAATAACACGGGAACTTCAGAGAGATGTTACACACAGAGGCGGGGGCAGGATTCAAACCCCCAACCCCCTACAGGCTCTCCACTGAGCCACTGAACCATTCACATCCCAACTCTCCCATGGTCACATTCACCATTCCCCTTCCAACTAACCAAATGCAGCAATGCGGAAATTCTGACTGATACTGATAACCGATATATTCATGTTTAATATCACCAATACTGATGATTAGCTAACCTTTCACCCACTTGCGGAACGGCGGAGTTTGTCGGTGAAGCTCGCTAAGTATGCCGGCGCAGATTAGGAGAATGCAGTTACACAGTTTGTGTTCTGTGTAAAACGAAAGATTGATCTGCGGGCCGGGTTTAATAATAATGAATTATAAACATGTCCTAGATACTTTGACCTCTTATGAGCGGTGAAATATCAGCCAGCAATATCGACTAATAACTCGATTTTTAACGAATATCAGTCAGTACAGATGCATTAACCAATAAATCTCTACTTAAAAGTGCACTTGAACTGATAGATCACCTGCACTTTACCTCAATCACACACATATAAACAGAGAGATTGATGAAAGGTCTCAGCAAGCGATTCCCAAACTCTGAAATACCCTGACTGTAACCCTACCTACTCGTCAGACATCTGGGAGCAGCTTGGCTGTGGAAGCGAACCTGAGAGCGGGACCTGTCTAACCTTACAGCAGGACACATAATAAACCCAGGCAGCGAGCGCACTTGCAGCTCCTGTCTGACAGGCGCATTTCATGTGGGTGAACCCACCGATCTATGAGTACGCCTCCTTTTAACACTGATAGTTCTGAGAAGAAATGTATGGCGACAAGCGGCAAAGTCCTGTGTTGATAAAGAATGACAACCTTGACGTAAACAATAAAACTACACTCAAAATCCTGCTTTTGTGACATGAAGCAAGCTTGTAAACTTGCAATTTATACTGCATAACGACACTAACATAAAAGACGAGCACTACGGATCACCTTCCTGCCAGCTTCAATGCACTTGAGCAGGAAGCCAACAAGTAGCCAAATGCCTCATTCAGATGCAAAAAAAGCCCATCAGACTGCGCAGCTCGGCCTCAAACCCAATTTTGCTGGCAGGCTGTCTACCCCTGGGCCCCCCAGCACCTCATGGTGTCACGGCAGAGCGACTGCATTAGTCACACGACACAGAGAGGGGTCCACATCACCACCTGCAGCACTAACAGGCACAGGATGGATGTAGGCTCACATTGGGGGCCTAGGCTCTATAAGGGCCACAGCACACAGGGTAGAATACCTCCTAAGGAGCGGGGAGGGGGTCTCTCTACCTGCAGCAGTGGGTCGACAGATCAAGTCCCCTCCGAGGTGATTCACATTTCGATCTGCTTCCCTGTTACATTCAGCTATCAGGTAGCAACAAGGAAGTTTCAGGTTCAAGTTGTGGGAATTAAGAGCTGATAATGTGCTGGACACTTGTTACATAACCAGCAGAACCCCCCCACCCGAAGACCAAAGTGCTGCCACACCATGTTATGGTTTCCCTCATTGTTTACTGATCTAATTGTTTCAAAGCTTGTCGGATCAATAACAAGCCCCTGTCCAAATAGCCACTTTCCTGCTATCTGCATCATTTAACAGTGACATTTAAAAATGCTTAATCACTACTTACTGAATAATCATGCCTCTTAATTAAACGTGTTGACAGCAAATGAGTAAAATGACAAACAGCTTCTGAAAACAACAACACGAAATCCAGCCTTAAGAAAACACATTAGAGGAAGGGTGACTGTTGAATGTGCTTATCTAAACCTGATTATCTAAACCTGATCTCCGGAGCGAAGGGGCGAAGACAAGACAGCAGAGTAACGAGACAGGATTAAATCTCTGCTGCCGAAAAAGTTATTTTTCTTGAAAATTTTGAAGAGAGCCATGAGAAGGTGCCAAGTCAACAACCCGATTTGACATCCAGAAAATCTGCGCCCGGTGATAGCAGCTCCAAATAGAAACGGCAGCCCGCCCAGCAGTTCCCCCATCTACTTAAGCTCACTGGCCGGACACATCCCACACAGCCGTCAGAAGTGCCCTCCACATACACGGCCGGCTGCAGCCTCAAAAACCCAAAAGCAGCATCATCTTTATGTACGCACTAAACATAATTAAACCTGGCTAACTGCGATACCACCCGCCATAGACTCGCGTTACCCAGATTTCCTGCCAGTCAGTACTGTGCATTTCCCATATTTTCTGTTCTCATTAAGACTTCCTGTTCGCTTCCCAGCCTCACAGGACTTAATACTCACGGGGTACCGTGCAAGCAGGTTAGCCGTGCCCAGAAACGCTTCTTAAGTCCCAGAGCCCACCCCCCCAGAGCCAGCCACACTCGAACCAACAGACTGAGCTAGCTACAAAAGAGAGAAAGCCAACTAAACAGGGTATCATCCGCAAAGCACTCATTCACTCTATGTGCGCTACATTTACTGTGGTACGCATCTGCACCAGATAGAACTTGCTTCATTTTAGGTAACTAGTTAAGGTGACCAGATAATACATCAGGGAAAACACTCTGAGCTAAGACAGGATTTCTAAACTACCACTTAAAATGAAAAGGACCTAGATTTCACTTAGATTTCACATAGAGTTCTTGCTGTGTGCTGATTTGTCAGTCTCCTATAATCATGCATGTGTCACTCATCTTAATGTGAACCAGCTGCTTAAATAGTCTTTCAGTCAAGGAAACAAACCAATCAGAGCACAAGAAGAGATGAACTCTTTAGCAAAGTACATAAGCCTTTCAGTTTTAAAGTAGTTTTATGAATTACCTCAAAGTACCCTCCCTGCCACTGATTATCTGGTCACCCTAGTAACTACTAAATGGGCAGTTCTGTTTTTCCTTCCCCCTGAACAGTCACAGCCAGCTTCGTAGAAATCCTAGAAAATACATGCCCATCAATTAGAACCATGAAAGTTAAAGTAGAACATTTTAAAGTAATAATAAGGAAAATGTGACAGACCAGCAGTAGAAACAAAAGCAGCAGGTGTTGCAAGCTCCTCTCAGACTGGGAAAAGTGCCCTCGATCACAACCGAGACGTTTCAACAAAAGAGGGAATCCTCTATTTGATGTGCAGAATAATAAGTTCTCTGTTGAACTCATACACAAATGCCAGATAAGCAATTGTTTTAAATTATATTCAATCATATTTGCATGGAATTCCTCCATAAATTGTGGTATAAAACTATAAAGGTCATGCACTATACCATAAGTTACACTACCCACGTTAAATATTAATGACTTGCAACAGAATAAAAGAAAATAGTTTGCTTTTGTAACATGCATGTGCATTACAAATGAAACCTCCTGGCTTCACTGGCGATGATGACCTTATGACTTCATGGCCTAAAACAGTGTTTCCCAACCCAGTCCTCGGAGAACCCCGGACAGTACATGTTTCTGCTCCCTCCCAGCTCTCAGCCAATCAGGAAAACCAAATACCTGGTACAGGTGCAGGGAGCTGAGAGGAAGCAAAAACGCGTACTGTCCGGGGTTCCCCAAGGACTGGGTTGGGAAACACTGGCCTAAAAACCTTACATAATAATACTACATATTTTTCATTCAAAATTATCTAAGTTCTACAGTGGTATCTTTAGACAATGTTAGAAGCATGAGCCAAGTATTGCACACTGTATCGACTTGGGAATGATATTATAAATTATATATCCAACTTTTTGACCATTATCCTGGTCAGAATCGTGGTGGTCTGGACCCTTTCCCAGGCAGTACAGGGTGCATGACTGGTGTAAACCCTGAATGGATTATTAAATACAAAATGTATTATTAGAACTTGGAAGATTCTGGTTGTACTGGTTTATCCACCAAGTTACAAAATTACGCTGACATGTGCTGATACAGTGAAGACTCCCCTGCTCTCTACTACCAAACCCTGGTGAATGTGCATTTTGGAAAGAAATTTCATAGAAAGAACCATGCAGGTGAGGGTGTCGTACATGAAAATATCGATCGGATAGCAACGTAAATCCTTCGTTTAGATGTCTGCACAAACGCGCCTGGCCGAGATCGACTGAATAACTAAATGTCTATCTGGTTTAAATATATACATATGGCAACCAACGCCTTCAGAAATTCGGTCACCTAAGCAATGGGAGGACAGGGGATTCAATCGTTCTGATCTCAATCTGAGAGTGTGAATTTAAATGTATGCGGATTTCCAACACGGGTTTGTGTGAGAGGCTATTGAGGGGATCGGGCGCATTGCTGCTGTCTTGGGCCACCGACTGAGCGACGCACGTTTGTCCCTGTCCCTGAATACGTGGCTTTTAGAGCCGCAGCTGCACACACAGCAGACCTTCAATGGCTGGGCAGCTCAAGACCCCACATCCCTCAAGACAGTGCATCCATGCAAAAGCATCGACTTGTGTCCCGCTCATTAGACACACATCTAGCGTACCGCTGGCCATCTCTGGTTGCAGACGGGTGTCTCTTATGAATGGCCGTTTTGTACCCCCCCCCAGTAGCTTCCAAGCAGTAAATGTATAATATCAACCGGAGCGTGTGGCGCGGTGTTGGGGTACACTGGGCCACAGGCAGCTAGTGTCTGGGTAGCTAGCTAACTAGCTACATGGCAGTGCACGTCCCTTCACAAATATACGCAACAGATCTGCCAAACGCACGGTATTATTTGGCCAGATCGAAATCGGGAGTTATTGCAACCTGTCAGGATCCACACGTCTCGTCGTGCAGACACCATAACGCCTACGTATGCATGTCTGTCCATCCAGATTCTGATACGATCATGATGGTTCCCTTTCCAGCCCGAACACGTAACGCTGGAAATAACCGGCTAAGACAGCGGCTCCACTCGTGGCCTGTGCAGGGCGCCTTCCGTATGAAGCCAACTATGTGGCGATCGCGGTCCCCTCCCTGCCCGGCTCCCCGGCTGCGGCTCCCGGACCCACCTCCTCTGCGTGCTTCCTCAGAGCCTTCTCCCGCTCGTACTGGGTGATCAGCTGCTCGTTGTCCTCCTTGAGAAGCTCCAGCTCCACTTCGTGCTCCTGGTTCACGGCGAACACCGAGTCCAGGTTCTCCAGCACAGCCACCACCAGAGGCATGAGCTCCTTCACCACGTCCTCGTCGTATTTGCCGATGAGGCGCTCAAACTCGCGGTAGATGGAGTTGGCCAGGCCCGACACTCTCTCGGACATGAGAGCCGACGTGCCCGGGTCGTCCTGGTATACAACTCCGTCCTCCAACTCCATTTTCTTCGCTTCCCCCCCACCTCTTAGGATCGGAAACTGCTATTTAAAAAATCTGATCGGCGTCCTCCCCTCCGCCAGTATCTGCACCTTCGCCGAATAGATGCAAACCCAGATTCCCCCCAACGGTTTAGTGAAAAATAAAGAGGATCCGGAGAAGTTGCCGTCCTTCCCTTAAAGGGACCGTGCTCTCCTCCGCCGCTCTTCCCTTTTTCTCCCGACAGCTGACTTGTTGACCAGCCCGTCACGCCATGACGTCACACGGCAAAAACAGGAGCCGGGGAGTGAATGAGGAAAGGGGGGGGGGAGACAGGTCACCCTGTTTAGTACCCAGACTGTCGCCTTTTCGGTCAGTTCCCTGGCGATCAGGCAGATTGCCGGGTAACTCTATCCATGCACTTTGCGCTGCTCCGACTAAACAGGCGAGAAAGTGAGTGGTAAGGATTTACTGGAGATGCCGTTTATTTTTACCATCTCCTCATGGCAATGGAATTAGTCATAGAAATGTTAAAAGTTTCAAACATGAGACAATACTCACGCAATGTTCCATTTATTTAACTTTATGTATGCTGGTGTACACTGTATGCTTTGCATGTATCAGTAACCTTTTGATCTCGGTAAGATATTGAAGTTGTATTTATTCATATAATAACGGCTTTCCCGACGCTTTTCTTTACATTGTGTTTATGTGTAATTATATATAACATTGGACATTATAGCATTTGTACTGGTCAACAAATCAAGTTGATACAAGTGGATCCGATTGTTTCGTAACATTGGTTGACGTGACCTGGGCTGCACTTGCCCCAGATGAACCGACAGATGATTACTGGTAAGAGCTAATCCAAAATATAATATATCGTGGTTCAACTGTTAAAAATGAATCTGCTTTAAATTAGATGTAACTTATAAGTGGACTTTTTATATAAGTCTGATACATTTAGAATTCGCATTGATGGGTTCTGGGAAATAAGCTATTTGAATATTCTGTAAAAGTGTGATTCAAAATCTGTTAAATTTTACAGCTAAAAGTTGTATGTGAACAGAAAAACTGTCATTTTCCTTATTATCATATCGGAAAACTATAAATGAAAGGCATAAGCAAAGAGATATTACTGTACAACGCAATGCACCATCCCGTTTCTTACACGAATCATTCAGATTTATATAATTAAATGTATATTTTAATTAATAATCCTAAAAGTAAGTTTTGAGGTTTGTATAGACAACATTAAACTTTAGTTATCTTTTTAGGCCATATGTCTTTTTTGACCGGACTGCAGAAATCAATGCTGTACCATTCCTCACTGAAATTCCAGAGATGTTTGTATATTTTAATCAGGTGTTTAAAACAGTTGTTTTGAACATTTGAACTGTTCTTTTGATCTGGGTTAGAAGCAGTAGTTGAAGCTGTGTGATTCATATTATTTGAGATGACTTAATGAAGACATACTGGTTTACTTGAATTTTTATGAAGGATGATCACATTACTACTTTTTTATAATTTGTATTCAAATGATTACAATTTAATCAATACTTATTCGTTTTTAAACTTTTCACATAGGCCTACTTTCAAAATAGAGATATTTGAATATCAGGAAGTTCTCTTTAAAACCAAACTATGGTGCCTAAACAGTCCTGGTACTTTTGTACAGTAAACTAGCTTAATTATGCATAATCGTTTTTAACCAACTTCACGTACGCGAGGTTTAAAGCGGTTAATCTTTAATGGAATACGTAATACGAAAGACGTTCGTCTGCTCAGCACCAGAGTCATTAAGGCGTTTTTTTTAAAGAGAAAAGCGCTGCCATTTAAAATAACAATGAAGGCTTTTATTTTCCTTTGTTCATCCCTCAGTCCCGAGTAGGCTTCTTGGGTTTTCGATGGCGATCCCAAAAGCCCTGGCCAATACACAATGTCTTCTCTGTTTCATTCTCTGTTTATCCTCCCTTCTTTGCCAATAATACGTGAAATGAGAACAATTCTGCAAGACTGATTTGTGTAGGTGGGATGTATCTGCTCACCTCTCGTTGCCTGGTTAAATATTTCGACTGCGATGTCATCGATGTCCAGGAGATGGAGCTCTTTCACTAAAGAATCGCGACTATCTGGTACCCTTTTCTTCCAAGGGGACACGCTGCCTTTCCGATCTGCACGGACCATGTCGATTTGCAGACGTCCCAGGATTAATGATTGTAACCAAATTGTTTTTAATTTAGTGTATGGTCACAATTGTTATTTGCAATTCAACTTAGACTGCAGACAAAATAATAATTTCCAGTTTTGTGAAGACAAATGTTCGGTTTTCCTGAAAAAACCACTGAAAAAAACTGGAATGTTTCTCACTATTTATACTTGACAGTATTTGCATTCTCAGATACCCATTTGACATCATCATTTATTGCCGAAGTACAGTTCCAATACTCAAGCACAGAAGTACTGAGGGTGGTCGTTCTTGCCCCATCCCAAATGTCAAGGTACATTGGTTGCATGCTTGTTATTGAGAACAATCCCACGTTTCATTGTGTCCTAAGTTCATTCTTGGCAGGCAAGTTCGTAAGATGAGTCTTGCCAAGAATACAAGTACGATCTTTGCATTCTTGGTATTGATAAACAGCCCTGAACTCTAAGCTCCCAAACCAGATACTGCATCCTTAAACTCACCCCCAACGAGCAGCAGTCCCTTCACAAGGACGCTTAGAGCGGTATTATCCAGCCCAGGCCTCTACGTGGGGACTTTATGGCAAAATCCTGGCCACTCGGATATCCAAACACTTGTCAGACATCCAGCACGTTTGGCATTAAATCAAAAACTCGGCACGTGAAGGATTCTAAACACGTTGAGATCGGTAATGTTTCTGCAAAACTGGTTCTGGGCGGGACGGGGGACGGGACCATGTGATGTGGGGGCGGGGAGGGGTACAGGTTTAGCAGAGCAATGCCGTAGC
This sequence comes from Stomatorhinus walkeri, assembly GCA_026784285.1. Taxonomy (NCBI): domain Eukaryota; kingdom Metazoa; phylum Chordata; class Actinopteri; order Osteoglossiformes; family Mormyridae; genus Stomatorhinus; species Stomatorhinus walkeri. The sequence continues at coordinate 17,254,694 of JAODUD010000095.1, read as the reverse complement.
AGCCCACGTAGAACATGCAGTTAAGTGAAGCAGTGGGGAGTGCTAGAGCCAGGTGCTGGAATAATCAGGGTCTGGGCAAGCTGGGGAAATCCACAAACCATTTCCAACTAACCACTGATGACAACGGTCACATGGTCAGCCATCTTACTTTATCAAAGTACAGTAATGTACATACCTTATTACAACTCAGGGAGAGCGACCTCAGCTTGAACATTGTGTTGGTCAGTTGTAACAATCATCTTCAACACACGCAGCTAGTGGATTCTCAAGTTTGCTTTTTCTAATTTTAGTACAGAGCAAGGAAATTATATCACAAATACTGGATTGAGATTTTGCATAGATGCATCCCTGCTACTTGCCACTGGCACAAGTGCATTTAATGTGCAATTTAACTGCCATGTTTTGCGAAGGCGACACGCAAATAAGCCTGAATGGCTCTTGAATGGGTTGTGAAAAACAAATTCTAAAATATCGCATATATTTTTTATGCTAAAAATAAACAACAAACATTTAGTTTACTTAGAGTAAGGCATGCATGGTATGTCTGATTCTTCTAAAGTTCTACTGCTTGCTTGTGATTTATTTGTATAATAATGAATTCAAAAATGGTGCTGGAATATCAACAGCTGCAACCATCTTGCAAGACCAGGGATTAAATGATAAAGATAAATAAACATAACGTTCTGCTAGATTATCACTCAAACATGCATTAGAATTGATCACTAAATCCCCTAAAGTGTGACACAAACTTTACACATACAGATTTAACCTCAATGTTCTAAAATACAAATACAACCCTTTAACTACTGAAAAAATCTGTATCAGATAATTCCTGGTCCTGCATCCTTGATTCATAAAATGCTTATCAACAGCACATTTTCAAAAGATGATGTTTAACCCACAGACAAAGTAATTAAATCATATCAAATAGTACCATGCTTAACAGTATAAAAAAATCAAATAAGTTGCCTAATAGGTCTGTGGAATGTGAGGCAACAAAAATGAAGAATAAATAAAACAATTTATATAAATAAAATAAACAAAAAATGTACATTTCTACTAAAAGATGATTGGCCATTGAACATTTTTGCCTTAAGGTTTAATAGATTACATCCATATAATTCATTTGCAGCACACAAAATGACCACCCTTCACATAAACGGAATTTGAGTAATTGTTACCATTTGAAAAGCCCAGGCCATTCATGCAAAAAAGAGTAAACTTATTTAAATAAAGCATCGTGCATCGTTAATGCATGTCCAGGGAAGCAGTTTGTCCACAGTGGGGAAGCTTCAGCAAGTCTCAGTAAGGTGGTATTTTCTGAGGATTTCACTGCACGGATGTGCTAACCACCTCCATTATTTCTGTACAATATAAAATGCTCACACCGCAAAACACACTCACATAGAATACATACTTGACTCCATCAACATACCTCGAAGTCCCAGTGCCAAAAATAAAACCACAGTCAAAACTCATATAGCCGGAATGCAAACGCAGCATTGTTCATTGCAGTTAGGCAGTAAGTGTGTTTCACTCGTGGGACTGTTCACCCAAGTCCACTCGTGAGAAAGGAAGGAAACCGGTCCCTCCTTACAGAGTCACGGCCATTAGATTAATGAGTGCGTTCGGAAGGGTAATCAGGTCCGGGTGAGGGATTCATCTCTCCGCAAGGTTCTCCGTTCGCCTGAAGCGGCAGGCGGGGACCGGTACACCAGTCTGGCTCAGACCACATTGAGGTGGCTGTTGCTGTGTGGAGATGGACAGAGGGGGACGGGCAGGTCCTGCGTCTGGCTGCGGAGGGCACGCAGTACCACGTCGGGCATGTGGTGGGTGATCATGCGCGGGCTGATTAGGATGCTGCTGAAGGCCATCTCGCTGGACCACTGGGCCCGGTAGCTGGGCTGCGAGAAGCACGACCTGGACAAGCAGCACACCTGGCCGTAAGTATCGTGTAAAGCGCAGTGATGCACAATAGCAAGCCGCTTTGCTGAGGATTGGTCTTTGCAATAATACTCCATCACTACTCCTTCAGAGTATGATTGCAACACATTTACATCGCCTAACCCCGTCAACCAATCCCGTCACCCGATCACACCACCCGATCCATTCAGCCAATCCAGCCAGCCCATCCATTCGCCCAGTCCAGCCAGCCACTCCCATCACCCATCTAGCTGTGTGTAAGCAGACCTGTGGGAGGGCCCCTCCTCTGTGATGTGGAGGATGCGGCCCGGCAGGAAGAGGGGCAGGTGGGTGACGTGGCTGGGGGAGTCCTCAGAGGCCAAGCTCTGGTCTGAGAGCGACCGCTGCTGGAGTCTGTGTTCCCCAAGCAGCGGCTGGGTCAGCTGATCGTCCCTGCGGCCCTCCAGCTCCGTGGGAAAGTCGTCCGGCTTGCCCCCAAACACCTCGTACCAGCAACCGCGTAGCAGGATCTGGTACTGAGGGTGTCAACATGAGGGAGAGAGTGAGATTTGGGCATAAGCAGAGTACAGATAACTGGCTAAACAATAGTGATTCTCCACCATAAACGAATTGTCATCAAATGTACCATATAATTAAAATAATCATTAATACTCTAAATGTGATGACCAAACACATAATAATAAAAACACAGAAAACATTCTCAGACGCCACGACGGCAAGGAGCTATAGGGCCCGGACTTCTTCACCTTGGGTTTGTTGCAGTTAGAAACCATCTTCAGTATCCTGCTTTTTAAGTGCTCCATGTTTGGGATGCTCAACCTGCCCGAGAAGCAGAAGAGAAGCTCAGCGTGAGGGCTGCTCGAACATCTCCGCGCTTCAAAGATCAGCCCGTGCCCCAC
>JAODUD010000095.1:17238171-17251772 GCA_026784285.1 Stomatorhinus walkeri | reverse complement strand
GACCATCGCCGCGCTTAAAACATCAGCCAGTGCCCCACACACCCCCCCCCCCCCCCCCCTGTCCTCTCAGCGAAATTAAGTCCACCATCCTCACCTGGGAACCAGGTCCTTCCCAAGCACCACAGAGACAACAAACTGTTTGGTGTAATCCGCAAGTGCTTTGCTGAAAAAAGATACCAGGGGGAACAGGTTTACAGAATTTGAGCTTAAATAAGGTCAAACTCCAATAAAACAGTAGATAACATGACTGAAAATGCTCCACTGAAGGTTCCACCTTAACAGCAGATATGTATGATAGCTACAGACAGAAGAGTCACCTCAGCAGGCCCCCTGGTGGAGAGAAGGCATAGCAGCGCAGTGTGGGGTACATGCTGCGCAATAGGATAGCCAGCACCGCTGCCGCTCCTGCGCCCAGACTGTGGCCGGTAATCACCAGCTGGTACTCCTGTGTGGAGAGAAATCACCTCACTGTAGAACAATCTTCAGGCGCAGGAGAACCCAGCTGATTCTGTACTGAGGACGTAAGCAGGGATAAAGTGTGGGGCTCCACGGTGTTGCATTACGCACACTACAGGGGAATGCATACCATATATGCTGCATTAACGCCTTCAAAACAGCAATATGAAAAGTGCGTGAAGTCTCACAGGAGCAACGCTGATGGCCTGGGTCAAAATACCGTCGTTGATTAGTTTCTTGTAGATGTATTTTGCAGCCTGTGCAATTCCCTGCAGAGTGGAGACAGACAAACTTACTCAGTGCAATAAGTAAATAAGATCAAACGGAATAAACCACTGCATTGTGACATGGAAAAAGGAAAAGAAAGAAGGCCACAGCACATCAATGAGATGAGTGTGAACGCTGAGGAGTGAAGGGATAAATATTACTGCATTTTGAAAATGAAAATAATCCATTTGGAATGAATAGCCACGTGACAGGCTCCACACACAAGGTTCTACATAACGGCACATGGCTCTTGTAATTTTCACATTTTCCCATGGAAAGTTTCCAAAAATTCCAAAATTCCCCTGCTTAACTTCCCACGGAATAGAACGTTTCTGAAAACTTTTCCACCCCATTGCAGCTCCTGACAATACACAGTTTTTTGTGAAGCACGCACTCACCTTGTGAGCGTAGCAGGTGCCGGTCACACCCTCGACTGGCAGGTCCTCACATTCGGCCGACAGGTCAGTCAGCGCGTCCTGGGCACACGGTGTAGTGTGGGCGGGGAGGACAGCAGAAGGCAGCATATTTCATTCATTTCATCATGATGCTGTTCTTTAACCTCAACTTAAATTTACATCTGACACATTGTATATAGCAGCAAACCATCACCTTATTCACATCACGACAGTACACTGCAGCATTTATTCAACAGATTCGTTTTATCCAAAATGGCATATATTTGACAAGGCAGCGTCAGCCAGTACATGGAGCTATTAAATAAATGGCCACGCTCAAGGGCCCAATGGTGGAATCGTCACCAACCGCAGGATTTAGAACAGCAACCTTCCAATCACAGCCACAGCATCTTAACCCGACAAGTCGCACATCCTTAAAACTGTTTTAATTCCAATTAACCATTGAATCCTTAAAATTCCTTATAACTTTTTTCCTAGTGTAACACATGTATGATTGTATCAGGTGTCTAACTGAAAAGTACACCGTCATTTGTCTCAGTACAGGAGACAGCAGCTCGGCCACCGAAGCTAAATTAGACGCAGCAGACGAACAGGCTTGTCTCTAACCTTGAGCGACAGAGTTCCCCTCACGGCAACCAGAACTGCCTCCTTCTTGTGATCCAAAGCCACGTAGAATGGGATCTCGTAAACCTGGAGTCAAACAATGAAACGGTCTATTTACCATTTCAATATAAATGCATCATTCACTGTATTGACAGTCCTAAGTAATTACTTACAACCCTGGCAACATATTCTTAATTTTCAGTCTTACGACTTATTTTTGTGTCCAGGAGTGTACATATCATGCAACGTTCTGCTACTCTTATTAAAGCAAAGTCATGAAAGTATTGAGAAAAAGAGATGCATCAAACAAACAGAATTTAGTTTATCATTAGAATATTAGCTGATTCATTCACATCACTCTTTCAGATGCCCTGATATGTCCCCAGGACCTGGTTATGGAAGCTGATGTGGATGAAGTCTCTGTACTGGAGCCCAGTGCTCTGCAGGACGGAGGTGAAATGGCAGCCCAGATGGTCTCCTTCTATGGCGTCAAACTCCAAAGCCCGTCTGCGGCAGCTGAAGCAACCCAGTAAAACAGCGGAATCAGCCAAAACGCCTGAAATAAGGAACGTGCCACGCCCTTGAGCGGCCGTCCCGTGTCACACCCTGACGTCCAGCGTGACTTCCAGAAGGATACCCACCATTCCCTGGCGAGCTTGCAGGCCCCAGTTAAAGGCTTCGAGTAGATGTACAGGGGCCAGCCGTACGCAGCGAACGCAAACTGCATGAAGTGCGTGGCGCCCTCCAACTCCATCTGCAAGTCTTCCCTCTGCAAGCAGACAGAATATGTGAATGTCAAGTCAGAAGGGACTGCTTGCATTTCAGAGACACGTCCAGCCAAAACGCAGCTGCAGCGTGAGACTTACACCTCGATTACCTCCAACGTGTATGTTTGCAAAACTGATTCGATTTATGTGAGAGTCACATTCTGGGAAGTTGAAGTTTCAGGATTTACTCTTGTGCTTGGTTGGAGGAGCACAGAGAAACTCTTGTGTCACAGTTGTGGGGGGGAGGGGGGGGCAGGTGCATATGGGGACAAGCAACAGTGCAAAACAGGACAGACAGCAGTGCAATAAGAGACAAAACAGTGCAATATAAATACAAGAAACACCTATTAAACATTTTCATTGAAAATACACAATTTAAAGAAAAGCAAAACTAAAAAAATACAATTTAGGATGGATGGCATTACTCTATAAGTGCATACTTTAACTACATGAAACACAAACCCACTCTTCATTAAATACTGTCCAAATTTTTAATGTTAGGAAAATGTGGGATTCACTTCAGATTTAAACTAAGCACTAACTTTATTGTTTTCACCATGTAAGTGGAGCCCAGTGACTGGGTGCTGGAAGCTAAGCCCCGCCTTCACCATACACCCTCCAGTGGCAGTCGCCTGATTACCACCCAGGCCGTCCTGTACCACATCCCCCGGGACTCACTATGGGAGAGGAGGGGCTTTGGGCCAGCACCTCATCAGGGTCCCGGGTCCGTTCATTCTTGTCCTGCTCTTGGTGAAGGAGAGAGAGTCCGGCAGCGATATCACTGGGGACAAGATCAGTGTCCTGTGCGGGAAAGTGACAGGAAAAAGCATGTTAGCCACACCAATATGGAATAAACAGCTGCTTAAAAAAGCAAACATACCACACAAGAGCTCATCTCATTAAAGGTTAATCTGTCAGACTATATCACTGGACTGTCCTCAGTTTACATCTTTTCTATAAATATTTGAAAATGACAGCAAATTAATCGTAACACATTTAAAAATAACAGCCCATACCTGAAGTGCATTAAAGTTAACATGCATCCGATTCCACACAGTCAGTAAACAAATTATTAATATTTCACTGCCTGGGCACAGCTAGCATGGAGCTGAGGGACATCAGTGGCTGTTTTCTCTGGGATTAATGGTAAATCAGTTGTGAGTTTATTTTATACTGCTACTCAAGGATAATGCTAACGCACTGCTTTTAATCTGGTGTCAGAATGACCAATCTTAATGTTGTCAAAGCAGAGTCACACCACACGGCGCCCAAATGGACCGCTCGTGGGAGCTTTACTTACAGAAAAATGTTCGTAGGGCAGAAAAACAAAGAAGGTTGGTCCAGAGAGATAACCAATAAGACTCTAGAGGAGCTGGGATCAAACAACTACAGGAGGTAGGACCAACCAATCAGATGTCTTGGTCCCGCCTCCTCTAGTAAAGTAAAACTCCCATGAGCAAATGGATCCTGCCCCGTCTATTGACACCCATGACGGGGAAGAGCGCGCTGACCGAGAAGAAGCCGCCGAAGAGCTGGGCAATGCTGGAGAAGGCCGCCCTGTTGCTGTCGTCCTGGGGCAGGCAGCAGCAGAGCAGGCGCAGCCGGCACTCCCAGACGCGCACGGCCAGTGAGCGAGCCGTGTATAGCAGCTGTCTCGAACCGCTGCTTTCCAGGTCCCGCGTCACTGGCTCGAAACTCGCCGCGGCCCTGGACCGCGGGCTGCCCAGTGGATCGAACACAACGACCACTCCGATCGTTGTGAAAAACAAGATGACCCAGCTGTAAGAGGAGGAAGAGGTGGGCAGATACCAAAAGGGATTAAAAAAAGAGAAAGCAAATTCAATAATCACTACTGTACCCCAATTAAATCTTTATCTATAAAATTGAAAGATGCTAAAAGTTATTAGGCTAATATTATTGTGGCAAGACAGGTTAAGGAACTTAACCGAATGGATTGAATGCAATTAATCGAGTTGTGGCAATAATGTAGCAACACGCCTCCAGCGTGACGAATTTGAATCTGATCCCGTCGCTGAATGTGCTCTTCCTGTTTTCATGAGGGTTTCTCCTCTCAGTCAGGTAAACTAGGGTCTCTAAACTGCCTTATGTGAGGATGTCCTGTGAGCACATGACCCCATCCGCAGTGTTCCCCTGCCATACAGTTGGTATTTTCTGGAACAAGGTGTGGATTACAGACGCAGCATGTGGTTATTGAAGGGGAGAGATCAATGAACCTGAGCTTTAATATGGTGTCTCAAATACCCATGTGATGATATATTCTGGCTCCACCCACCTGGCAATGACTGCACCAATCACAGCTCCGACTTCTGCTTCTCTACAGCCTTGACTGTCATCTGATACCCATATGGCACCAAGACATGCCCATGTGAGCTCAGGGAAATACAGCAGTGCTCGCAGACAGAGAAGTGCGGGGATAGCTCGCCGAGGCCCCGAGTTTGTGATTGTCCCTAAACAAAAGATAAGGAAAAAATTATCAAACATTCATTGGAACATGACAAATCTGCCATTCTAAAACATGCTCCATTACTTTCAGGCGTGTTATTTCAAAATCTTGCAGAAATCAGCCACTTCCAACTGAATCGCAAATAATTTAGCATGATTTCCACCATTGTATGCCTCTGCAAAAAAAATACAAGTTCAAACAGACCTACCCTGAGCACTGACATAAACAATTGCAATAAGGGATAAAATTATGGCGGCAAGCAGAACCAGTAGCACAACAAGGTATGTGTGTAGAAGTGATCCACCAGGGCAGTCAAACTGGCCCTTATGATTTGTGTAGAGAACCAGAGTCCCAATCCACCTGGAATTAAAAGAACGAGAGTAGTGAGCACAAATACACACTGTGATGATAAATACTGTATGAGCATGGGCATTACAGGGGTGAGTTGTAACCCCCCCAAATATTATGGATGGAGACCCTCAACACCCCCTCCATGTTCAAACCAAAGTTACGCCCTCGTGTATAAGTCATAGATTGCGATTAACGAGGCATCACACATCACAGTATTTCCATGCTATTATATGTTTTAATATCGAGTATTGACCTTCTTGTAAGGTTACCACTACGACATACTTAAATGTAAGTTCAACAAAACAAAAATTAAACGCAGATATATATATATATATATATATATATATATATATATATGGAGTGAATTTGTTATTACTCGTGAACTCACCAGATAACTCTAATAAACAGTTCGAAGGCTCCGGGGAACACGAGATCGTCGCTCGCAATAACCCACCGCCGGCCAAACACAACCATTCCCGGCATCCTGACTCACGATCCGCCACCTCTAGCCTTATCACTAGCTGAACACCACAGGCAAGCTTCGCCTCTCCTTATTCAATGACCAGCGATCAAATTAAATAACTGCAAGCGGTATCATGCAAGACGCAACACCTCCTTCGTGATTTCACTACCTATCATAGTGACACATGGAACTAATTTTTCCAGGAACATAGCTAATAGTGATTACGACATAGTCGAATGTGTCGCATTAGCAGCCAGATAGCACAGAATAACTTCACCGCGATTCTCAAGCGAATAATACAGGCAGCGTCGCGTGCAGCTAGCATGTCAATCCATCATTTGCAGCAGCTTTCCAGTAGTTACCAACAACATCCCGCCTGTACACAAAGAGACTAGTATAACAAGCTAAGAACGGGGTCTCGCGTGCTGTCAGCCCGATCGGAATATTTTGCACATTTATACTATTTATGGAGCGCAACTGAAATTATTGAAAAACGAAAAAATCTGGAAGATTTTGACAGCGATGCTGGAATCATATACGCCAGCCTACCCTTCGGATATATATATACATACAATAGATACCCCCCCCCCCCCCAGTGTGTAACATTATGAAGTCTCCTCCGGCCCACGTGACCCGTGCGCAGCTGAGGAAGGTTCCGCGTGACGTGTCCGGGGGCGGTTTGATGACGGACCTGCCTGGGTGAGCTTCTATTTTACTGGATACACGTACTGTGTTCGCAACGTGTCTCTCCTTCCAAAGTATGCATGCACAGCAGATTTTTTTTTACATATAGACAGACAGAATTTAAGTATAGGTTGTCAGACCTAAACAAACAGAAACTAAAAATCTATCGACGTACGACGATCTCAGTTTTCGTTCATTTCTCATTTCCTGAAGACTGGCGTTTCCGTTTCGCAGTAAAGATGATAAAGGCGAAGTGCGATTATGCTAGTTGTGTCTCTTCTTTCAAACACTAGCCGTCGGGAACTTTAGAGGCAGTTAATTGGAAATGTAGCACTAGTCGTTAAAGGTCACATGCCAAAAAAGTAAAAATGTTTGATTTCTGAAACACTGAAACAGCGTGTTTAGGATTAATATGAAAGAAAACATTGTATTCCTGAATAACGGCAAATGTAATATTCGTTTAAAGTTTGGTCTTCCTGAAGCGTCCGTAAAAGCCATGTATTATAAACAAATCAACAATATTTATTTCCCATAAAATCTTTATTGGAGGTGGTATCACAGGGTAACATGCAAAAGCTCAGTAACAAAAACTATCTGGAATGATATAAATGAGGCCAATGGGAGCAATGGCTGTAGAATCTAACAAAATAAAACTGGATTCTAATTCTTTAAAATGCCCAGAACGTCATACATATCTCCTGGATTAAAAAATAAGACTTATGAGCTCAACAATATGCACACCATGTAGACAATTCTATGGACATTTTTTTAAATGAATGACTGATTTGAAGCCTTTTTAATCACCTCTATAGTATCCTGCAAGTTTCAATCTCCAGCTTAGATTTATTGCTCTAGTAGCAGAGGTTGGACCTGCTGTACACCTTTTAGATGTGTACTTTTGAAACCTTGGATGGAGAATACTCACAAAACATGAGCACCAAATCAAAAGAAATCAAAGTGGGATATGCAGATTTTAGATAAACTACGCAAGAGGTCTGTCAAAGTTACATAAAGAAAGCTATTTACAGCACAGAAATCACACATTGGAGATAAGGCAGTTAAATACTGTTAATCATGTGTCTGATGGGGTCATTTAGCCTGTAAAAAGGTGCAAAGTCAATTGAGTTTCAGTCTGATTCTCATTACATAACAGATCTCCCACACTATTCATTCACAAGAATGAGGGCCAATCTATTATTTGAACTAATACATTTTCTTCATAACCAGCCTGATTTGTTTGACTTGGCCAATGCAAACCAGGACGTTTATAAAAAAAAAAAAAAAGGAGAGAGAGAGAGAGACCTGGATTCTGTTTACAGCTATCATGATGTACAGATATTCTAAAATGCTTATTCAAAGATCGTTATTTAATTGTGCATTTATTCTGATTGCAAACAGGTAAACATTTTACCAAAGAATATCCTCTTAACTGTTTTATGCACCCATTTTTTCACAAATTGATATACTGGACTGCATGTCAAATTGTAAATAGTATGTTGAATGTGTAGAAAACATTTTTTTCCTTTATACAGAGTAATATAAAAGTAAGGCAAGATGCTTAAAACAGAGATTTGAAGGCTTTGATGACCACTGTTTGGCCTCTTGTTCTGGAGCGGTTTTAAATTTGTCAGGAGATACAAAAAAAACGGTAGTGGTTCCCTTTCAGCCTCTGTCTCAGGCATCTTACTCTCGGGTGGTGGCAGCAATGGCCTGCACTTCCTGGGGTGAGGGAGGGTGGCGCCCTGCGACTTGTCGCTGCTCTTTGGCCTTCAGGCTGGCAAACTGAGCTTCTTCCCTTTCAGAACTGCAGAAGAAGCCATGTGATCAGTCGGCAGCATCCTGGCCCACCCAGCCCCTCCCTTCGCGTGGGCACCATCCTTGCACTAAATTCCGATACTTTGTCAACCATAATGCAAAAAGAAAAGCTGATGTTTAAACCACCTAATTCATTTATCACATTTTAAAGTGTGTATTTCTGATAAATGAAGCCCCTGACAGTTACGTACACACACCTTCCTTTAACAAGAGCAGTCCGGCTCGGACACTCACCTTTCGTTACATAGAGATAGAAGAAGTCGCAATACAGGATGGTCTGGACCACACCGGCCACAATGGCTATCATGTCAAAGAAGCCCTCAAAGTAGAAGCGCCAGATCCAGTTGATGAGGTAGAGTGCGCGGTACAGACCGAGAAAGAACAGGTAGTGCGTGGTGATGGTTTCTGCCTCTCCGGTTTTACTGATCATGAAGAGCTGCGGCAGGATGGCGACCGACTCCAGGTAAATGGAGAAAGTCCACAGGATCTAGGAGCAGAGAGGGAGAGAGCACACTAAGGATCCAAGCAGGGAACTCTCCATTCCAGACAAGTCTAATCTGAAGATGGCATGGATTCATTTCATGGGACGGATCATTCACATTTATCTATCCAGCGGACTTATCCAAAGCGATACGCTATTGAGAAAGCAGGATCAGCCAGTCCCAGGAGCAAATTAGGCTGCACTCAAACTAAGTGATCCATACCATGCCCGAGCCCATAAGAAAATAAGGACATTCATCTTGAACACCATTGTGCTGTGCGAAAGCACCATTCTCCTATGTTTTCTTCATGCTTAGGCCTGGAACATTAAACTCAGTGTGAGGTCAGACTAGCGGGGGAGTGGGGAGGGGAGGCAGTCATGCCTGGGCCCGGTACAAAGCATCTGGGCAAATTGGGAGTGCACCCTTAGTCTTGCTCAAGTACCCAATGACGTCATCATACCACTGACCACAGCCTTCTGATCAAAGCCACAGAGCACCAACTCAGAGGCACAGACAAAGGTCCGTCGTCTTCATTCATAAAGCAATTGTTAAATAAACAGAAGCAATAATGTTTAACATAATCCTCATCATAAAACTTAGAAACTTTATTTGTGCCACTTTACCTCAAGAGGAGAGAAGTCATGGTTGACCAGGAAAGAAAGACCCCCAACTGGGACCACCAGAAACTCCACTCTGAAGGTGTCGTGGTTGCCATCGTAGGTGGCCTTGAACTTGACGTAGATCAAGTAAACTGTGGCATATGCGCAACCAATGTAAATGACCTGAAATGCAGAATGAGAAGGCGACAACTGAATTAATCTCAATTGTCTGTGATCCAAGCCTACATATTTTTCTGATGAACTTTGCTAATGATCTCAGCTTGTAGACTGAAATGGTGAATAACCCATGAGTATAGATTTGCACTGATCAAACACCAACACTAAGAAAACAATCAGAGCACCAATATCTTATTTCAAAGATGAACTCCATGGGGATGAGAGATCATCACCAAGTAGGAGCCTATAATGCAGGCATTATACAACTGATGCCTATTACAAATCAAAATCTTAGATTACTGCAGAGATTCAAGTTGTTTTTAGAAATTATTATATTTGCATTAATATTTTAAAAAGCTTCACTAAACAAATATCCAAAACAGTTTATAAAACAGTGAGTTTCTGGGGATTATTACCAGCTACATTCTCCTTGACTATGCAGTCCGTGGGAAACTGGGCATTAAAAACAGCAGCTGCTGGCGTGATACACTAAGTTTATTCAGCATGCATGAAATATAAAGCTCAGATCCAAATACAACATACACACCTTCATGACAGTGTTGTAGAGCGAAATGAAAGATGTCAAGAGATCCAGATAACGGGTGGTGAAGACCAAGGCAAAAAGAATCTGGCTTTTCCCAGAAATACCTGTTGAGAGAGAGAAGAACCCGCGGTGTTAAAATAATCCATGGTATTTAGAGTGTAGAAACTGCATTTGGCCAAATTTTTAACACCATTCATTAAGATTCACTGATTGTCAAACCAGACCAAAGTAATCTGCTCATTACAAATATAAAAACAGTAGCTCTTTAAATGACAAAACATGAACAGTACGACCAGCTGAATCACATACTTGCCTAACTTGAGTGCAAATTTTTTTCATTTCACCTTAAACTCTGCATTAAACAAAGCTTCTGAACTATAAGAAAGGTCTTACACCAGCCTGCACCTATTCATCAGACAACCAAGTTCTAGCGTGAAACCTTGCTACACAGTTGCTACTTACAAGTCTTATTCCACAAAATGCCTCACTACCTCTTTGAGCAGAACTTTAAGAACAATTTTGCTCACAGAGAGGCAGAAACCAGTGAATCTGCCATATGTATGCTAACATGGGTAGCAGGCTACATCTTTAACTGTAACAGCCCAGTCACATCTCTCTAATGCCTCTAGTTACCAAGAATAAAACCTCAAGCTGCCCAACCCTAGCCAAACTTTGCGAGCAAGCTCAAAGTAACCAACTGCATCCTGTGGCTTAGATAAGATTGAGGGCAGCTGAAAAGTAGCCAAAACAGGCCTATGACCAGGCCTTCAAATAAGAACACATCTGATAAGCAACAACACAGACTAAGCCACAAATGCCACTAGTGACAGAACGCTGACATCTTTCATCATTAATAGCGCAAAACAGCAATAAGCTGGATGGCTAGATACAGTACCGGAATAAATGTGTCCTCTGGTGAAAAATGAATGAATAAAACCAACAAAATCAATGCTTTCCCACTTATTCCACACGGTCAAAAGTCCAGAGCCAATACGTCTTAAACATTTGCAGGCTACAGAAAAAAGAAAATTAAACTCTGGAACATTTTGAACGATCTGCATCACCTGTTGCCTACACTGATTTTGCACAAGTAAGGAATCTTCCTGGACAAGCCAAAAACCCAAAAAGACCAGTGGCCGTATTTTACTGCTGCAGTTACAGGGCTAGACTTCGTGCATTTCACCATGGCATATCACAAAGTAGTCGGCCTAGAGCTCCAGATACAACCTTGGCAGAATAATAAAAATGTAAAATATATAAATGCTCAACATTTCAGAAGAATGATTTATTTAAAGTGATAATCTTTTATTCAAAACGCTTAATTCCATTAATGGTGGTCCTCCTTTCTGGATCCAGCATGCCACGTCAAAGGTCAGGCAGACTAAGAGAGCAGTCAGCTGAAGAACTACTTTTTAAAACTTTACCAATAAAAATCATTATGCAGAAGCCAAAACCCAGCATTAATTCTACAGCCCTGCTGAATTAGCAGACTTTACTTTTACAATGCACGCAGCTGCGAGCTCGGCAAACTGCTGCCTAGATGTTCATCCCTATCGCTCCTATCACCCAAGTTAATGTCCACAGAGGCGAACTTTGCTTCGTCGGATTCTTCTTCCAACGGGTCGTTTTAACTATCAGTCAGCGTACCAATGAACTCTATGAGCTGACAGGTACTTATACAGTGTTATAAAGCCTCACCACAATGCTAACGACACCTAAAAAACCTAAGAGAAATACGCGAAGATGTATAAATCCACATTAGTGCACAGTGAATTACCAGTCATTCCAACTACACAGGTAGTAACTACACAGACATGCATGATTCCGGTACAGGCCTAGCGGCAGCTGCCCACGCCAAGTTTTAGCAAGGCAGCCGCCACTAACTAGCAACATTGCATAAGACATCACGTCAGGTGGCAAATTAGCAAGTGAACCTACCGGCACAAGACCTGGTTTTCCATATTTTGAGCAGCAGAATGATAATGGCTGCTAAATGAGACAGATCCCCGGTAAGCCTAAAAATGTTCATACTTCTGCTGACCAGTGCAGATGCCGGGTGCTCGTTTTTATCTTAATATTTTATTCAAAGAGCGTGGCCTCAAGGGCGTCTCCGTCGGCTTTCTCTGACGTCTCACTGCCCTGGAACTCACGAGCGGGAGCCTTGTCCACCAGCTACCTCCAAGTAATCGCCGCTTTCTTCCAGCCGAGCAGAAAAATGGCGAGTAGAGCGCGACGTGGCCCGGGTACGTGGCCAAAAATATTAGCGCACAAAGCAGGCTGGGAAAACGGCGGCGTGAGCGCGCCCGGTCACGCCCCTTAAAGGCAGCGGCCCGCGGGCCTGGCCCTCAGTAAGGCATGGGTGGCGTTTTAGTTGTTGGCGAGATTTATTATAGTGGTCGGCGTTTGAAATTAAGCGTCGCTTAGAAGCCCCCCTGGGGCGTTATGTCCACTAAAGGCTTAAATTAAGGAAATATGGGCATGGAGCAGCAAAACAGAATTGCAAAACATCGGAAAATACGTGTTTGTTTAAATGGTCATTGCTCTGACTAGGGCGTATTTTGATGCTGTAGTTTTCTTGAGACAACCATGCACGCCAGTGTCTGAATGCTTAGATTACAGTATTAACGGTCACACTTTTATCTGCGAATACTGGATAGATGGATGAAATAGAACATCAGATGTTGCACCTTAGTGTCCACCGCTCATACCAAATTGGAACCTGTTAGAATGCACGTTGTGTTTGAAATCGCTATATAAAGTAAAATAACCGATGTATTAACAGGGCTGCTTGCTTCTTGGTCCTCGCACAGTGCCGTGTCCCTTTAAGTGCACGGTGACGCGCAGTACGGCGCCGCGGTCAGCTTCCCACCGGATTCTCTTTGGATTTAGTTTGGTGAATGGTAACCCCGCGTTTAATTTTAGAATATCTTATACCCAGTTCTGTAGGACACTACATACGATACCAACATATAACACAGTTCAGCAAAGAATGTGGTGGCTTCAACAGAGTGAGATTCACAGTATCCATCCATAGAGTTGCCGACGAGCACCAACCTACGTTTGTCCATTCGTATAAAGTTAACTATCCATGCTAACTGTTCAATGAATAACACCGAATAAAACCTAACTTTCTAACTTGTGCTTTTTTGGCGGTATAACATGGAACATACACATTTTTGTAATATTTTACTATTGCATACAGATTTGTCGGATTAGTACTCACTATCTTTTTTCCAATTTAAATTTCCTAGATATACAGACCATTTCTTGGTATGAACCCGAAACAATTATTTTGCGCAATAATAACCCTACGCCAGCTTTTAGTCCGGTGCTGCTTGAGATGTGCTGAATCTGTAGGGCAGGATGCTTGTACAAAAGCAAACATATAAGAACATAAGAAATTTACAAATGAGAGGAGGCCATTCGGCACATCAATCTCGTTTGGGGAGAACTTAATAGCTCAGAGTTGTTAAAATCTTATCTAGCTCAGATTTAAAGGAACCCAGAGTTTTA
>JAODUD010000095.1:17217786-17229449 GCA_026784285.1 Stomatorhinus walkeri | reverse complement strand
TAGAGGACACAGCAGTTGCAGTGAATACAGTGGATACAGAGGACACAGCAGTTGCAGTGGATACAGCAGATAGAGCAGACATAGCAGATATAAGGGACATAGCAGATATAGTGGATACAGTGGATCTAGCAGATACAGTGGATATTTTAGATACAGCGGACATAGCAGATATTTTGGATACAGCGGCTGCCTCTTACCTTATCAAGGCAGCAGTGGGAGTCGTCCTTGAGAGAAAGTTGTATAAGAAGGAAGCCTGAACCCAAAAGACAGAAAGCACAGCTATGTATGCAGCACAGGCTGAATTTGGAACTTCTCTTCAATACTCTGGCTCAAATGAAGCTGCCTGATGCCTTCAGTCCCAGTCTTTAGCCTACCATATGTTCCTGTACCTGGCTACATGTGAGCATTTTTTCCTCCAACGAAAGGCTCCCAAAACTGGGCACCTGAAGCAGGCTGAATCTTGAGCCTGTCTGTCTTAGTTTGGTTCCAATGACACGGCCCTGTAGCATCACTTCTTCAGTCCCATCTTACCTGGCTGCATGTGAGCTGCTTGTCCCCCACAGAAATGCCCCCAAGACTGGGCACACGAAGCAGGGTGGCGAGGGGCACCTGAGTGAACAACTCACATGGAAGCTTCCTTGCCACCGTCTCAACATCCTCTGACCTCAGCATCTGCTACCACCCAACATGGTTAAAAAAAGCCACATACACACACCACTTATATAATCCCCCTCCCCTCGCTAAAGAAGTCGCTCTGCATAAGGGACGGCCCATTTTTCCATTATTTTATGCAAGAGGAATTATTAACAGGGTGTATGGTGGGAAATGATATCCTAGTTATTTATGGATGCCATGTTGGTACCTGACTGATAATTATGTGCTGCTGTGTGGGACTGAGTTGTGTCATGTGGAGAAGGAGTGTGGCTTCCATCGCTTGTGCCAGCTCTTCTGTGCTGACGCTGTAGAAGAGGTTGGCATCCACCCCAGAAATGAGAGAGCCAAGCTCACTGATACTTCTGAAGGTTAATACCTGCAGAACAACACAGACCCAAAGGAATTAACAAACAAATAAAGCTCGACCACAAAATTTCACTTCCAGTGAAAAACATCCCTGTGTTCACTGAAGACAGAAGCATTATGGGTATTCTGGGCCAAGCAGCCTGTTTAGCACTGTGCGGACAGTGGGACATGGTCCCACATCCTGCCTAAATCCATATCTATGTACAAACGTTACAGGACGTTAAAAGGTAACATACATATTACATACAAAGGCAGCGTTAACATGTTTGTTAATATGTTTACACAGACATTCACCCACAAAATTACTATTTCATTTCTTCCAAAGAGAAGGAGCTTGAAGAATCTTACATCCCACCCAGTAGGTAACTGAGGGATAGACGATGGAGAGGTGGATGGCCATTTCAGCCATAGACCTACTGAAATAAATGGGAATAGCAAACATAGGCATATGTGCCTTAATAATTGAGCTGTAGAAGAGGTTCACCTTGCTGGACCCCATGTACTTGTTAACCAGTATGGTGGTCTGGCTGCGCGTCCAGCCTGACACTTGCTGCAAGACAGCCATGGAGCTGCGGACCACCGAGGCCGACAGGGACTCCAGCTGGCTGGGCGTCAGGCCCACAGCTGCGTCCGACACTGAGCCCAGTAGCTCGTTCAGGGTCTGGTTCCGGATCACGATGGAAAGGAGCTGAGACTTAAGCTGAAGAAGTGGAGGCAAGGTGGTGAAGCACAGTGACAAGGAGAGTTTGAGAGTAAAACAAGACTTAATGCTTAATGGTTCTTATCCATGGGGAATGAAGATTGTTACTTAGACCTAAACATTATACTGATAGTCAAATATTGTATCTTTGGCAAAGGATATCATGGATAGGTTTATCTCCACCAAAAATGCCCAGCACTCATCCAAGCAGTGTCAACTATCACCCAAACCCAGGTTCCTGGAGACCCTCACCTTCTGGATGTCGGTCAGGCTGCCTCGTAGCTGGTTGCACTTGATCAGCTGGTGCAGCAATATGCGAGCGTCATTGGCATCCAGCAAAAGGAGGTTGTCATAGAAACACACCAGCAGTCCCAGCCTGCATGGGAACATACAAGGTCACACTGGTGACATCAAGAGCAAAGCACATCTGCTATTGTACCATAACATCTGCTATTGTACCATAAAATCTGCTATTGTACCATAACATCTGCTATTGTACCATAACATCTGCTATTGTACCATAACATCTGCTATTGTACCAGTGCATGGTGAGGAGATGAAGGGGAGGAACCAAGTCACACTTCATCACCTCCTTTTGTCAAGATGGACACAAATACAGCATATATATATATATATATATATTTGAAATGATGGAAAAAAAATTCATAAAGTGCACCAATTTTTATTACTTACATTATCTAAAGCAGACATCCAGAATACTGAATTAGTGTTTTACATGCCCCCAGATACAAGGTAACTTATTGTCAAATTAATTTTGATAATTCAGTGTTTTGACCTTTCACTATTGATCTTTTCTTTCATATATCTTGTGTTTTTGGAGAATACGACATACCTATCATAAAGGTTTAAAAAGACCCTCTAGATTTTCAAAATAAACAATGTTTTGTTTTTTGATGAACTCGGCTGGAAGAGCCGCAGCTGTGGATTACTGCCTGTCTGTAGCTGGACGTGACTCCTAGAGTCTGACCTGTACGCGATGGAGACATTGGCCATGTCAAACCCGGAGGCATTAACTCTGTGGAGGAAGGCCTTGCCGGCGTCACGTCTCATGTCATACACGCAGTCCAGCTGCTTGGTGGCATTGTCATAGTGAATGAAGATCCGCATCTGAGAAACATGGTGGATGTCAGCAGGGCAGATGGCTTCCGATCTCATACAGCGTGCTGGTGTTTAAGTCTCTGCATATTTGTGCATCCATTTCCAAGTCATCTCACCTCACTAAGGCTGATCCTTAGAATATGATGCACAGGGAGGTGAACCATATATCTCCCCAGAAACCACAGGTTTTCTGCTGTCATCCAGGTGGTGGGATTGGCTGAGGTAGAGCAGATTAAAAGTGACTGAATGAAACATGCAGTCAAATTCATGCTGAGGAACAAAACTGGGGATGTTTCAGTGCTGCTATATGTTTTGATTGTGTTAATTGCTTTGGATATCACTGATTTCTTCTACAAAATCTCAGATGGTTCGTAGTATATTATGGTATTTTTTTACCTGCAATTCCCTGTAATTTCTTTTCTTACTATAACATTATTGATACATCTTTTAGTGGTTCTTAAGAACGTATATTTTCCACCATTATGTACAAATGTATGTAGTGATTGCATGAACAGCCATTGTAGGATGATATGAAGTGTGTAATAATCTACTAAACTAAGCAAGCATATTAGAGAAAAATGGAAAGAACATTACAGGTAGATTTTGAGGTCTTCTGGAGTCCCAGTGCTATCCACTTATAAATGGCTCTTTGAGTGGTGACTGAGAATATGTCGTACAGGTCCTTAAACACTGCTGTCCTGCATGGAGTTTAAAGATAGGACAATACTGCAACTCCCACAATGCACTGTGCTTCATTATTACACTAGGGATGTTCAGCAACATTTTCTAATTTGTGATGCCTGAATTAAAAGCAGAAAGAGTGTAAAGAGATTCAGTGACACCATTGCTACTTATGTAATGTGAATGACCTTACTAAAAAGATCATCAAAAGCATTCTTATATTTTGCATTTTATTGCTGGTTACTCACAGGTTTCGGAAGATGTCATCCGACAGGTTTGTGGGGATGTCAGTGACGAAGTCCTCCTGGACAAACTCCCCGTTGGAGAGACTGAGCAAAGCTCCCATGAAGTCCATGCAGTGCCCCTCCCTCAGTACGGACAAGCACTTCTCCCTGGCCACAGCAAACAGGGACCGATTCCCCCCGGGGCTGCGCTCCAGAGATGCCCTCATCACTTCAAAGTTCACCTCCATCAGCACAGTCTGCAAAAATGGTGCAGCATACAAGTATAATGGAAGTTCATCAAAAAAAATAAAAACAGCTGCAGAGATGGAGCATGGGGGTTAATCTACTTTTCAACCCGATCCTTGGTGACCCCGAGACAGACCATGTTTTTGCTCTGTCCCAGCTCCCGGCATTCCTCCCACTGAAGAACAGCCGAAACTGGGCTGTAAACTGCACCAAACTCAAAGACCATGTCTGAGATAAGCAGCTAGGGGTACAGGATTAGAGGTAATCAGCCGATCCGGTGCTGGGAGGGAGCAAAAACGTGGACTGGTCTGGGGATCCATAAGGACTGGATTGAGAAACACTGGTCTATACATCATTAAGTGTGGTGCCAGCACTATCCACTGTCAGGCACACAATTGACTCCTCCCGATGTTTACGTCAGGTTCTTGCGCTCACGTTCACAATGCGGTGAGAGAGATGGCAGGGTGAGGCACACCTGCTCCGTCCTCCCACTGAAGAACAGCTGGAGCAGGGTTGTGAACTGCGCGATGCTCAAAGAGGCCATGTCTGTGATAAGTAGCTGGGGATCTTGGATCAGAGAGTGTTGGTAATCAGTCAGTATGTCCTGGAAAGTAACAGCGTGCAAGTTCTATGTTATACACGCGTGGTTCTTCCTGTAGATGCATAGGACTAACATGACTCAAAGACATGCGGAGTTCCTGTGGATGATCTGGCTGGGATAAAATGTGTCATTTAAGAACAGAAAACAAGACAGTCTGGCGTATTGACTGAGGAGGGGACCCTCTTACTTTAACGCGGTCTATGCCGAGGGAGGCGTTTCTGCGGAGTAGGTACACCAGTGCATCTGTGGGGTTCCATGGCTGCTGGGTACTGGGGGGGGGGGGGGCACAACTCAGGAACCATAGCAAACAGCAACTCACAGTGCAAATAAAAAGCGACCGTGACATTACATGTCAGTTAAGGGGCCGGCACTTTACTACATTAAATACCAGGTGGAGATTCGCTTTACCTCGCAAAGAGAAATGCGTCAACCAAAGCTGCAATAACATGAGCAAAAAAAAAACAGAAACAATCCTTTAGGATACAGGGTATTGACATGATAAAGACGAATGTCAATATCTCTATAAAACAATTAAAATTACAATGGTGGACTCAGTATTTATATAGCCTGGAGGTCACTATAAGCAATATTAAGAAAAATGACTGAAAAAAAATACCATGAAGGTATCTGCTGGTCAAGAATTCATCCTAAAAGAGAAACATTGTAGAATCCTAACTGTAATAAATATGTCAACACACATTCATTGTATGAAAAAATGCTTAAAGTAGGTTATAAGAAAAATGTACATACCAGAGCTTTTTTCACCAAATGGGGCAACTCTTTCCAAATAAAGAATTAGATACATTATATATGCTTGAATAATAAACACAGAATTTGGATTTGGATTGTACTTAATGCATTAACAAAAATGGAAAATTCATAATACAGTGACATTATTCTGTCTACCAGCTTCACAATTTCATCTGAAGTGTTGCTTTTCCTTGGTTCCTTACCCGGCAGTGAGTACGTTCCTTGCGAGTCTGACACGAGCCCAAGATTTGGAAGAAGCAGCAACAAAAAGACCAGTAAACTTTCTGCCATCCCAAACCATTCGATCCAACAAACGTCTATAATAAAGCAAACAAGCAGTCCTTAGAAATCACACATCTATAGCACTTGGGAAAAAGTAAGATTGAGAAAGTAAGTAGATTGAGAAGCATATTAGGCAACCAGCGCGAAATAGAGGATATTGTACCTTTAATAATATTATTTAAACTTTCACACAGATGATACTATGTGATTTTAAAAGTGTACATCTAAATTTAAACTAAATGGATATGCATGTTTATAACTACTCACCATGGGAGAGAATTCTTCTTGGTGTCAAAGCTTTCATTGACAGTCCAGTACTGAGCATCACATTTCTGTCCAGGTTCCAGATTTCTCTATTTGGAAGTGACCCGGCGTTTTAACCCCACATAGTCTTATCACCGACTAAACAGTAATCATATCCAAGCTGCACGTCTCTGTTGAAGCAAAACAGTGAAACTGACATGGTGTCTCCTGTAAATCCATGAATGGAATTTGCAGAAATAGGTCTTTGCCATTTCTCATCCTCTTTTTGTCTTTCTCAAGTACAGCCTCTGATTCTTCACCATCTAGACGTTTCTACGGGTCTGAAGGAGAGCCATTTCTATTCAGGCAAGACCTTTAGCTGACGCTTTGCTGCACAGAGTGTTCACTCTCCTTCGTGAAATCCGATCACTTCCATTGTACCCTGGGGAACCAAAAGGTGTCATTTTCACTCAAAAAACGGTAGACATGGTGGGAAAATAGTGTGTGAAAATAAACCTATTTAAGGTACCAGTGTTTGTCAGTCACACTCGAGTGTCAGTTCTTACGTCTACAGTGTGTTGTTTAAAATGTCTTTGGCTACCCAACCTCCTAGTTCCCTCAAAATCAAAGCTGCAAAGACTCTGGCTTCAGTGAGTTTAATGACGTAGGAAATCTTGCACCAATTCACTACACATAATCACTTTTCTTCAGTTCAGACACTAAACTCGGTTAATTGATGAAGGTATTTATACAATAGAACTTATATAACATTACACTAGTGGCCAAAATTGTGGCAGGATTATTCAAGCTACTAATTTTGTACTGTCCTGAATTGAAACTGCAGAATCAAACACAAAACTGATTAATGTACATTTTAAAAGAAATGTAAAGATTTAGCATGTCAAATTCCATAATTAACCAGTAATAAAGAGTAAAGAGAGCATAAAAAAGGGGAAAGAAAAAACAAAGGTTCAACAGAGATAACTAACTCCATATTTGCATTCTAAGAAACAACCGTCTGTGTTTAAAATTTGACACAGAGCAAAATTTGTGTGTGTGTGTGTATATATATATATAAGCCTATAGCACAAAACATCCAGTTTCAATTGACTGTATGAACTCAACCCACTTTGCCCCATATTTATGAACTCTCTCCTTCTGTAATCTCAAAGAAAATGTCATTTTTTTCCATAACAAAAATGTCTTGCATTACATTAAGGAAATCTTTAAAGGTCAGTAAAACAGTTTGCAACCACTTTCTTGTAATGGCTTTTTTACTTGCTGTCAAAATGATTTTGAACCTGTATTTATCCCTCTTTTCAGTAATATTCTTCAGCATATTTCCCAAATAAAGAGCATCAAATCTGTAAGGCACTTGAAGGGTTAGTATCCCTCTCAAGAGCTTTATAAATTTCTTGCCAAAAGTATTGGATAACTTGGCAATTCCAAAAACTCTGAAAATGTTTTAATGTTTCTTTTAATGTCTTAATATCTCTTGGTTTGCCATTAATCATTTTTACCCAGTATGTAGAAATCCCTTTTTCAGCCCATAACTTAAATCTATTGTCTAAAGTATTGGAAATAAACATCGCGTCACAGGAGCACCATTTCAAAGTCTTTACAGGACTGTTCACATTATATTTATTAACAACTCCGTCCCATATCTTTAGAGATAAGCCAATCCATGTTACCCCTAAGTAAGAATCGACTTTGTAGTTTCTTGTCGGCTATCATTGCTTGAACTGGAACATCCCCTGACAATGAGGATTCGATCTCTTTCCAGCTTGCCGAGTAATTCCCATTGCACCAACATACAAGTGCTCTTACCTGTGCCGCAGCATAGTGATCTCCCAGACAGGGGAGAGCCATTCCTCCGTTGTTTTTCCCCAGTTGAAGTGTTTTATACTGTATCCTCGGTTTTTTACCTTGCCATAAATATCTAGAAAAAATCTTGTCCCATTGCTTTTCAAGAGCTTCTGGAAAGGATACAGGAGCGTAGGTAATATATTCATTTTTACTGATGCTATTCTTGATTCCACATCTAAGAAAGGAACTGAATTCCATCCGGCAATGTCGATTTAAATTTTGTTCTGATGCCATGTTCTGCAAGTAGCACCATCCAACTTCCATCCATTTATCAAGAAGTGGGTTGTGGGCACGTCATTAATGTACACACAATCAGCAGTGGCCCTACTGGAGACACGACTTCCAAAATCTCAATTTGAGGTCCAGGAACATCGTTGAAATTTTCGAGATTGACTCCCCCCCCCGTCTGTATATACAGAGAGTCTGTATGTTGCAATATGTCTTGTTTTGCCAATAAACTCACAAAACATTTAACACAAAGGAAAATGCACAAAAATGTTGCAATTACAGTATTTATTGCATCCAGTTGTAAATCACAGTATAAATACAAATTAATCTTGAGTATCATGGGATTATTCCAATGAGAGTTAAAAAAATAAAAATAATCAGACAATATGATGGACGGTCAATATATGTGCAACATAGAATACAAGTACCAGCATTTGCCAAAGGCATAAATAAAACAGAATTTATTTTTAATTCCTAAAGAAATTCCCAGAAAAATGTTGCTATTACTGAGGCTTTTAAACCCACTTTTCAGTCCATTAAACAAGGCAGCCTGCATTATGGGATGTTCACACACTCCTCCCACTTCTACTGGCAACAAGGCCATATCACAGCGATGCCTTTTCAATCATATATATAAAAATCAGCCAACACTAAATGAAGTAGTTCTTAACAATGAGGTGCTTCTGGAAAACCTTCAATTAAGCTACTCCCATCTATAGATCAATTACAACCACAAGTAACCAAAGCTATAGTGTAAATCTAAACATAATTTCAGTCTATAATTAAGAATTCCCTTCCCTTACTAAAAAACTAAAAAAAAAAAATAAAAAAAAAATTTGTGACTTCAAGTGTTTTTTCTATAAAATCACTAAATGGCAGTCTCAGTATTTAAAAAAAATACAAAATTTCCTAAAAATATACATGAGAAAGAATATAGTCTATGTTCAAAAGTGATATCACAGAGGCAGCAAACAGAACTGCAGGTCTTCAATGGTCAACGATATGACCCATGAGGTAGATGGGAAGCGTAACTTCATTCTACTGGCCTGAGAACAAACACAGCATCATCCAGGACATAGAAATCTTTATGCAGGTCCCCCTCACACAGGTAGGGCAGTCGTGTCACTGCCTCCACCTCAAACCCCGCCCCCCTCAACACATCATTGGACAGGTGAGTGACCTGCTCCTCCCACACCTTTCCACTGACTTTCAAGTGTTCTTCTGGCCGCTCCCACTTGCCACCTGAAAGAGGAACAAAGTGCAATTCCAGCAACATGGATATCATGAAAAAACCAAAAGCAGCCATGTCATGCACAAGCATGTCTTTTTCAGGGTACGGAGCGAAAGTGCGAGTCTAGCGCATACAAATCAAACTTTCCAGCTCAGACGCAGTTTGGAACTTCCATTTTCACCTGGATCTTGACCAATCTGCCCCCTTACCAATTTCCACGTACGGCTGGAAAGGCAGCACCACAGCGAGGACCAGCCTCCCCGTGCCTGGAACCAGGGAGCGCTTGATGTCCCGGAGCAGTGCAAGAGGACGGTCACAGCGGTCCAAGAGATTCAGACAGCTAATCACATCATACTGGAAGCCCACTGAGTGCCACTCATTGATGCCCAGAACCCTGACAAAGTCAGAGGACAGAAGGTCAACACGCCTGGTTTAAAACAACTAACACAGATGCAAAACATTCCAATTTACTCAAAATATCAGATTCAGTACAGGCCTTCAAACTTTTGCAGAAGTACCTAGTCTATTCTAGGTTAGTCATAGTCACACTAATACCTTTTCAAACAGCTGTGAAGGTGAAAAAAAAATACTGCATTACAAGCAGCTACCACCCTTCTGAAGGGGAATTAAACACACATTATCATATGACTTTGGTATAACTTGTAGCGGTGATGTTCCGAGCCGACGTCAAAGATTTTTTTAATTGATTGGTAATCTAAAGCCTGATCTATTTCATTTCCTGAGTCCGCCCAATTCACACACTGTGCAGATTGTAAGGTTCCGTCATGCGCTGCAGTAAGCCTGATGCAAATGGCTTGGGACTACAAAATACCGAGATGCAAGCCATACAGAAACCCTTTAAATTGGAAACTCAAGTAGCCCAAGTTACCTGCAAAGTTTGCGGTGCCATCCTTTCGAGAGATAGCATCAAGAGAGCGTTATTTAATACAACAAATCTAATATGTCAACTGAAGAAACAGCATAAGGAAGAATACTGTGTATCCGTGAGGCTTATTCGGACAAACGACGAACCAATGCATACTGTATGTATATGTTTTTTTAAATATCTATTAAAAGATCAGATCTATTAAAAGATCAGACTCGAAATTGGCAAATAAAAAAATTAAATGGATCAGATCAGAGTACCAAAAAAGTAGATCGGGAATATCTTGCTTAATATCTTATAGAAATGAACCTTAATTAATGGAGTACGTGCTTGCCATGATATCACTTTCCTACTGAAACCAACAGGGACAACAAGTGACAAAGTAATGGTTGTGGGTCTGAAACATTAAACAGTTCAGAAAGAAAGTTACAGAGAGACTGCAGACTACCAGCCTCAAGTCCCCCGCCACGCCGCGCTGCCTTACGTGTAGTTCTTTTTCTGGAGCTGCCACCTCATAGGGGCAGACACTTCCGTAGTGTAGACCTCCTGGAAGTGTTTGGCCATGACATCAGTGACACCTCCATCCCCGGCGCCCAGGTCCAGAAGCCTGTTGCCCCGCCAGTCCGAGCTAATCTGGAGGAGCCTGCGGAACTGGTCACCGGAGAAGACGAACATGGAGCCCCTGCCCAGGAACCTGCAAGGCCAATGGAGAGCGAATGCTGAGACGACACCAGAACGCACAATATGAGAGGAAACACAAGTTTGACTGTGGGATGTCAGTTACTGAGGTTTAAGAAGAACCAGGGTATAATGAGAAACCACATGCCGAGAGGTTGCTAAAGCAGGGATTTCCAATCCGGTGCTTGGGGACCCACAGACAGTCCACGTTTTTGCTCCCTCTCTCCAACCAGGAGCTAGGAGGGAGCAAAAATGTGGACTGTCTGGCAGGGAGCAAAAATGTGGGTCCCTGAGGGCTAGATTGGAAAACACTGAGCTAAAGTCTTAAATGACAAGGAGGGTTACCCGTTTATGGAAGTGCGAGAGACGATGGGGCTGAAGATAGTGGAGAAAAAGGAGTGATAAAGCTGTGTGAAGAGCCAGCCAGACTTTTCCTCACTACACTTCAGGAAAGCCTGGGTGTCTGGGTCCAAGTGGCTCTGGACAAACAACGGCCGCAGGGACTCGCCCAGGATATCCGGACAGCAGCGGTACCACTGAAACACCACCACACAGCAACATCAGTGCGGCCATCTGGAAACACCACACCACAGAACATCACAGCCTCTGCTACCCAAAAGGAGCAAGAAGAATTGATCCAAATAAATTTACTCCTTATTTTTTCAAATTCACCTATATCAGTTAGGGGTGCAACGATTATTCGACATTGTCAACAAAAATCGACAATAAGAATAGTCGCCGACGAATCTGATTGTCGATAATTGTCGCCAGACGTATTTTTAGACGGAGTGAGACGTTTTCCTTCCTTTCTACCTGTGTAATACTACCGCTTTCCAATAGACTGCACCAACACACTACACTGGTGAGATTCGCTCTTGCGCAGTAACATTCAGCGACAGGTAGAAGAG